>JAPDHL010001909.1:815631-1076677 GCA_032847665.1 Solanum chilense | reverse complement strand
TACCGTCGATTTGTCAAGGGATTCTCTTCTATTGCTTCCCAATTGACGAACTTGACTAAGCAGAATGTTCCATTTGTATGGTCGGATGAATGTGAGGAAAGCTTTCAGAAACTCAAGACCTTGCTGACTACTGCACCTATCCTTACCTTGCCAGTAGAGGGTAAGAACTTCATTGTTTATTGTGATGCATCCTATTCTGGTTTGGGTGCAGTGCTAATGCAAGAGAAGAATGTAATTGCTTATGCTTCGAGGCAATTAAAGGTGCATGAACGTAACTATCCGACCCATGATTTGGAGTTGGCTGCGGTAGTGTTTGCATTAAAGCAATGGAGACACTATCTATATGGGGTTAAGTGTGAAGTCTATACGGATCATCGTAGCCTACAGTATGTCTTTACTCAGAGGGATTTGAATTTGAGACAGAGGAGGTGGATGGAACTACTGAAGGACTATGATGTTACTATCTTGTATCACCCAGGAAAGGCTAATGTTGTGGCAGACGCCTTAAGTAGAAAAGCAGGGAGCATGGGCAGTTTAGCCCACTTACAAGTTTCTAGACGCCCATTGGCTAGAGAAATCCAAAACTTGGCTAATGACTTTATGAGGCTAGAAGTAAATGAGAAGGGAGGATTTTTGGCCTGTGTGGAGGCAAGATCTTCTTTTCTTGACAAGATCAAGGGAAAATAGTTTGATGATGAGAAACTAAGCCGAATTCGGGATATGGTGTTGCGAGGAGAGGATAAAGAAGCAATAATTGATGAGGAAGGTGTTTTGGGAATTAAGGTAAGGGTATGTTTGCCCCGTGTTGATGATTTGATCCACACTATTCTTACAGAGGCTCATAGTTCCGGATATTCTATACATCCAGGTGCAACCAAGATGTACCGTGACCTAAAGCAACACTTTTGGTGGAGTAGAATGAAGCGCGACATTGTTGATTTTGTTGCCAAATATCCAAATTGTCAGCAAGTAAAGTATGAACACCAGAGGCCCGGAGGAACACTTCAGAGAATGCCCATTCCTGAATGGAAGTGGGAGAGAATTGCAATGGACTTCGTGGTTGGTCTTCCAAAGACGTTGGGTAAGTTTGATTCTATTTGGGTAATTGTGGACAGATTAACTAAGTCTGCTCACTTCATTCCGGTCAAGGTGACTTACAATGCAGAGAAGTTAGCCAAACTCTATATCTCAGAAATTGTTCGATTGCATGGAGTTCCACTCTCCATCATATCAGATAGAGGTACGCAGTTCACTTCTAAGTTTTGGAGAACATTGCATGCGGAATTAGGCACTAGGTTAGACCTTAGTACCACATTTCACCCTCAGACCGATGACTAAGCGAACGATTCAGGTATTGGAGGATATGCTTCGTGCATCTATGATAGAATTTGGTGGTCATTGGGATAACTTCTTACCCTTAGTAGAGTTTTCATACAATAATAGCTATCACTCAAGTATTGATATGGCTCCATTTGACGCATCGTATGGGAGGAGATGTAGGTCTCCCATTGGTTGGTTTGATGCATTTGAGGTTAGACCTTGGGGTACTGACCTTTTGAGGGATTCATTGGAGAAAGTGAACTCTATTCAAGAAAAGCTTTTAGCGGCGCAAAGTAGGCAAAAGGAATATGCAGATCGAAAGGTTAGAGACTTGGAGTTTATGGAGGGTGAGCAAGTCTTGCTGAAGGTTTCGCCCATGAAAGGGGTGATGCGGTTTGGTAAAAGAGGTAAGCTAAGCCCAAGGTTTATTGGACCATTTGAAGTACTTAAGCGAGTAGGGGAGGTGGCTTATGAATTAGCCTTTCCTCCAGGGCTGTCTGGAGTGCATCCGGTATTTCACGTGTCTATGTTGAAAAGATACCATGGGGATGGAAACTTCATCATTCGTTGGGATTCGGTTCTGCTTGATGAGTATTTGTCTTATGAGGAGGAGCCTGTTGCCATTCTAGATAGAGAAATCCGCAAGTTGAGGTCAAGGGAGATTGCATCCGTCAAGGTTCAATGGAAGAATCGGTCGGTTGAAGAGTCCACTTGGGAGAAGGAGATTGATATGCAAGAAAGATACCCACACCTGTTTACAAATTCAGGTACTCCTTTTCGCCCTTGTTTTTCTTCTTGTGATCGTTGAAGGACGAACGATGGGTAAATTGGTATCTATTGTAACGACCTGTTTAGTCGTTTTGAGCAGTAGAGTATTTCTGGTAAATAACTGGCTGAGTCGACGGATCCCACGACGGACCGTCATGGGCACGACGGACCGTCGAGGGGGTCTCGTTCCAAAACACTTAGAATTTAGAAATTTGGGTACTGAGATCGACTCTCTGAACTTCGCGACGAAATGGCTGGACGGACCGTCGCAGACATGACGGGCCGTCACAGACTCTTTAATGAATTGAGTCTCAAAACTTTGTAACGGAAGCAGCAGGACGGACCGTCGCAGGCACGACGGGCCATCACAGACTGCGTAAACCTGACTGGGTCGGATTTCAGTTAAATGTTTTAAGGGGCGTTTTGGAATATTCATGCTTATAATTATAAAGTTAGTGGGTTAATGTTAATAATTCAATTTCTTGGGGGTTAAAGGGGACAACCTTGAAATAAATAGTGGGTTACTTTTATCATCTTTTATACTTAATTATATGACAATTAGGGTAAAAGAAAAAGGGTTTGAATAAGAAAAATAGAAAGAACAAAGAGAGGGAGAAATGAACGATCAAGAGAGAGATAGAAAACGAAGAAGAACGCAGCTTTGGGAAAGTAGATTGCTTGATCACAATTCTTCGGTGGAGGTAGGTTATGGTTTATGCTATTCGTAGTAAACTCTTAATAGCGAATGATATGTGTTGGGTAGTATTATAAAGTCTTCTATATGCTTAATTGTGTGCTTGCATGATGTGATTATATAATTGTGATGAATTAGCATGATGAGGCTATTGAATCTTGAATCCTAAATTTACTTTGTTAATGATGATGCCTTGGTATAAAAGAAGGCTTGATGAACTAAAGTTATGAGATTAGAGGATCGGGTGTCACGTTCCGACACCAGGATAGTAATAGAGGATCGGGTGTCATTTTCCAACACCAGGATAGTATATGGATCGGAGTGTCACGTTCCGACACCAGGATAGTATATGGATCGGCTGTCACGTTCCGACACCAGGATAGTATATGGATCGGAGTGTCACGTTCCGACACCAGGATAGTATATGGATCGGAGTGTCACGTTCCGACTCCAGGATAGTATATGGATCAGGTGTCACGTTCCGACACCAAGATAGTATATGGATCGGAGTGTCACGTTCCGACACCAGGATAGTATATGGATCGGAGTGTCACGTTCCGACACCAGGATAGTATATGGATAGTAAAGAGAACGAATCCTGAAATATGTTAATATACTCAATCTAAAGAACCTGTTTCCCAAATGAGTATGGTGGGGAGGCTTGAGTCCTCATAGATGTGCTTGGCGTTGTGACGAAGGGTTATGGTAATTGTTGTTGTCACCTGTTAAGAATATTAGTTGATTTTATGTTATTATCTGATATATACTGTTTTCTATTTTGAGTTGGCCGATGATACCTACTTAGTACTTGTGCCTTGTACTGACCCCTACTTGTATTTGTTTTTCTTTGTTAATTGTGGAGTGCAGCAAACGTGCCACCGTCTTCAACACAATCGCAACTCTAGCCAGTCTTCATCAAGCCAGATTTCAGGGTGAGCTATTGCTTATAGCTTGGACTGGATCTTCCTCTTCATGTCTTGATGCCTTGAAATTCCGGCATGGACTAGCTTTTTACTTATTTAAGCTTCTTAGATACTCTTAGATTAGTAATTTGAGGATAGATGTTCTTGTGGTGATGACTTCCAGATTTTGGGAATAATAAGTATTGAGTTTTTAGAAGTTATTTAATCGATTTTCATTAATGAGTTTAAGTCTTCCGCATTATATTCTGTTTATTATGGTTGAAATGTTGGGGTTTATATTGGTTGGTTCGCTCACATAGTAGGATAAGTGTGGGTGCCACTCGCGGCTCGTTTTGGATCGTGACATAAAAGCATGACTTCACGCGAACAAAAATCTATTAAGAATGATAACAAGAAAACTCAATAGTTCTAGAAATATTTTTAGTCATTATCATTACCATTAACTCGTTTTGTTATTACTTCATTTTTTATGACTTATTGTGATATTTACTCAATACTCTATTTTACTATTATTGACATTTTTTCTATTCATTATATTTACCACAATACATTATTTAAAAATATGGTTAATTACATTTAATTTTATTTTTTCTCCAATTAATGTACCTAAAAAGAAATTAAATGTAATAAATTAAAAATATATATTAGATTGAATTTAAAGAATAAGTAAAATTAGTTGTGATATTAAAAAACTAATATTTTAATAAAATGTAGAAAAACTAACTTTATAGATAAAATGACTACGATGATATATTTGTATTTAAAGTAAACTAAAAATGTTTAATAGATTATAAATGAGCAGTTCTTCATTAAAATATATAATCAAATTTTTACTTTTATTTAGTTTCATACATATTAACCTGACAAGTGAACTAACGTAAGTTTGATTTAAATTTAAAGTTGACAAGTCAAAAGTTGATATTTTTCTATTAAATAAAAATATGAAGTTGAGGACAATCAAGGAAATATGTGGTCATTTCATATATATTTTATTTTAAAATTCTATAAATTCTATTTTAATTTTGTCAAAATATTTTTTCAAGTGCCTAAATTTCAAGTTACATGATTATTTTAGAAACTATAAATTAGAAGATTTTTCTATAACTAAGTCCATCACTCAAGTAAACAGACATTAACACATCCTTTATTTCATTCACTCCTCAATTTTTTTCCCCTCTCATGTCATATACCAATAAAAATTTGTCACCCGTAATTTGTAATTTGCATCCTAAATAATACATGTTTCGGGTATGGATCTCTTATAAGGAAGATTATAATGCAGTTTTTCTTTTTCAACATTAAGAACTTCAATTTTAATTAATTCCCTACATGATGATCCTACTTTTGTAAAACAATTATAAGAAAGGTAAAACTCACTATTTCTTAGTGTGAACACCTCATTTTTTAGATTTGTACGTACATATAACAAATGTTTTAACAAAATTCAATTGATCCACATTTTTAAAATATTCTTATGAATATGATAATGGACCAGTTAACATATTAAATTCTATATCAGTAACAATCGCAATCCTCAAAAGGTCTGATTCATAAGGAATGCATCCAGTGAACAAGCTCTTTAAGAATATAATTTTCAAAAAATTCAGAGCATGTTATGGCCTTTCCTTTTGTTCTCTTTAGACTTTTAAATTTCATGGTGTTGTTTTTGTTTTTGGATTGTAAAATTAATTTTTGAAGTATCTAATTTATTTTATTTCTCTTTTTATGTATAATCCCAAAACATATATATCATTGTCTAATCAATTTAGAAACACATATTTATTTATTACTACTATTTTATCATCAGCTAAAATCATTTTAGGAAAGTTATATAAATTATTATTTTAACTACCTTATGTTAAATTACTTACAATATATATAATATTAACTTTTGTTAATATTTTAAATTCTCATTGTTTGAGATAAAACATTCATCCATTCGGTATATAAATTAGTTTTTAAAAAATTCTTTCCTTACTACTAAATTGTTCTCCTAATTTTAATGAATATAAAGGTAAAATGTAAAGTCATAATTTTTTTTATCCTTTTATCATTTTGTAAAGAATGAGATGATTCATTCTAATTTTTATGAAGTAGGTCAATGTTTTTATTTGTTAAACACCTATAAAACAAATTTATAAATGTACTCAAAATTAATCTACAGATGGATCGGTACGAAAATTTTTTAATATATTGAAACACATAACTTTAATCTATTTTCTTGAATGATTTTCAAATAACCTAGAAAAAGAATATCATTAAATGAATTATTTAATTCGAATATATATGTTTGACATGATGTTAAAATAATCACGGGAACATCTGATATTTTATTATTATTACTTATCATGTTTATTTGAAAATGTCAAAAATAATTTTTATATTTGAATTTTTGAGAAAGAACTAAATTTTTGATGTATCCTTAGATTGCAGAAATATTTTTTGACCTTTATTAACTTTGTGCCCTCCTCGACCCCTCTCTAAGGGAGTATAACTTGAAGTCTAGACTATTGGCTATAGTACTCATAAGTAGTTTTTTCTCACTGTTCCTTGATTTAATCGAATACGTTGTCTTGCTTTCTTTCTCTCACACACATGTTCTTCATTGTAATTTATTAAATGTGTCTATGAATTTTTTTTTGGTTTAGCGCTTTCTATTTAAAAATATTTAATCTCTGTTTTTCTTTTTGGAATAGGAAGCAAATCTTTGAAAAGTACAAAGCAATGAAATATTCTGGCCATGGACAACATTTTCAATATCCTATGTGATTTTTGTGTTCATGGTGCAAACTTCGAAGTACCAACACTAGTAGAAAAGTGATTCATTGTGTTAATCATGTAGCACATGATGATGGATAATGTAATGACCCAATGACACATGCGCTTAGGTTTGATTTTGCAAGAAAGTAATAGGTAACTGTGATATATATGAGTGTATGTATGGATGTAAAAAAAATATCAAAGATCAACCGAACCAATCGAACAGAAGCGTATCGACCAATTTATTAAATAAATATTATTGATTTATTAAATATTTATTTAATAAAATTGTGGATTATTGTTTAAGTGTATACTGTGTCAAACAAGTAGGATGACTTTTTCATTTTGTAAAAGAAAATCAATAAATTTCTGAATCGAGCAATTTATATGTATTTATTTTTTCTAATATTTTTTCAAATATAAATACAACTTAGGTCCTAAATCTCAGGTGACAATTAAAATTAAACACAAAGAAAATGACATTATAATTTATGTTGGGCCCGTGTATAGCACGGACAATACTCATCTAGTTTCTATTATATATTTAGAAGAGTGAAGTGCTAGGACGATCAAGGGTAAAAATGTAATTTTATAATTATAAAAGATCTTTTAATAAAGATAGCAAGAGAAACAAATATTTTAGAAACATCTCTTTGTATATGAAAGTAAATGGTGATCAAGGGTAAAAATGTAATTTCATACTTATAAAAATCTACAAAGAACAATAAAAGAAATTAAATAGTTCTAGAGACATCTTTGATTAATGTTATTTCTATCAACACATTTTGTTATCACTTCACATTTTTTATGAGTTATTATGATATCTATTCATTGCTCTTTCTAATTATTATTTTAATTAATTACTAATATTTTTATATTGATTATGCTTACTAAAAATGTCTACTTTAACATATTTCTATTATATATATATATATATATATATATATATATATATAGAAGAGTGAAGGGGTAGAACGATCAAGAGTAAAACTGTAATTATACACGTATAAAAATCTTTTAATAAATATAGCAAGAGAAACAAATAATTCTAGAAACATCTCTTTGTATATGAAAGTAATTGTCAATTTATAAAGATTCTAGAATGTTTCTTTCTATGTAATGATATAGGGAAAGTTGTAATAGATTTGTAATGACAAAAAAACCAAATATATTTTCCTAAATGTCATGTTTATCCTAATAATGTGACACTAATATGAACCCACATTTTCAATCTACTTTTTTCATGATGTAGACTAATTTTAATTAGTCTATTTTAATGAGATAATACACTTCGTATATATTTATTTATTGTAGACTGTAAAATTTTCATCAAACCAAAAATATCAATTAAATAAATGTAGGATAAAGTTTTATTTTTACAACATACTAATGATTTTTATAGGTCTAAAGGTAATTCTAAATTAGTGATTTGTTAAGACATAAAAAATTAATTTATGTTATGTTTGTCTAAAAAAATTATATTAATACATTACAACTAATATGATAATTGACGTGATAACTTACTTTAAGTAATATTCCTCTATATCATAAAGTAAATAACTTCTTACTATGATGACATATAAAAATTTTCTTAGCAATTTTTCATAAAACATCAAATTTTTGTAATTTTTCATCATAAAATAAATTACACATTAATATAAGCAATAAATTTAGTGTGAAAATTCTTTACACTAATATGTATATGATATAAACATAGTAAAATATATAATTTGTACTCCAATTTTCATAAATAATTTTCTAACTATAAATAAATTATCTCTTATAATTTTTATATTGTTTCATTATGACAATTAACATATGACATATATATCTCTAATAAGTGACAATTAACTATAACGACCTTCTTAAAATAGTGAGTTGCATTTTTTAGTTTTGATTTTTTACGTCTTACAATCTTGAATTATAATAAATTAGTGTCATTCGTCGATTGTAAGGAGCATAATAAATATTAGATTATGAATGTTTTACAACTCAAAAAGAAATGTTTCCACAATTGATATCAATACTTGAATTTCAAATTAATTTACTTTATTACAGTTTGGGTTATTATCGGCAGAATATTGATAAAAATATACTATTAAAAAATAGTGGAAGCTTTAGTATTTTCATTTTTAAGTTTATTAAAAGGCAAAATTGTTATAAAAACTTATATTTCATAAATATAAAACTGATCTAAAGTTTGTCTTCACTTCATTTCGAGTTATGTAATGTTTATTTGACTTAACATGAAGTTTTTATTTTAAAAAAAAATACTTTTAAGACTCGTAGTCTAAAACAAACCATAGATGTTCATATGACTATAAATCATCTTACTAAGAATAAAATGAATATTTTGAAGTCAATATGTTATTAAATATACTAATATATCATTCTTTTGAAATTGACTACAGAGAAAAATATGTCACATAAATTAAATAAAAATTATATAAATTTTCGTAGTGTTAAGAGTTTATTACATTATATCCATACTCTTTTTCAAATTACAAAAATTCCTTAGAATTAAATTTTTTTGGATACATCAACATAATTGTGGATACATCGGCCATGACATTATTTTAGAAAACTTGCAGTCACATATGTCACGGATGAATTCAAGATGGGAGGAGTGTATTCGAGCGGTAATATGGGTGCATCCGAGAGGAGAGATGTATTTAAGAGGGGATAAAGATGCATTCGAGAGAGGATAGAGATGTACCCGAGAGGAGATAATGATGTATCTAACAAAGGATAGAGATGTATTTGAGGGATTTTTGTAATTTTTTAAATGGTAGAAAATTTTAGAAACTATAATAAAATAAAAGGAGAATTTAGGTAAAAAAAAATCAAAATTGAAAAGATAATTAATTATATTGGGCCCGTGAACGGGCCTTCAATTATCTACTATTATATAGAAGGGACATGATGAGGACGACCAATGACAATTTTGTAATTTTAAACATTATTATGGGTAAAGTTCTTAATTTATAATTATATAATTAATTGTCAAAATAGTTTCTAGAAGAACCCATTTTTTTCAAGAGTCACAAAAAGTTTTGTTTCATGTGTCACCCACAAACTCATTTTATTTTATTTTTAAAAATTAATTTGTATTTGTTTGATTATAATAATAATGTGAAAAATATTTTACTTTTATACTCTTGACAATTCAAATCTGTCATGACCCGAGCCTACACCCTGAACGTGGCCGACAATAGAAGACTATTGTTGGTCCCCAAGCGAACCTTAATCCTGACTGACTAAAAGCAGAAGACTAACTTAAGCATACAAAAGCTTAAAAGTGAATAAATATTCATGAAAGTGAAATGGACAACTTTGAATAAAATATATATTCAACTAGCCATAAAATAGGTAACTTTCGTGTTTAAAACCTTAATAAAATAAATGAATGATAAAAACTGCTCAACTATACTGACTATCTATGAAGCCTCTAACTGATAAAGATCGAAGTCGGGACAAGATCCACGACCTCCTAACTAAACTGAAAGATTAATGAAGTCCTTCAGAAACATGGAGGCTCAGGTAGAAATAGTGTTTCTCTCCCATTATAACATAATGAGCATTAGAACTTGTACCATGATATAGCTAAAGCATGGAATTACTTGCATGTATAAAGAAAAAAAAAATAGAAATATAAAATGTATGATAGTTGGTTTAGGCATCAAGGGTATTCAATTCATTTCAATAAGAACTTTTAAGCGGCGATATCTCCATTTACCATCCTAATTGTAAAATTCAGGGTCATAGCGTTAAAGGGTGTAAATTTAAAATAAAATCAAAAGTTCAGTAACATTAACTCCTTTAGTTTCTATCACTACCTGTCCTGTACATGACATATATTAGATTAGCTTTTAAAATCTTGGCTACAGGGTGGTTCAGAAAAAAGTAGGAATACTATCATTAACTTGTTTGACTTGAGTAAAAAAATATGTGTTCAACTGATTGCATAAAGATTTATGGAGAAGAATTTCTTATTTACTTTGGAACACATCATCGAGAGGCTTCTATCAACTGTATTTGCAGGCACAAACACTAAGGAGGTTCTCTCATATACGAATCATCAAAAATTGTGTTATGCATTTTCTCTTGACTCTCGAGTCACATATTTGGCTTCACATTTTTTGTAAGTCAAATGATAATTTGTATCTGTGCAGGATAAAAATCATGTCTGATGGTTCTAAGAATCGACTGAACGATATTGAATCCTAGCAAAGAACAAAGTTAACATTTAAAAATATATCGTCATTTTTTTTTTAATTTTGTAGTTTGTTCTTTTTACTTAGATTTTATAGTTGTGTTTGTTTTTTTTTTTAAAAAAAAAATTTCATGCAATTTAAGATTGCACTATAGAGATCAATGGTAACCTGAAGTAGGTTTATCTCTATTGAATGGATTTTATGATTATTATTATCTTCATTTCTGATATTGTAGCTAAACTTACTGAAATACATATCTTACATTTTGATATTTCGAAACTAGGAAGGGAACTTGGTCAATCTTAAGTTATAATTTTAATTGATCCATCAGTCTTGCTTGATGTTACAATACTACATGTTGTTGCAATAAATTATGAGGGTCTTCTCGGAGATCAGCTATGCGACATCAATTAAGTTGAAATGTTGCAAATTATTATGGTACTGAAATTTTGTGAGCATGCATATATGATGGTTTCTTAAAAGATATTATGTGTTTTAAACCCATCGCTTTGAATAGTAAATTTTTTATGCTATTATTTATTGACGATTCGAAACAAAGTTTCAATGGTAGCTTAACTAGCTAGGTCATCATTAATGCTGATTCATATTGTGTAGTTTGAATGAGACGCAATAATTAAAATAAAGCTGGAGTTGTTTTCTAACAACAATCTATATTGTTTATTTGATTTTTTCTTATCAATCGAATGTTGTAATGAAATTTTACGTTCCCTATATTAGTTAAACTTTCAACAAATGATTAAAGGGATATTGATGTTCCTCTATATTTGAGGTACTTTTATAGTATCTTTGTAATTCTAAATTTGCATTTCTTACAACTTTGTAATACAAATAATTAACCTCAAATATATCATAATAAGTGAAGTTTATAAAAAAAATTAGTAAGCAATTTGTTGGGCCCAATGACAATTTTGTAAATTTAAACATTATCGTGGGTAAAGTTCTAAATTTATAATTGTATAATTGATTGTCAAAATAGTTTTCTAGAAGAACCCAATTTTATTTTCAATAGTCACAAAAAGTTTTATTTCATGTGTGACCCACAAACTTATTTTATTTTTAAAATTTAATTTGTATTTGTTTGATTATAATAATGATGTGAAAAATATTTTTAATTTTATACTCGTGACAATTCAAATCTGTCATGACCTGAGCGTACACCCTGGACGTGGCCGATACTAGAAGACTATTGTTGGTCCCCAAGCGAACCCTCATGATTATTGACTACAAGCGGAACACTAACTTAAGCGTACAAAAGCTTAAAACTGAATAAATATTCATGAAACTGAAATGGACAACTTTGAATAAAATATATATTAAACTAGCCATAAAATAGACAACTTTAGTGTTTAAAATATTTAATAAAATAAACGATCAATACAAACTCCTCAACTATATGGACTATCTATGAAGCCTTCAACTGATAAAGATAGAAGTCGGGACAAGACCCACGACCTCCTAACTAAACTGAAAGGTTAATGAAGTCCTCCGGAAACACGGAGGCTCACCATGTCTAACTCGAACAATGGGATGTATCAACGAAGCTCCCGTTGATGATCCTGAATACTTGTGTCTGCATCATCAAAAGATGCAGGCCAATTAGACCAGTAGGTTAAATGTACGAGCATGTAAGGGAAATTCTAAAATATAACATAAGCTTGATACTTGAATAAAAAAGAAACATACTTACCTCTTTTCAACTCAACTCAAATCAAGAATAAGATATTCAACTCAAAGATTAGATATTCAACTCAAAAATTAGATACTCGGTTTCAAAGAAATGATACTTGACTTAATAAAGTACAGATGAACTCAAGATACTCAATCTGAGTTGCTTAACTTAAAATACTTAACTCTTGATACTTAACTGAACTCATTTCGATATAAAGCAGTTTAAAACAAGTGCAATATAAAGAAAAGCTGTTTAAAAACATTATGTTAACTCAAGATAATAGTATCATAAATACATATCATGCTCTCTCTCAAAGTCTACTAGTGCAATGCATTAATGAAGTCTCATACCCCCCATTCATACTAAGCAAAAATTCTTTAGGAACCATGTAATTAATACTGTGGGAGTTTCTCTAACCGACAATCATAACTATGACACTAAGTAATGGCACAACATATTACCTCACGTTTCAAGAAAACCATCTAACACCTTGCCATCAGTATAAGACCTTACTCAACTTAGTGGATCTCTAGCTCTCCTTACATGATCATATAAAAAGTATGACCCATCAATTCCCATGTTAGCTACATGGTTTACATGGAGACTTGAGTTAATATGAAATCTCATCCCCACATCGGTGCTCAATTCTACTTTCAAAATGTACTTTAGCTCATACTTTTAGCAAAACTTACTTCCTTTGGGTTTATATAATTTACTCAACTCTTTAGCTTTATGAAGCTCCTTTTGGAATCAATGTACCCTTTTTGTTCAAAACTCCTTTGGAACTCTTAGTTTCCTCTTAACTTTAAATGTGAAAAAATTTATAAATCTTTAGGGAATATTTAGTTCCCTTATAACTTTTGAGTAATGAACTCAACTCTTACTATTTGCTTAACTTGAAACATAACTCATAGAGAATACTCAATTCCCTTATAGCTCTTGAGAATTTAACTCAACTCTTTACTCTTTACTCTTTCTTGACTTGAACCTTAAGTCTTTAAAAGCAAGCGATAATTTTTGTGAAAGACTTTAGAAAACTTTATAAACTTTACTTTGACTTGCTCTTAACTTATAGACGTGACTCTTAATTTTCCTTGAATTGAAGTATGGATTCAAGGTTTATGATATCATGTGGATGATTACATGATTTTCAATTTGGAGGTTTCATGTGGAATTATAAGCATGAACTACTCAACTCGAGAACTAGAATGTACTTCCTAACTCAAGATAGGAATAAGGAACTCGATGATCAAGACTTAGAACTTGGAGATACTACTCCTCTCAATGATACTCGATTTATTAAATTCATGCGGAAGTTAAGGGCATGAACAACTCGACTCAAAGTTCGAAGTAACTAGGTGGAACTTATGTATATGAATCTCATCCTCTTATTTACTTTCTCAAAACTTAGTTCAAATCAATGATAGATCTCAAAGAATTCACAATTTAACTTAGAGACTTTCTTGAACTCTACTCTTAACTCTCTTTCTCTTGAATGTGAATTATGAATTCAAGAGTCTTAGTTCATGACAAGGAGGATTTAGGTGATGTTGTTGACTTATGAATACATTCTCCTCACATTATGCTCACTTACTTGAGTCTTGAAACAAGTTACTAGATGTTTTAGAAGACTCCTCAAAAGGACTCGAAGGGACTCTTTCAAAAAGTTCGAAAGAACTCTCAAAACTTAATTTTGAATTTACCATGAATTTGAATTATTGTTTAAAGGTTAGTGTCTGTTAGAACTGATTTTAGGCATTTAGAAGTAGCTTAGATTAGTTAGAATCGAAAAGGAGTGAAGGGGCACTTTAAACGAACTCAAACGGAGCTACCCGAGGCAAGATGGACTGGGAAGACAGCCTTGGGGATATGGCTTGCGCGGATCCCCAACCCTTGACGGACATAGATGGGTTTTGGTCGCTCTATCAGGCGCACCGCGCCACGCCCCAACACAGAGTTTCTGCCGAGTACTTTTGCTTGTTTTCTCATTGTAAATCTCCTAAATTCGAACGGTTTCTTCCCCAATCACTTGGATTCAATTACTTACTTAATTAAACTCTAATATACTGAAAAAAAACTAAAATTAATCAATTGATCTCAATAAATCATTAAAACTCCAACACAACAAGATTTAAAATGAACTTCAAGAACACCTTTCTAGAACTCATTAGGAACTCTTTTACTTAAACTTTAAGCATGAAATTTCGCTGAAAAAATACATGATTGGTGTGTGGGTGAAATAAACCAAAACACTATGGAATCTTACATGACTCTTAGGGATTATACCCATGACGAAATTCTGCAACTATACTCAAGAACGTCGATGAACGCCTTCGTCTTTGCCTTCTTTCTCCTCTTTTCGTTTCTTGTCTCTTCTTGAACTCACAACTAAAACCCTAGGTGTATATTAGGATTATAAAACTGAACCTAAAAGCATCATACCCTTGAAATAGTACTATAGACGAGTTAAGTCTGATTGGTTAAGGAAAGGACCAAAAAACCCCTCACTATTTTCGGCTAACTTTCCTTAACTGGACAACCCAACTTCAAAAGGTCATATCTCACTCATCCTAACTCAAAATTTAGCAAAATAGGATGATTTGTAAAGGTGATTCAAAGAAATTTCCAGTGGTATATTGTATTACACCTAAATAATCATGTACTGGGAGTTAAGGTTTGAAGTTGACCTAAAACTCATACTTAGCTTAACTCTCAAAATTTCAGATTTTTGTTATTCCACATCTAATTCTTTTTGAAACTCTTGGATATAAATCTAGAGAACTGATCTTAATACTTATGAAATTTTTAATTCCTTGGTGAAATATCACTCATTATGATGAATGGTTCGAGTGTTAGTTCGAAAAATTTTGAGGTGTTACATTATCTCGCCCTTGGGATCATTCGTGCTCGAATGATGACCGACCAACTATGGAATGAGTTACTCTTACTAAGGTCTGCTTCTAATGGTTTGCTCTTACTATATTCAAGATTAATTCAAATCTTTAAGTTTCAATTTTGTACCTCTCTATAGGGAATCTCATCTCAAACTATTACTCTTTACTACCACATTCAAGCTTAGAAATGTAACCACTACATGAACTCCTATGAATCAACTCCTTATGAAATTTTCAACACTTGAATTGATTTCTCATCTTATCATCTCCCCCTAAGGTATAAATCTAACACTTGAAATCTATGGACCTATCCCATATCTCTAACTGGTATACATTCTCTTAATGGTCTTTTTACACTTGTGACCTAGCCACACTTCACTCCCCTTATCTCAAGGTCTGGGTCTCTCACTTGTACTACTCTCATACATTGCTAAACATCGTAATTACTCACATACACTATGTCAAGTCTACCAGATCAACTCCTAAGACTGACATCATCACCCTCACGTCGTCATTCTTCAAATTCAAACTTAATGTTTATTACTAAACACGAATATCAATATGTTTGCTCACCTACAATACCTCATTACTACTATGGAAATTTGGAAAAACTTGTACAATAGGACTTCATGACAATTAGTCAATCATTACCTCTCAGTTTGCATACTCGAATTACCATCAGATTCCACTTCACAAATTGAGTACCACCTATTCACTTACTTTGCGTTATCTCTCAAATAATTCTACCATCCTTTGAATATCATGAGAATCTCCTTTTACATTCACAAGCCTATATTAATCTATTAAATTATGAATACTCTGTCTCTTCTATATATATTCACCAATTACACTTGGTCATTACTAACACAGACATCATCATAACCCCTTTCTAGTTAAGGTATACTATAACTCATATTGACTTGCAAATCTTACTCTACCTCTTATCCTAAGCCCTTCACAACTCATTACTTGTTAGTCTACCACAAGGAAAACTTCTCATTACTAACTTACTATGTACAGTACTATTGTAACATAGTTTGTCACAACACCACCTCCATTACTTAGATTACTAAATCTTTGCATGCTTTCCTCTAACTCTAGGCTCTTTCGCTACTACTCATGATCTCATAACTCATTCTACTCTTTTGGGTGAAAATCATACCCAAGCTCTAAACAAACTTCTCAAAAAGCGCCTCAGCTGAAACAAGGCTTAAAGGAAAGAGTACAACTCACTTTTAGCTCAAACGCACGATTCATGTGAATATGGGTGCATTACTCTTAATTTTTTATGTAATTCTACTCCTTGTTATTTAAGGTAGTCTAAATTATTTTCTATCTTTCTAAATAGTTGTTTTTGTTTATTTTGTGTTTCTTCTTGTTCACTTACTATTTTTATAATTTTATTGTTTGATTCTTTTATAGAAAGATGAGTGACAACTTGTATGTGAAAATGTATGGAAATTTTGAAATTTAATTTACATTTCACAAAGTAAGATTAAATAAAAAAATATAAAGCTAAATGAAGAAATCATAATATGACTTCATCCGTGAATGGAATAATTAATTACTAATCTCATTTAACGTTACATTTTATAACTCAAGTTATTTGTTATTTCTATATTACACTTTCCTTAAAAATATTAATTAAAGTATATTAAAAAAATATAATACACTACACTCTTACACACCCTTTAAGAAACAACTCAACATATATGAATAGCAAAACCTTTAAAACAAATCAAATAACTTTTATCATCAATTAATATAGTACAATAATATAATAATAAAAAAAAATAAGAAATTACATTATTAAAAGTTAAAATTACATTGCAAAACTATATTAGTATTGCCATGATGTCCAAACCTAAATAAGTTTGAATGATCGCCTCTTAATCTTCACATAAACCAATCTATTAATTTTTTTTTTTTGAAATACTTTATCCCCAAATACTTCACAAAGCTTGTATGTCTCTTGATTTTATTCACTGTAATATCGTTATATATATTGATAGGAAATGTAGGAATAACTCAATTATAGAAGGAAATTTGTAAAGTCGGGAGTTAGATAAGTGATATACCGTGGTTTCACGGTATTATTAATACTTTTTCCTTAAGTTTAGTTTGTCCAAAAGCATTTTTGTACTAATTTTTATATAAGTTTCTCTTTATTTTGCAGGAAATCTGTCCAAAGATGAATGCGGAGATTTTGAGCGAAGAAATGCATAAGAGACCACCTACAGAGCTTGTGACGGTTCGTCGTACTTGTGACGGTCCCTAAGTGGCAGCGTAGTGCAGCTGCTGAAGGAAGATGGGGAAGTCTGACCAAGAGTGGGGTTACGGAGTCCATGACGGTCCGTCCTGCAGGTTCATCATGAATTTCAGAGAAGTAATCCAGTACCCATATTCCAAGAGTTGAAGCATTTTGGAACGAGACCCTCGACGGACCATTGTGCCTATGACGGTCCGTCATACTTGCCGTCGAGGGTAATGAAGAGAGCAGCAGAAGAAATTGCATAAGTATGGGACGACGGAGTCCATGACTGTCCGTCGTGACCATGACGTTCCGTCACGAGGTCCATCGACCCAGCCGAGTATTGACAGATTTCTAGCAAATAGAGTCCTTGTTTAATTAGGTTTTTATTTTCTATAAATAGTTCAAAAAACCTCGTTTTTGAGGTTAGACCTTAGATTGTTAGACTCTGGATCATTATTAGACTCTGTGTAATAGTGTTAGACTTTTTATTATCATTAGACTTTTTGTGAGATTATTCATTACTTTGAGATTCTTGCAAGTGATTATTGGTGATTAATCAAGCAAACTTCCGGATTTTACTCTTTCTCATTGAAGTAAGTACATGAATTCTTATAAAATATATTTGAATATTGTGTTTATGACTATGAGTAACTAAACTCCATAACTAGGGTTGTAGGAACCACAGGGAAATAATGAGATAAAACCTAACTAAAATAACAATTCTAGAATAGTGTCTTGCATGTATTAATAATTCTTTCGCTTAGAAGTCTTTTTAACGGATGACCAACGTTAGAACTCTCCTTAGTACTACTTGCCGGACAAAGGAGGTAGATAATAGGAAAAGAATTATCAACATAGATTTAGTGTATACTATCTAATAGACTAGTATTGATTGGTACGAGGTAATAAATTAGTCAAATATCGAATACGATGCTTAATATGAGGTAAAGATAAGGGTTATGATAGCAACACACGTAGCCGGACCAAGGTGCGGAGTGAGATTTTCTAGATGCCGGACCAAGGATTTAGAAATACATAACTTATCATTTTGCATGCAAGATACTAGGAAAGAATTGTTATAGTTAGAATTATAAAGTTATGAACCTGTGGGGAACACGTAAATACTTTGATTAATTGATTAAACTCCAGCATTCAAAGCTGTTAAGTGTCTCTTTCAATTTCGTTAGTTATTTTCACTCATTTAGAAATAGAAACCCCCCTTTTATTGTTTTACTTTCCAAGGAAGTCATTGACTAAACAAAAGTAATAATAGATTGAAGTTAAGTCTAGACTATTTCTTCGTGGGAATGATCCCAACCTCACTAGTTGGGTTATTTACTTGACACGACCGCTTTACTTCTTATTTGAGAAGTAAGTTTGAGCGTATCAAATTTTGGCGCCGCTGCCGGGGAAAGTAGCTTTTAGATTAACTTGAACTTATTACTATAGTGTAGTTGATATTTTCTTGATTTTATTTTGTTTTATTGTTTTTGATTTTTTTTCAGAACTATCCTGCTTGTATGCCAAATACACGGAGAGGACGAGAACCCTTGTTTCCCTACGATCACGAATTAGAGTGTACACTGCGCAATATGAATCGAAACATGGGAATAAATGATGATGATCCGAACCAGAACATCCTAGCTCCGGTTGATGTTCATGGTCAGTTGTTACCCGATGCTCCGGGTGAACACCAACAGAAGGGACAAAATCCCGCTCCACGGCCCCAAGCATACTACAAAGGCTATGATAACATAGAAGACTCGGATGGGCCACTTGTCTTGCCTCCTCTACCCACAGGCCACACCTTTGTGGTAACTAGTAGCCTGATGCAAATGCTCACTGCCAGAGGTTTGTTTTTCAGGGCTACCTTCTGAGGATCCACATGCCCATACAGCTAAGGTAAGGGCAGTGTGTAAAAGCTGTGTAGGGAGGCCTGATTTGGATTTAGATGTAATAGGGCTCAGAGTGTTTCCTCTCTCACTGACGGGAGAGGATGCTATATGGTTCACTGAGCTACCATACAACTCAATCATCACTTGGAACCAACTAAGGTATGTTTTCTTAGCACGCTACTATCCGGTCTCCAAGAAATTAAACCACAAAGACAGAGTGAATAACTTTGTGGCACTACCAGGAGAGTCAGTTAGTAGTTCGTGGGATAGATTCACCTCATTCTTGAGAAGTGTTCCAAATCACCGCATACATGATGAGTCACTGAAGGAATACTTCTATCGGGGATAGGACGATAACAATAAAGCGGTATTGGACACTATAGCAGGTGGATCTTATGGGGAATGCCCTTATGTTGAGATTGCTGAAAAATTAGAGAAAATCTCCCGGAATAATAAAGTTTGGAGTACTAGGAAGTCTGATACAGGGAGAAACACCTTCGCAGTGCAGTCCACTCACAACCCAGCCACAGATGAGATTCGTGAAGAAATGGCTCAGATGAGAACTTAGCTTGGGTTGGTACTCAAACATGTCACTAGGGGTGCAGAAAAGATAAATGCTGTCAACTACTTGTCTAAACCACCACCTCCAAATGATAAATGCTATTATGCGGAGGACACCTATGCAGTAAATGAGCAGACGGGGGTTTCTTACCAAGCACCCAAGGCTCAAATCAGGATAATTGGCGCCAAGGTCGGAACTATGGTAACTATAACCGTGATGGTCATTATGTCCGAGATGGTAACTACAACCGCGACAAAAACTTCAACTGGGTTAACTACGGTAACAGAAATGATAGGAATGGGCCCTATGTCCCTCTCCAAAATTGTGAAGTTACTCCTAGGGATGGTGGAGATAGTATGGCGCGAGTTGAGGATATGTTGCACAAAATAATGAGGAGGTTCGATGCTAGTGATGAGCATATTAAAGAGTTAAGGGGTGATTTAGCTAGTATTGGGCAAAAAGTTGATACACATGCAATTTCGATCAAAAATATCGAATTGCAAATGGCCCAATTATCTGCTACAGTGAACACACGGCAACCAGGCACTTTTTCTAGAAACACTGTCCAAAATCCAAAAGATGATGTGCACTGTATGGCAATCACCACTCGGGGTGGAAACAAACCATTGACCCACCTATGCCGTCTAATGAGTAAAATGTGAGAAATGATGATGATAAGGTGGTAAAGGGTAGTGTTGAGAAAAAAGAGAGCAATGTAAAAGATGCAGAAGTCCCTATGAAAGTAATTCCCATGCCTAGACCACCACCACCCTTCCCTCAGAGATTAGTGAAAAAGACCGAGGATGGTAAATATCAGCGTTTTATAACAATGCTGAAGCAGCTCTCTATCAATGTCCCTTTGGTAGAAGCTCTAGAACAAATGCCCGGTTATGCCAAGTTTATGAAAGATCTGGTCACAAAGAAAAGTTCGGTCACTTTTGAGGATGATGATAGACTGCAGCATTGTAGTGCTATTGCTACAAGATCCCTCGTACAAAAGAAAGAAGATCCGGGTGCGTTCACTATTCCTTGTACAGTTGGGTCATTACATTTTTCGAAAGCATTATGTGATCTGGGGGCAAGCATAAATCTCATGCCCCTCTCGATCTACAAGAAGTTGGGTTTGGGTGATCCAAAACGCACTGCGATGCGGCTACTGATGTCTAATCGAACAGTGAAAAGGCCTATAGGGATACTCCATGATGTGCTAGTAAAAGTGGACTCATTCATATTTCTGGCAGATTTTGTTATTCTTGATTGTGAAGTCGATTTTGCAGTGCCTATTATTCTTGGGAGTCCATTCGTTGCTACAGGTAGAGCCTTAGTTGATATGGAAAAGGGGCAGATGAAATTTCAGTTGAACAATGAAGAAGCGACCTTCAACGTGTGTAGGACTATGAGGCAGAGTGGTGAGGTCCAATCGGTATCCACCATATCCCACAAAGAAAAGATGAAGAAGGAGAATGAACAAAAAAGTGCAAAACAAGAGTTTAGGGTTGGGATTTGGTGCTTGTAGACAGTATTGAGGTGCCTTGTCTTCCGGGCAAGCTCAAGTCCAAATGGACTAGCCCTTACTTGATTACCCAAGTATTCCCTCATGGAGTAGTTGAGTTAAAAGCCAAGGAGGGAGTGTGGTTTAAGATGAATAGAGATCGAATAAAACTCTATTTTGGGCATAAAGCATCGGGGAATCAAGTGATAGAGGCATACCATCTTGATGAAGTCTGAGTAATCAAGTGTCCCCAGTCGTGCCGCGACATTAAATCAGGCGCTTGTTGGGAGGCAACCCAATACTTATAGTATTTTTAGTAATGGAGCATTTTTTTACTAATGGGTTTTTAAATTTGCAGGCACATCACCAAGAAATTCTGCAGAAAATTACTCTGCAGCAGTCACTGACGGATACATCGACGGACCGTTGTGCCTGCGACGGACCGTTGTATGCATCCTTCGTACCAGGTAAGTCTTTCTGTTATTCTTAAACTAGGGCACACACGACGGACCCAACGACGGATTTTCACAACTGAGACGGACCGTTGTCGGGGAATCGTCGCGTCATTAATGAGGCGTACCCGACCTGACCCGGTTAGAGTTTTTTTTATAAAATTTCACCATTTAAACTCCCCAACCCCTCATTTCATCCCCATTCTTTCATTATTCCTCCCATTACCGTCTCTTTTCAACTTCCACAATCTCTGCCTCTATCAACTGATCATTGCCCCCCCCATAATTCTCCAAAGCCCTAAAAGTTATAATCTACTAGTCGGAGTTGCTGCTGTGGGTGTCTTCCTGGCCACCGAGTACTTGTCCATCTTGTTTTTCTCCAATTCTAAGGTATGTGTCTCTAATTTCTAATCATTTATCTTGCATTTTTGTTTATTAATTGGTATTAGCTCAGTTCTTCGTCATATGTTCATTTCTTTTATATAAGATTCTGTCTAACCTTGGTTAAAATTGTTCGAAATTTCCGTGTTTACAACCCTTGACATAGGTGCTTTTGCATTGCTACTTTCCTAGGTAGTTGGGTTAGACAAATGTAGGTCCAAAACACTACAAGTTTGATTTGGGTTCATCGGGGATGCATGGGGTACCCCCCAGTTCTGTCACTGATATAGAGAACGAGACCCCGATGACGGACCGTCGTACCCACGATGGACCATCGTAGGGTCCGTTACAAAAGCCCTAACACCCCTCTGTCCACTTTTTCTAAGTGTCCTTCAATAGACACATTTGACGGACCGTCATACCCACGACGGTCCGTCCTGCACAACCGTGCTGGTTGTCAAAGACCCACTTCCTGAGGGTCTCTCACTTTTTCTAAGTGTCCTTCAGCGGACACATGTGACGGACCGTCATACCCAAGACGGTCCATCCTACACAACCGTTCTGGTTGACAGAGACCCTCTTCCTGAGTGTCTAAAATTTTCTAAGTGTCCTTCAATGGACACATGTGATGAACCGTCGTCTTTACGATGGTCCGTTCTGCACAACCGTTCTGGTTGTCAGAGACCCCGTTTCTTAGGGTCTCTCTCCATTTCTCTATGTGTCCTCAAATAGACGAGTACAGTAAACCGTCATACCAACGATGGTCCGTCCTACATGACCGTTATGACAGTCAGAGACCCCTATTTTTCTAAGTGTCCTCAAAAGGATGAGTACGACGGACCGTCATACTCACGACGGTCTGTCCTGTATGACCGTTGTGACGGTCAGAGACCCCTCTCCTACGGGTCTCCATAATTTTTTTCAAGTGTCCCACGATGGACACCTACGACGGACCATCGTAGCTGTGACGGTCCGTCTTGCACATACCGTCATACTACTCAAACACTCTCCTTCAAGGTTCTCCATATATTCATAGTCTAAGTAAGACACTACGGACCCTATGACGGTCCGTCATAGTCACGACGAGCCGTCACCAGGCCCGTTGTGTGTCACTGCTACCATAGAAATGACATACTATTTTTTTTTGTGTGGTTTTGCTTGTCTTGTTTGCCACTTCTCGTACTAATATTGATCCTTTATAGTTACTATCTACTATGGCACCCAAGCAAGATCGAATCTATGCACGCGGGCGATCGAAGTCTGTCGCCCTGTCTGCCCGCATGGTTATTGGCTCTGATGATGAGCATGACCCCGAGTACGTGACCCCAGGCACTTCCACCCCTTCCCGTGCTGCACGTGCTCCCAGAGCCACGCCCAAAAAGGTGGCATCCGGCGTAGTCACTGCCTCCTAGTCTGATGAGGAGCCCACACTGACCGGCACACCCTCGGGGTCAGCCACAAAGTAAGAAGGAGCGTCTGGCACCTTAGGAGTTTCCTGGTCGGAGGAAGCCTCTGGCTCTGCTGAGGTTCCCGCACCCGCCACCGCTGCAGCATCGGCCTCGTCTGATGAGGCTGACAGTTCGGAATCCACATCAGGTTCACCAGCTCAGGTTCCCACCCCAGTTACTGACCAGCCCAACCGGTGGTGTGTCTACGTGCAATTTCAAGTCTACTCTGACGCTAAGTTACTCACTGACAAAGGAGTTATGACTCGAACACTCACCTAGGAGCGGCGGGTCTTTACAGGGAGTCTCTCGACGATGCCTGAGATCCACAATCTCTTCACTAGGCATCGCCTGGAGTGGACACCACGTCCGTTGGGACGTTACAGTGAAGAAATTGTCTGAGAGTTCTACGCATCCTACGTAGCGACTCTCTGATCACAGATCGATAGGGGGGCTGCCCCCGCCAAACAGGCCCCCACTGGAGCAGGTCCGAGTACGGGGCGTGCAGGTCGACATTTCCCTGCCTGCATCCGCCGGTTTCTATACGACGAGGGTGTTGATGCTACGCGGACCCCTCTCACTGCCGAGTTTGACTACAGATGGCAGCTTGTTAAAGATGGCCAATTCCTGCGCGAGCCATCGCTGAGAGAGACCACCAAGAGGTGGATGGACCTACACCTGTCAGTTGATGGAGAGGGTGCTGACTGGGTGACCGAGCCAAAGGGGGACATCAAGAAGTCCAACCTAACTTTCACGGCAAAGTTCTTGTGGTTGATTGTCCGCCACTGCCTTTCCCCCACAGCCGTTGATAATATCGTTACATAGGATCGAGCAGTGTTGATGGGGGCGATGATAGCTGGGTTCGAGGTGGATTTCGGGTGGCTTCTACAGGCAGTCATGCACGAGAGGGGTGTCAAGGTCACAACGACTAACCCTTTCCCGTGCATGATCTTTTCTCTCAGCAAGTCCGCAGGTGTGCCTATATGGCACGTAGATCAGCTCAAGACCCTGCAGGGCACTGTTGATGTCGGCCTCATCAGAGATGAGGCCAATGAGTTGGCTCCACGTAGAGGGACCCGTCCAGAGCTGCCCCCATTTGCTGACGATCTTACTGAGATGGTAGCCCAGGCCCGCACGGCTACGCAGGCGGCGTCCACTAACACTACTCCGGTCGAGCCTATCCCGGGTAGTAGCACTGCCCCGAGCTCCTCTCGCACAGCCCCTCTACCCGCGTTGGTCCCGCTTGCTAGGGTCCAAAAATTAGAGGCGAAAATTGCTACACTTCTGCATCATATCCAGCCATGGATGCAGAGGTCAATTACCGAGACATAAGAGCGCCTGGAGCGGAAAATGGTCCAGTATACAGGTTGGAAGATCGTTGAGGTTCACCTGCGCTTGGATGCCTTTGAGTTGAGGGTGCTAGCCCGGCCAGCCCCTCCGGTGGATATGTCAACTCTTCAGGTTGCGATCGACAGTCTTCGTGCAGATATTGACACGATCTTAGAGGCTAGGGTGCCGGAGTCTGAGGCCCCTTCTATCGAGACTGCTGATGACACACTGTTGGCGGCCCTATTCGCCACCTCAGAGATTCCACCACCTCCCCCTAGAGATCATGCCAAGAGGCGTAGGGGTCGAGCAGAGGACGAGGCGTGAGCACGGAAGAAAGAGTGTCGTGAGATGGAGGCTGCGAGGAGAGCCTCACTTGCTGAGGAGGAGGCGCACCAGATGAGAGCATCAGAGTTAGCGGCTGGGGCGTCTAGATCCCAAACTGTGAAGATAGTAGGAGGCACTACTGATAGTGCGGTTGTTGCTGAGGACACCAGTGAGGGTGTCCAGATTGCAGAGGATGTGGGTTCCAGGGAACCAAACCCACCAGCTTGCGGATCGACGGCGCTTTGCGCCACAGGTTTGCTTCACCTACCACTCTAGTATTTAAATTTTTATGCATTGGGGACAATTGCATGTTTTTTTGTTGGGGGTGGGGTAAATGGAAAGTGAGTGTTAAGGTGAAGTCTGAGTAGCCCAATTCACTATCCTCTTTTGGGGTTTTTTTGCCTATGTTCTTTTTCCCCAAAAGACTGATTATTTTTTTGTTGAACTGGCATGTCTATATCTTTTGTACATAGTTTAATTCTGGAGCATGATGGCCAAAATTATATCCTGATAAATTGAATAATGATGCACGACTAGGCATAGTAACTGATAAATGAGTGGCTCTAAGCATGACATAGAGGTACACAATTGCATTACCCTAAGTCTAAAATTCGAACTAGGTGTCTAATAATCTGGTATAGTGATGAGATGTCAAGTGAGTGTGAGGAATATTCGAATAAGTCCACTATTGGTACTGAGCTAGAACTTGCCTGGTTAAGCCTTCTAAAAGTAAGATGTAATAGACAATTAGGAAAGGATCATAGGCCCTTATTCAATATAACCCATTTTTAGGCTAAATAAAAGAAAACCAAATGAAATTTATCCTTATTTGATCCAAATGATCTGAGCTTAAATTAGACCTTTCTTTTTCACCCCAACTGATCATTTATGGGAACAATGTGTTGGCCCTTGTCCCTCCTTGGACATGTGCACCTCAGCTTATGCCAAAGGCATAAGTTGAGGGTGGCTAATGCAGTAAACAACCTTCGTTATGGCCCTGACCCAACTTTGGGTACTGTGTACCTTGACTCATGGCAAAGCCATGAGTTGAGGGTGGCTATTATTAGGAATGCTCTGGAAAGTGGGGTTGAAAGAACAAAGAGAGAGAAAGAACAAAAGTAAAGTGACTTAAGAATTAGTTGAAAGAAAAGTAAATAAAAAGAAAAATATACAAGAAATACAAACAAGAAAAGAAGAGAGTCACTTACACAAATGAAGAAAGAAGAGAAAATAGCAAGGTGAAAGAATATGAGAAACAGGGCGAGATAAAATGATAGGAAGTGGAAGGTTTAGCCGATATGTCAAGGAGGGCAAAAAGTCACTAAAGTATACCTAAATATACCCTACCTGACCCTGAGCCTATGTTACAAGCTAAGAAAGTCCTATCGTGATCCTAAGGGTTGTATAGCGAACTTAAGGCAGTGAAAATAACGGCAAGCTTATGGCAATAGGTATGAATGAGTGTGACTTTGTTTTAAGAGCGAGTGTTGAAAAGTAATCCTTATACTCAAACTGAAATCATTGTGTGAAAAATGAGGATTTTGTTTTAAAGTGAGGACACTAGTTGCAATACCAGAATTGTTAGCACCTCGGTGAGAAATTGAAGAGGATAGGTGTTAGTGCATGGTGAGTCTGTGTCATGTTCTGATCCCACATAATTCAAGCCTAATAGTGATAGCATGCATAAATTTGATGAGATTAATCGGGATTGATAGCCAGATGATTGCAAAGGATAAAACATGGATACTATTGTACAAAGATTTTGTATTGAGTCATAGTGTGTCGCTTGAGGACAAACAACGAATTTAAGTTGAGGGTGTTGATATACCGTGGTTTCACAGTATTATTAATACTTTTTCCTTAAGTTTAGTGTGTCCAAAAACTTTTTTGTGCTAATTTTTATATAAGTTTCTCTTTATTTTGCAGGAAATCTGTCCAAAGATGAATGCGGAGATTTTGAGCGAAGAAATGCAAAAGAGACCACCTACAGAGCTTGTGACGGTTCGTCGTGCTTGTACGGTCCGTAGGTGGCAGCGTAGTGCAGCTGCTAAAGCAAGATGGGGAAGTCTTACCAAGTGTGTGGTTACGGAGTCCATGACGGTCCGTCCTGCAGGTTCGTCATGAAGTTCAGAGAAGTAATCCCAGTACCCATATTCCAAGAGTTGATGTATTTTGGAACGAGACCCTCGACGGACCGTTGTGCCTATGACGGTCCGTCATACTTGCCGTCGAGGGAAATGAAGAGAGTAGCAGAAGAAATTGCACAAGTATGGGACGACGGAGTCCATGACGGTCCGTCGTGACCACGACGGTCCGTCGCAAGGTCCGTCGACCCAACCGCGTTTTGACAGATTTCTAGCAAATAGAGTCCTTGTTTAATTAGGTTTTTATTTCTATAAATAGTTCGAAAAACCTCGTTTTTGAGGTTAGACTCTTAGATTTTTAGACTCTAGATCATTATTAGACTCTGTGTAATAGTGTTAGACTTTTTATTATCATTAGACTTTTTGTGAGATTATTCATTACTTTGAGATTCTTGCAAGTGATTATTGGTGATTAATCAAGCAAACTTCTGGATTTTACTCTTTCTCATTGAAGTAAGTACATGAATTCTTATATAATATATTTGAATATTGTGTTTATGACTATGAGTAACTTAACTCCATAGCTAGGGTTGTGGGAACCATAGGCAAATAATGAGATAAAACCTAACTAAAATATCAATTCTAGAATAGTGTCTTGCATGTATTAATAATTCTTTCGCTTAGAAGTCTTTTTAACGGATGGCCAACGTTAGAATTCGCCTTAATGCTAGTTGCCGGACCAAGGAGGTAGATAATAGGAAAAGAATTATCAACATAAATTTAGTGTTTACTATCTAATAGGCTAGTATTGATTGGTACGAGGTAATAACTTAGTCAAATATCGAATACGATGCTTAATATGAGGTAAAGATAAGGGTTAGGATAGCAACACACATAGCCGGACCAAGGTGCGGAGTGAGATTTTCTAGATGCCGGACTAAGGATTTAGAAATACATAACTTATCACTTTGCATGCAAGATACTAGGAAAGAATTGTTATAGTTATAATTATCATGTTATGAACCTGTGGGGAACAGGTAAACCCTAATTACTTTGATTAATTGATTAAACTCCAACATTCAAAGTTGTTAAGTGTCTCTTTCAATTTCGTTAGTTATTTTCACTCATTTAGAAATAGAAACCCCCCTTTTATTGTTTTACTTTCCATGGAAGTCATTGACTAAACAAAAGTAATAATAGATTGAAGTTAAGTCTAGACTAATTTTTCCTCGTGGGAACGATCCCAACCTCACTAGTTGGATTATTTACTTGACACGACAGCTTTACTTCTTATTTGAGAAATAAGTTTGAGAGTATCAATAAGTACAAACAATGATAAAGATTCATGTAAATATTAAATTGTTTGGTAGTTTTAAGCTTTCATATTCCTAAAAAGGCTCTATAATTAGTTTATTGGTAATTGAAACATTTTTGTTTTGTGATAATATTGATAAATGTTAATCAAGTGAAGGATAAAGTGGTCAATAATTATTGAGGGACATTTAATTACTATCTAATATGAAAAATTTAAAAATTTATAATATATTAATTAGTGTAGGGCAAAATCATAATTTAATTTTAAAGTTTAGATCTTTCCACTTATACAATCCTACTCAGTACTCCTTTACTCTCTTGTTCTATTATGTAATTATCATATTAGTTTCTAGTTTTTCTTCCCTTTTTTTATGGAATTTTTACATTCATGAATATATTATTACTGTTCATCTTTTTCTCTTAGCGTGTGTTCTTAAAAGTAGTCTTCTTTAACCACACCCCGGATTTGGTTATTCGTAGTTCTTTTCTAAGAACGTTTTAACCTGACAATATCCTAGGAATTTACAGGTTAATCCATCGATACTTTTAAGAGGCTAAGAAACTAACCATATACTAAGTAATATAGATTCATGATGATATTCATAAATTTACATAAATTTATCAAATTAACATATTACTTGATATAAACACACATAATTTACATATATGGGAAGTTTACTAGAAACGTAAATATAAAAAATTACATTATTTAGAACAGAGTAAAGTTTCCCTTTCGGGAAATCGAATAGCTTCCAAACTTTGAAGAAAAACAAACTTATAAACAAAGAACTGAAATCTTTATATATTCTTGACACAAACTTATTTATAAAAAGGTAATTTTTAAAGAGGAAAGAGGTTAAAGATTTTGGGATTTTCTGGTTGTGATTTTCTTCGCCTTACCTTTCTTCTCTTGATAATGCCTGCTTTTATAGAGGTCTTCGGACTTCAAACGTCGGATTTTAAATGAAAAAGGAATCTTATCATCTTGACCGGGTACACTTCTGGGCCCCATCATTACGTCAAATGATGTTCCTTTTCTTGCATTATTGTCCTTGTAGTCTGGTATCCGTCTTATCTTTTTAAGTGTGTCCCAACTATTTTTCCACAGATGTGTGGTAGTGAGTAAAGTGGGACTCATAGATTGTCTAAAGAAGCACATTTCTTGATAATATATATATATATATAATAATTTTTTTATGTATCTAAATTATGTAATGCTATAGAATCAATACTCATTCCAGAGTCATCATCATCATTAGGATCTTGGGCAAATTGTATTGTCTCTAAGTTTTCTTCTGAATTTTCTTGACTATTTTTTGGGCTTGGACTTGGGCTTGGGTCTTTAATTATGTATTTGTCTTGTTCCTGTTTTTGTTTGAGTAGTTTTTCTACTGTTTTGGTAATGATAAATTATACGTCTTTAGTTTTCTGGGCTTTATTATTTTTCAATTTCAGGTTTTGGGTAAAAGATATCGATAGTCTTCGTCTATTCTGAGAAGAAGATGAACATTCTTCATTTTCACTTTTTTGCAAAGTGACAGCCATAAACGGATTTGATAAGTCTTTACCGGCTACTGCTTGAACCGGACTAGCAGTATCTTCATCTGATACAGTGGATTTCTTAACATTCAGTGGGGAATGCACACCCATCTCATCCATTTTTATCTAGGATGGAAAACCATGTTTATCTGTCTGAGTTTGTACATCTTGTTTAGTCTTTTTTTTTGCTTTCCATTCTTCAGAGTCTTTCCCTGAGCTTGGCATTTTCTTGAATTAGAGCTTCAGTTCTTTGATTTATCCTTTTCAATGCTTCGGTCATGGACGAGTAATGATCACAAAATATTACTTTGTCTGTGTCTTTTTGGATGTTGTATTGTGGAGTTTTATCTGGGTTTTGTCTAAGGGCTGGAGAAATATAGTAATCTGGTCCTAATATTCCTCTAGCATAGTCTAAAGCTTCTGTAAAATCATTAAAGCCTTTAAAAAGAGGTTTTTCAAAACCTTTAATAGAGTCGTAAAACTTCTATCCATGTCTAAAAAACACCATTTGTTATACCATGAATTACCACATAATATTTAAATCTAGTTTCTTTATTTTTCCTAGTAAAATAATATCCTAAAGCATTTAAAACAGCAATTACATATTAAGTGTCTTTTTTATATGTGCTATCCATATATTATCTATAAGGCATGTTTGCTGTTTGTCTAATTGGCAATTACACAAATGTCCGAATGTCCAATTGGACTGCTCATATGCTATTAAGTTTTGTTGTCCAAATTGCAGTCTTTCTATTCTGACATCTTCAATTTTATCTAGAGGTTTAAAATGTAAATTTGATAACATTGTCTTTTTGTAGGAGTCTGCAAAGTCTGAGGTTGAAGGTTGAACTCTTTTACCTTTGTCTGGTAGAAGTGGTCTCATTCTGTAAAATTTAAAATTTGATCAGTAGTCTACTTAGTTGATCTGCAATACTATTATCATTTTCCTTGATATGCTCAAAAATTATAGAATGATAAATTGATATAGTATCTAAAAAATTTAGCCATCGTCTTCTACTACTAGTTATCATTAATTTTCTGATGAAATTTTACTATAGCTTCACAATCTGTTATTAATATTTCTGGTTTATTCAGGATATAAATTCTAAAACTATTTAAACCATATATTACAGCTAAAATTTCAACATCTACACTAGCCTTATTATCCTTTTCTTTGAATTTTCCACTTTGGTAAGCACATATTTTTTCTTCTTGTTTAGAACTGTATTCATGTGGTCTTGATTTTAATACTGCACCCCATACATCAAAACTCCCATCTGTTTCTATTATTAAATAGTCTGATTCTAATGGCGTATTAAGATCGGGAATATTTTTTATTTTTTCTTTTATTTTTTGTACTAATTTTATGTCTTCAATATTAAAGTTTCTTTGTCCCTTAGTTACTGTCTTAGAGTATAATGGTCCTGCTATTTTTCCTAGATCTTTAATAAATGGTCTTGCATAATTGATTATTCCTAGGAATTTTTGTAAATATTTTAAATTATTTAATATATCTGGCATGTCTAGAGCTTTTTTCGCTATATGTGGTTGTAGTTTAACTTTTCCTTCTCCTAAAGTAATTCCTAAAAAGTTTATATAGTTCTTACATAATTCTATTTTCTTTTTACTAATTATTATTTCATTATTAACAAGTAACCTAAAACTGTTTGTAAGTGTCCTAAGTGATATTTTATATCTTTAATAAATAATAAAATATCGTCTACATATACTAAAACAAATTTTTTATATTCTCCAAATATTTTATCCATGTTTCTTTGGAAGATTGGAGGTGCGGTTTTTCATCCAAATGGTATAACTAACCATTCAAAATGTCCTTTAGGACAGGTAAAAGATGTTTATTCTATGTCATCTGTATGCATTTTTATTTGCCAGTATCCTGACTTACAATCAAATTTACTTAAAATTGTTTTTCCTTGAATTCTATTTATGAACTCTAATTTATCTGGTAATTTATAACCGTTTGTTCTAGTATTGTCATTTAGTCATTTGTATTTATAACCACTCTGGCTTTTCCTCTAACTATTTCAATATGATTTCTTACCATAAATGCTGCAGATCTATACTTTGAAGTAGATCTCCTTATTACTCATAATTCTAATAGTTCTTTAAATTGTATTTTAAAATATTCTAGATCTTGATTTGTAGCTTCTATTGAGGCTATTTTTATTATATATTCTGGGTTTATTATGTCTAACTTACATACTTTATGATTATTTTCCCAATACTTTAGAGGCTTTTCTCCTATTATTTCTATTTGATCTAAAATTTTTACTATATTATCTAGATCTTGTTGGTTTTTTATTTGTCTTATTTTTTGAATTCCCATCTTAAAATTATATAACTCTGTTTCCATTTCTATTAGAACATAGTTTTTATTGACTATCTCATCTTCTCTATCTATTTCTAGTATATTCTCATGTAATGCATTACATTCCGTTTTAGTACATTATATGTTATTTTCACAATTTTCGCAACATTTTTCTTTATGTCTTACTTTAGTAGTAATTTTATCAGTTAAGACAGAAGTATAAGTAATGTTTTTCATAAAAAGTATCCCGTCTTTTGTTATTAAAGTTCCTCCTTTATTGTATAGTATGAAATCTAATCCTAACACAAAATATACTCTTATATCTTAATCTCGTACCCATATTTTATCCATCTTATAGGTAGGTTTATAGAATTTTGAACAAGTATTTAAAAAACTTATTTGAGCTTTATCTATATAGTATCTATATATATTATGTGTTCCATCTATTTGCATAGCTGCAAGTGGTTTCTCTAAAGTTTTTATTAATTCTGGAGGTACAATTTTTTTTATTTAAAATACTTTTGGTGCATCCTGAATCTATTAATGCTAAAGTCTCTATTTCATATTTTCTGATTTGAAGTTTTGCTAATATTTTAACAGTATTTATATTTTTTATCTTCATTACATATTAAAGTATTTGATTCTTCATTCATTAATTCTTGATTATCTAGTGGTAGTTCTTGTTTAACATTTTTTCCTTTTTCTAATCTTACTATTCTTTCTTCTAATTCTTTAACTTTTGCTTCTAATACTAATATTTTTAAATTTATTAGAGGTTCATTTGTTTGTACCTCTTTCCTTTTCTGAGTTATTATTCCTAATTGTGTTTCTATATAGCTTATACATCCTTCTATAAAGCATTTCTTCATTTAGCCATTTTATATTTACTTGGATACCATTTACACCAATTACATGGATTACTGTCTAATCATGTATCTTTTTCGAAATTATGTTCACATTCTATTATATTCATAAAATTAATTTTTTTGGTCGTCTATATTTAAATTTTCTATTCCTATTTCATTAATTGATTCTTCTCCTTCTGAATTAAAAGAATCTTCTTCTTTTTTATTCTCATCTATATCAATGCTTACTATCGAGTAAATGCTTTCATTATCTGACATGTATTCATCTACATTTAATAATGCTTCGTTAAATTCTTCTACTAATTGAGCATTTCTAGTTTTTGCATTATATCTTTTAGGACAAGTATTAGCTAAATATTCTATACTTCCACATGTAAAACATTCTAACTTATTTTTATAATTTCTATCTGTTCTATATTTTCTAACATGTCTGCCCTATTTAAATATGGTTTTCTTGCTGAAGATTTTCTAAGAAAATATCCTTTTTTTATTATATCTCTTATTGTTTTGTAGATTGTATTTTTTATAGTTTTTCTTTTTATATTGTTTTTTATCATAATTTTGGGTTGTATATATTATGTCTTTGCAGAAATTCATTTCATTTTGCTTTAACTGTTTTTGTATTCGTAAATTAGTACATTTTTCTTGTAATATTTCCATTATATGTTGTATTATACGTCCTATTCACCATTTTGCTTGAGGGTTTTGTGCTACTCCTTCTCTTTTAGTCCATATTTCTTCTATTTCTCTTCCTAAATCTCCTGATAGTTTATTAAATAACTTTTTACCTAGATCTTGATCAAAGGCATTTCCACTAATTGTACAGTAATAGAAATAATCATTTAAGAATTTCTTTATATAATACCAGTTACTTATACTTAATTGTTCTAATTTTATTACTGCATTTCGTTGTAAGGCTACTAATCCACTATTTGGGTCTTCTCCTGTTATTAATATATGTATTTTATTTGTAAAATTATATGGGTTTGGTCCTAATGATACTAAGTACTGAAATTCTGATGTGAATTCTACTTTATAAGCTTCCCATAGAGCTTTGGTTGATTCTCCTAGGAATGTTTCTAAGTATTTGTACATTTTTCGGCATCAAATTCTATATAATTTTTTATGAAATCTGCTACTACTATTCCTTTCCATAAGTCTATTACTGAATTCCATCTTTTTGGGTCATGTGCCGCTATATTTAAAATTTTTCCTTTACTTTCTCCTTCTTGGAGTATTATTGGTTCTTCTATAGGCATTATTTTTCCCATAGGTTTAACTTGGGTTATTGGAGTATCTCCTTGTCTATATACGCAGTATTTTGTCCATAGGTTTAACTTCTGTTATTGGAGTATCTCCTTGTCTATATACTCTTCTACGTGGTATATTTCCTCTACTATTATCTGCGGTATAACCTTGTTCATTTGTTCTCTAGAATGGACTACTAGAACTTGTTGTTTCCATTAATTCTTTTTGACTTAGTATAGATTCTAACTCAGATATTTCACTATCATTTTCTTTTATTTTTGTCATTATATTATTAGCTTTTTCTAATTTATCTTGTAAATTTTTTTCTAATATATATCCTTTATAATCGGTTCTTTGTTCACATGTTTTAAAATGAGATATTGTTTGTTCTATATTTAAGTCTCTTAATTTACATCCTTTGCATGTAAATAATCTATTCTTCTTGTTTTTACTTATCTCTTTAGCTTTTTCTATTGCCAAATCTACTGCAAAGTCTTCTTCAATTATTATTTCTATATTCATCTTTCCTAAAGGCATTTCTTCTACAACACTTTCTTCTTCAAAGACTTTTTGAGCTTCGTAATTATAATCTGTAAATCTAATTGAGGGTTCTCCTTTAGAATTTGTATATATTAAATGAGTGTCTGGTATTAAAGCTTCTTTTTCTTTGAAATCTCCTAATTTCCATTCTAATCCTACATATTCTTCAGGATTTATTTTTATAGGTTTTATTAATTTTATCCCTTTGTTTCCCATTACTTCTACTACGTCTTTTATTTGTAATTTAAATCTAGTGTTACTATTATATGTCATTTTTCCTAAAAATCCTACACACATTAATAAATTTTTTCCGCTATGCATTTCTTTATATCCTTTAGTTTGTATTCCTATTCTTATTTGGGTTCCGAATTCATTTAAATTCATCATAAAGTCTGGACTTATATAGAAAATTCCTCCATTATTAGTCATATCTACTTCTGTTAATCCTATAATTGTATCATATATTGTAATTAATGTATTTGTTCCTAAATTTTTTATAGTTAATCCTTTAATTCCTATTACTATTAATCCTATATGCATTAAATCTTTTTTAACAAGTTTTATTTCTTTCACAGATTCATAGTTTATGAGTGGTAAAGATACAGAATTTTTTCCTAATACTGATAATTGTTCTTCTCTATAATGTCTATAAAGTTGGGATTTTGAGTTTGTATTATATAAGACTTTTGGATTCAATAAATTTAATTGATTTTGTTGGAAGATTTGTATATCTTTATCTGTGTCTATTATTTCGTCTAATTGTTGATTGTTTTCTTCTTTTGTCTTTTTATTTAATATTTTTGATAAAAATTTATTACTTATTCTATTCTGGGAGTAACTTGGTCTTGGTCTTTCTTGTCCTTTATCTCTTTGTCTAGTTGGAAATATATCCATTTTTTCTGTTTTTTAATTATTTTCTCTTTTTGAGGAGTAATTTCTATTTTATTTAACTTTTCTATTAATTCTTCTATTCCGGTTGTGTCTATATTTTACTTTCTAATTTTTCTTTAAAGTTTTTATCTATCTTATTATGTAGTTGTAATAAAAGTGCTATTATTTTATTGTTCTGTTGTATAATAATTTGATCTGATTTTGAAGGTGGATTAAATTCTTTATAATCTAATGGGAGGGCTATTCTTTTTTCTATTAGTTTTATTGCTTCTCTATGTGTCTCTGATTCTACTAAATCTATCATGAAAGAACTATTTCTTTCATTGATGTTAATTCTGTCTTTATTTCTTGTATTTTTGTTATTAATGTATTATTAGTCTCTTCTTTAGATTTATTTTTTAACTCGTTTAATTTTTATGTAATTCTACTCCTTATTCTTTAAGGTAGTGTAAATTATTTTCTATCTTTCTAAATAGTTGTTTTTGTTTATTTTGTGTTTATTCTTGTTCACTTACTATTTTTATAATTTTATTGTTTGATTCTTTTATATTTTCACTAAGATTTATTGTTAAATCTATTAAAGTATTCCATTGAGCGTCTTCTCTATGTAAGCAATGATTTCCGTTGTCAAAGTTACACTTAATTATATTGTCTAATTTTAGTCTTTGAAATCTTTTTTCTATATTGATTTGTAAGTCTAGGTATTCTATGCTTTTTAATGAAGCTATTGTTACTATTGTTGTTTTACCCTAATGTAGTTGGGTAATTATCTTTATAAAAAATTTTATTCTTTTATTATAGCTATCTATAGCACGACTAATTCCTTGTAATTCCCATTTTAAAGCGTTTATATGTTCGTCGTTATTTCTTTCAATATAAAAATTGTGTGGTATAAAAAAATCGTTTTCGTATATACATATCTATATATATATATATATATATATATATATATATATATGCTTCTATTGCTTTTTCTACTGTTTGTAATCTTTTCTTTTCTTCTATATCACTATATAATAGCCAATTATCAAGTCTTATTCTTAAAGCAAATGGAAGATTTCTCATGAAATAATTTTTATTGGAAAATTTCTAGATATAAGATGTCTTATTAGTTTTTGTTCTAAGATTCTAGCTAAGAAAAATATATAATCTAATTTATTAGTTATTTCTTTATTAGAGCCTGTTATTTTTAGTTCTTTTAATAATATATCTGATTTTACATATAAATCTAGTAATTCTCTTTTAACCTTTTTATATTCTTTTGTATTTTCTATATAAGTCCAGACTTTATGATGAATTTAAATGAATTCGGAACCCAAATAAGAATAGGAATACAAACTAAAGGATATGAAGAAATGCATAGTGGAAAAAAAATTATTAATGTGTGTAGGGGTTTTAGGGAAAATGACATATAACAGTAACACTAGATTTAAATTTCAAATAAAAGACGTAGTAGAAGTAATGGGAAACAAAGGGATAAAATTAATAAAACCTATACAAATACATCCTGAAGAATATGCAGGATTAGAATGGAAATTAGGAGATTTCAAAGAAAAAAGAAGCTTTAATACCAGACGCTCATTTAATATATACAAATTCTAAAGGAGAACCCTCAATTAGATTTACAAATTATAATTACGAAGCTAAAAAAGACTTTGAAGAAGAAAGTGTTGTAGAAGAAATGTCTTTAGAAGGGATGAATATAGAAATAATAATAGCAGAAGACTTTGAGTAGATTTGGCTATACAAAAAGCTAAAGAGATAAGTAAAAACAATAAGAATAGATTATTTACATGCAAAGGATATAAATTAAAAGACTTAAATATAGAACGAACAATATCTCATTTTAAAACATGTGAACAAAGAACCGATAATAAAGGATATAGATTAGAAAAAAATTTACAATATAAATTAGAAAAAGCGAATAATATAATGACAGAAATAAAAGAAAATGATAGTGAAATATCTGAGTTAGAATCTATACTAAGTCAAAAAGAATTAATGGAAACAGATAAGTTCTAGTAGTCCATTCCAGAGAACAAATGAACAAGGTTATACTGCAGATAATAGTACAGGAAATATACCACGTAGAAGAGTATATAGACAAGGAGATACTCCAATAACAGAAGTTAAACCTATGGGAAAGAGAATGTCTGTAGAAGAACCAATAATACTCCAAGAAGGAGGAAGTAAAGGAAAATTTATAAATATAGCGGCACATGACCCACAAAGATGGAATTCAGCAATAGACTTTTGGAAAGGAATAGTAGTAGCAGATTTCATAAGAAATTATACAGAAACTGATGCCAAACAATGTACAAATACTTAGCAACATTCCTAGGAGAATCAACCAAAGCTCTATGGGAAGCTTATAAAGTAGAATTCCCATCAGAATTTCAGTAATTAGTATCATTAGGACAAAACCCATATAATTTTACAAATAAAATACATACATTAATAACAGGAGAAGACCCAAATAGTGGATTAGTAGCCTTACAACGAAATGCAGTTATAAAATTAGAACAATTAAGTATAAGTAACTGGTATTATATAAAGAAATTCTTAAATGATTATTTCTATTACTGTACAATTAGCGGAAATGCCTTTGATCAAGATCTAGGTAAAAAGTTATTTAATAAACTATCAGGAGCTTTAGAAAGAGAAATAGAAGAAAGATGGACTAAAAGAGAAGGAGTAGCACAAAACCCTCAAGCAAAATGGTCAATAGGATGTATAATACAACATATAATGGAAATATTACAAGAAAAATGTACTAATTTATGAATACAAAAACAAAAAGAAAAATGAAAAGAATTTCTGCAAAGACATAATATATACAACCCAAAATTATGATAAAAATCAATATAAAAAGAAAAAGTTTAAAAAATACAATCCACAGAACAATTATAGATATAATAAAATAGGATATTTTCTTAGAAAATCTTCAGCAAGAAAACCATATTTAAATAGGGACAGACATGTTAGTAAAAATAGAACAGATAGAAATTATAAAAATAAGTTAGAATGCTTTACATGTGAAAGCATAGAACATTTAGCAAATACGTGTCCTAAAAGATATAATGCAAAAACTAGAAATGCTCAATTAGTAGAAGAATTTAACGAAGCATTAATAAATGTAGATGAATACATGTCAGATAACGAAAGCATTTACTCTATAGTAAGCATTGATATAGATGAGAATAACAAAGAAGAAGATTCTTCTAATTCAGAAGGAGAAGAATTATTTAATGAAATAGGAATAGAAAATTTAAATATAGACGACCAAAAAAATTAATTTTATGAATATAATAGAATCTGAACATAATATCGAAAAAGATACATGATTAGACAGTAATCCATGTAATTGGTGTAAATGGTATTGATATACCGTGGTTTCACGGTATAATTAATACTTTTTCCTTAAGTTTAGTGTGTCCGAAAGTCTTTTTGTGCTAGTTTTTATATGAGTTTCTCTTTGTTTTGCAGGAAATCTGTCCAAAGCTGAATACGGAGATTTTGAGCGAAGAAATGCAGAAGAGACCACCTACGGAGCTTATGACGGTCCGTCGTGCTTGTGACGGTCCGTAGGTGGCAGCATAGTGAAGCTGCTGAAGGAAGATGGGGAAGTCTGACCAAGTGTGGGGTTACGTAGCTTGTAACGGTCTGTCGTGGCTATGACGGTCCGTCCTGCAGGTTCGTCATGAAGTTCAGAGAAGTGATCCCAGTACCCAGATTCAAAGAGTTGAAGTATTTTGAAACAAAGACCCTCGACGGACCGTTGTGCCTATGACGGTCCGTCACACTTGCCGTCGAGGGGAATGAAGAAAGCAGCAGAAGAAATTGCACCAAGAATGGGACGACGGAGTCCACGACGGTCCGTTGTGACCACGATGGTCCGTCGCGTGGTCCATCAACCCAGCCGCGTTTTGGCAGATTTCCAGTAAATTAGAATCCTTGTTTAATTAGGTTTTTATTTTTTATAAATAGTTTGAAAAACCTCGTTTTTGAGGTTAGACTCTGCTAGATTAGACATCATATTATTAGACTTTGTGTATTAGTGTTTGATTTTTGGAGATTCTTACAAGTGATTTTTGGTGATTAATCAAGCAAACTTTCGGACTTTATTCTTTCTCATTGAAGTAAGTACATGAATGCTTATTTAATATATTTGAATATTGTGTTTATGGCTATGAGTAACTAAACTCCATAACTAGGGTTGTGGGAAACATAGACAAATAATGAGATAAACCCTAGCTAAAATAACAATTCTAAAATTGTGTCTTGCATGTATTAATAATTCATTCGCTTAGAAGTCTTTTTAACGGATGATCAACGTTAGAACTCGCCTTAATGCTACTTGCCGGACAAGGGAGGTAGATAATAGGAAAAGAATTATTCACATAGATTTAGTGTATACTATATAATAGGCTAGTATTGATTGGTACGAGGTAATAACTTAGTCAAATATCGAATACGATGCTTAATATGAGGTAAAGATAAGGGTTAGGAAAGCAACACACGTAGCCGGACCAAGGTGCGGAGTGAGATTTTCTAGATGCCAGACCAAGGATTTAGAAATACATAACTTATCACTTTGCATGCAAGATACTAGGAAAGAATTGTTATAGTTAGAATTATCAAGTTATGAACCTGTGGTGAACACGTAAACCCTAGTTACTTTGATTAATTGATTAAAATTCAACTTTCAAAACTGTTAAGTGTCTCTTTCAATTTCGTTAGTTATTTTTACTCATTAGGAAATACTAACCCCCCTTTTTCTGTTTTTACTTTCCAAGGAAGTCATCAACCGAACAATAGTAATAACAAGTTGAAGTTAAGTCTAGACTATTTTCCTCGTGGGAACGATCTCAACCTCACTAGTTGGGTTATTTACTTGACGCGACCGCTTTACTTCTCAAATGAGAAGTAAGTTTGAGCGTATCAAATTTTGGCGCCGCTGCCGGGGATTTTAGCTTTTAGATTAACTTGAACTTAATACTAAAATTTAGTTGATATTTTCTTGATTTTACTTTGTTTTATTGTTTTTGATTTCTTTTCAAAACTATCCTCCTTGTATGCCAAATACACAGAGAGGAAGAGAACCCTTGTTTCCCTACGATCACGAGCTAGAGCGTACACTGTGCAATATGAATCGAAACTTGGGAATAAATGATGAGGATCCAAACCAGAACATCCCAGATCCAGTGGATGTTCATGGTCAGATGTTACCCGACGCTCCGGGTGAACATCAACAGAGGGGACAAAATCCCGTTCACGGCCCCAAGCATACTACAGAGGGTATGATAACATAGCAGACTCGGATGGGCCACTTGTCTTGCCCCCTCTACCCACAGGCCACACTTTTGTGGTAACTAGTAGCCTGATGCAAATGCTCACTGCCAGAGGTTTGTTTTAAGGGCTACCTTCTGAGGATCCACATACCCATATAGCTAAGGTAAGGGCAGTGAGTAAAAGTTGTGTGGGGAAGCCTGATTTGGATCTAGATGTAATAGGTCTCAGAGTGTTTCCTCTCTCACTGACGGGAGAGGCTGCTATGTGGTTCACTGAGCTCCCATACAACTCCATCTTCACTTGGAACCAACTAAGGGATGTCTTCCTAGCACGCTACTATCCGGTCTCCAAGAAATTAAACCACAAAGACAGGGTGAACAACTTTGTGGCACTACCAGGAGAGTCAGTTAGCAGTTCTTGGGATAGATTCACCTCATTCTTGATAAGTGTTCCAAATCACCGTATAGATGATGAGTCACTGAAGGAATACTTCTATCGGGGACAGGATGATAACAATAAAGCGGTGTTGGACACTATAGCAGGTGGATCTTATGGAGAATGCCCTTATGCTGAGATTGCAGAAAAACTAGAGAAAATCTCCCGAAACAACAAAGCTTGGAGTACTAGGAAGTCCGATACAGGGAGAAACACCTTCGCAGTGCAGTCCACTCACAACCCAGCCACAGATGATATTCGTGAAGAAATGACTCAGATGAGAACTGAGCTTGGCTTGGTACTAAAACATGTCACTGGGGGTGCAGAAAAGATTAATGCAGTCAACTACTTGGCTAAACCACCACCTCCAAACGATGAGTGCTATTATGCGGAGGACACTTATGCGGTAAATGAGCAGACGGGGGGTTTCCGACCAAGCGCCCAAGGCTCGCATCAGGATAATTGGCGCCAAGGTCAAGGGAACCAAGGTCGGAACTATGGTAACTACAACCGTGAGGGTCATTATGTCTGAGATGGAAACTACAACCGCAACAACAACTTTAACAGGGGTAACTATGCTAATAGAAACGACAGGAATGTGACCTATGTCCCTCCTCAAAATCGTGAAGTTACTCCAAGGGATGGTGGAGATAGTATGGCGCGAATTGAGGATATGTTGCACAAAATGATGAGGAGGTTCGAAACTAGTGATGAACACATTAAAGAGTTCCGGTATGATTTAGCTAGTATTGGGCAAAAAGTTGATACACATGCAATTTCGATTAAACAGATCGAATTGCAAGTGGCCCAATTATCTGCGACAGTGAACACACGACAACCAGGCACTCTTCCTAGCAACACTGTCCAAAATCTAAAGAATGATGCGCATTGCATGGCAATCACTACACGGGGTGGTAGACAAACCATTGACTCGCCTATGCCATCTACTGAGGAAAATGTGGTAAAGGGTAGTAGTGAAGCAGAGGGAAGTAATGGAAAAGATGCAGAAGTACCTATCAAGGTAATTCCCATGCCTAGGCCACCACCACCCTTCCCTCAGAGATGAGTGAAAAAGACTGAGGATGGTAAATACTGGCGCTTTATAACAATGTTGAAGCAACTCTCTATCAATGTCCCTTTGGTAGAAGCTCTAGAACAAATGCCCGATTATGCCAAATTTATAAAAGATCTGGTCACCAAGAAAAGATCGGTCACTTTTGAGGATGATGATAGATTGCAGCATTATAGTGCTATTGCTACAAAATCCCTAGTACAAAAGAAAGAAGATCTGGGTGCATTCACTATTCCTTGTACAGTCGGGTCATTACATTTTGCGAAAGCATTATGTGATCTGGGGGCAAGCATAAATCTAATGCCCCTCTCAATTTACAAGAAGTTGGGTTTGGGGGATCCAAAACCCACTGCGATGCGGCTACTGATGGCCGATCGGACAGTGAAAAAGCCCATAGGGATACTCCATGATGTGCTAGTAAAAGTGGAGTCATTCATCATTCCAGCAGATTTTGTTAATCTTGATTGCGAAGTCGATTTTGAGATGCCCATTATTCTTGGGAGGCCATTCCTTGCTACAGGTAGAGCCTTAGTTGATATGGAGAAGGGATAGATGACATTTCGGTTAAAATAATGAAGAAGCAACCTTCAACATTTGTAGGACCATGAGGCAGAGTGGTGAGCTCCAATCGGTATCTGCCATATCCCACAAAGAAAAGATGAAGAAGGAGACTGAATAGAAAATTGCAAAACAAGAGTTTATTGTTGGGGATTTGGTGCTTGTAGACAGTTCTGGGGTGCCTTGTCTTCCGGGCAAGTTTAAGTCCAAATGGACTGGCCCTTACTTGATTACCCAAGTATTCCCTCATGGGGCAGTTGAGTTAAAAGCCAAGGAGGGAGTGCGGTTTAAGACGAATAGATATAGAATAAAACTCTATTTTGGGCATAAAGCATCGGGAAATAAAGTGATAGAGACATACCATCTTGATGAAGCCTGAGTAATCGAGTGTCCCCTCTCGTGCCGCGACATTAAATCAGGCGCTTGTTGGGAGGCAACCCAATACTTATCATCTTTTTAATAATGGTAGAATTTTTTCTATTAATGGGTTTTAAATTTGCAGGCACATCACCAGGAAATTCTGTAGAAAGCTACTCCGCAGCAGCCACTGACCGATATATCGACGGACCGTTGTGCCTACGACGGACCGTCGTATGCATCCGTCGTCCAGGTACACTTTTCTTCTATTTTGAAATTAGGGCACACACGACGGAACCAACGACGGGTCGTCACATTTGCGACGGACCGTCATCGGGGAACCGTCGCGTGATTAATGAATTATACCCGACCCGACCCGGCTGGACCCTTTTTCAAAATCTGACCGTTTAAACACCCCAACCCCTCATTTTCACCCCATTCATTCATTATTCCTCTCATCTCCCCTCTCTTTTGAACTTCCACATTTCCCCCTCACTGATCATTACCCCCACAATTCTCCAAAGCCTTAAAACTATCATCTACTAGTCGGAGCTGCTGCTGTAGGTGTCTACCCTGCCAACTGAGTCATTTTCCATTTGCTTTTTCTCCATTTCTAAGGTATGTGTCTCTAAATTTATACTCATTTATCTTGTATTTTTGTTTATTAGTTAGTATTAGCTTAGTTCTTAGTCGTATATTGTTTCCTTTATATGATTATGTCTAAACCTAGGCTCAAAATGTTTGAATTTGCCATGTTGACAACCCTAGACATAGGTGATTTTGAATTAATAGTTTCCTAGGTAGTTGGGATAGACACATATAGGTCCACAACACTACAAGACCATGTGGGTTAATCGGGGTTGCTTAGGGTATCTACAGTTCTGTCTCTGTCATTCAGAACGAGACCCCGATGACGGACCGTCGTAGCCACAACAGACCGTCGTAGGGTCCGTTGCACAATCCCTAGCACCCCTGTCCTACTGGACACATGTGACGGATCGTCATCCTCGCGACGGTCCGTCCTGCATAACCGTCATGCTAGACAGAGACCCTTTTTCCAGAGGTCTCTCATTTTTTTTCCAAGTGTCCTTCAACGGACACACGTGACGGACCGTCGTACCCATAACGGTGCGTCCTGCATGATCGTCATACCGATCAGAGACCCCTCTCCTAAGGGTCTCCATTTTTTTTTCAAGTGTCCTTCAACGGACACTTGTGACGGACCGTCGTACCCACGACGGTCCGTCCTGCATGACCGTCATAGCAGTCAGAGACCCCTCTCCTAAGGGTCTCCATTTTTTTCCAAGTGTCCTTCAACGGACACTTGTGACGGACCGTCGTACCCACGACGGTCCGTCCTGCATGACCGTCATAGCAGTCAGAGACCCCTCTCCTAAGGGTCTCCATTTTTTCCCAGGTGTCCTACGACGGATATCTACAACGGACCGTCGTAAGTGTGACGGTCCGTCGTGCACACACCGTCATGCTAGTCAGAGACCCTCTCTCAGGGTTCTCTATTTATACAGAGTCCAAGTACACCACGACGGACCTCACGACGGTCCGTCATAGTCACGACGAGCCGTCACCAGGCCCGTCGTGTGTCACTGTTTTTACAACACTTACATATTATTTTCACTTTTTTATATCATATGGTTTCGCTTGTCTTATTTGCCACTACTCGTACTAATAGTGATCCTTTGATGGTACTATCTACTATGGCACCCAAGTAAGACCGAACCTACGCACGCGGGCGATCAAAGTCTGTTGCCCCATCTGCACGCTTGATCATCGGTTCTGATGATGAGCGGGACCCTGAATATGTGCCCCCAGGCACTTCCGCACCTTCCCGTGCTGCACGTGCTCCCAGAGCCACACCCAAGACGGTGGCGTCCGGCGTAGTCATTGCCTCCCAGTCTGATGAGGAGCACACACTGACCGGCACACCTTCTAGGTCAGCCACAAATGAGGAAGGAGCGTCTGCCTCCTTAGGAGTATCATGGTCCGAGGAGGCTTCAGGCTCTGCTGAGGTTCCCGCACCCGCCACTGCCGCAGCGTCGTCCTCGTCTGATGATGCTGACAGTTCAGACTCTACGTCCGGCGCACCAGCTCAGGTCCCCACCCCAGCCTCTGACCAGCCAAACCGGTGGTGTGTTGATGGCCAGTTTCAAGTTTACTCCGACGCCAAGTTCCTGACTGATAAAGGAGTAATGACTCGGACACTCACCTTGGAGCGGCGGGTACTTACAGGGAGTCTTCCAACGATGCCGGAGATCCACAACCTCTTACCAGGCATCGCTTAGAGTGAACAGCACGTCCGTTGGGACGATACAGCGAGGAAATAGTCCGAGAGTTCTACGCATCTTACGTACCGACTCTCCGGTCACAGATCCCGCTAAACAGGCCCCACTGGAGCAGGTTCGAGTCCGGGGCGTGCAGGTTGACATTTCCATGCCAGCCATCCGTCGGTTTCTATACGGCGAGAGTGCAGATGCTACTCGGACCCCCGTCATTGCCGAGTTTGATTACCGCTGGTAGATAGTAAAGGATGGAAAGTTCTTGCGCGAGCCAGCATTGAGAGAGACCACCAAGAGGTGGATGGCCCTGCACCTGTCAGTAGATGGAGAGGGTGCCGATTAGGTCACTGAGCCGAAGGGGGCCATCAAGAAGGCCAACCTCACGTTCGTCTCAAAGTTCTTGTGGCTGCTCGTCCGTCACTGCCTTTCCCCCACAGCTGCTGATAACATCGTCACCTGGAATCGAGCAGTGTTTATGGCGGCGATGATAGCCGGATTCGAGGTGGACTTCGCTGCGGCGCCAAAATTTGATACGCTCAAACTTACTTCTCAAATGAGAAGTAAAGCGGTCGCGTCAAGTAAATTACCCAACTAGTGAGGTTGGGATCGTTCCCACGAGGAAAATAGTCTAGACATAACTTCAACTTGTTATTACTATTGTTAGGTTGATGACTTCCTTAGAAAGTAAAAACATAAAAAGGGGGGTTTGTATTTCCTAATGAGTAAAAATAACTAACGAAATTGAAAGAGACTCTTAACAGGTTTGAAAGTTGAATTTTAATCAATTAATCAAAGTAACTAGGGTTTACGTGTTCCCCACAGGTTTATAACTTGATAATTCTAACTATAACAATTCTTTCCTATTATCTTGCATGCAAAGTGATAAGTTATGTATTTCTAAATCCTTTGTCCGGCATCTAGAAAATCTCACTCCGCACCTTGGTCCGGCTACGTGTGTTGCTTTCCTAACCCTTATCTTTACCTCACATTAAGCATCGTATTCGATATTTGACTAAGTTATTACCTCGTACCAATCAATACTAGCCTATTAGATAGTATACACTAAATCTATGTTAATAATTCTTTTCCTATTATCTACCTCCTTGGTCCGGCAAGTAGAATTAAGGCGAGTTCTAACGTTGATCATCCGTTAAAAAGACTTCTAAGCGAAAGAATTATTAATACATCCAAGACACTATTCTAGAATTGTTATTTTAGCTAGGGTTTGTCTCATTATTTTCCTATGGTTCCCACAACCCTAATTATGGAGTTTAGTTACTCATAGCCATAAACACAATATTCAAATATATTAAATAAGAATTCATGTACTTACTTCAATGAGAAAGAATAAAGTCCGAAAGTTTGCTTGATTAATCACCAAAAATCACTTGTAAGAATCTCCAAAAATCAAACACTAATACACAAAGTCTAATCATATGATGTCTAATCTAGCAGAGTCTAACCTCAAAAACGAGGTTTTTCGAACTATTTATAAAAAATAAAAACCTAATTAAACAAGGATTCTAATTACTTGAAATCTGCCAAAACGCGGCTGGGTCAACGGACCACGCGACGGACCGTCGTGGTCACAACTGACCGTCGTGGACTCCGTCGTCCCATACTTGGTGCAATTTCTTCTGCTGCTTTCTTCATTCCCCTCGACGGCAAGTGTGACGGACCGTCATAGGCACAACGGTCTGTCGAGGGTCTTCGTTTCAAAATACTTCAACTCTTTGAATCTGGGTACTGGGATCACTTCTCTGAACTTCATGACGAACCTGCAGGACGGACCGTCATAGCCACGACAGACCGTTACAAGCTACGTAACCCCACACTTGGTCAGACTTCCCCATCTTCCTTCAGCAGCTTCACTATGCTGCCACCTACGGACCGTCACAAGCACGACGGACCGTCATAAGCTCCGTAGGTGGTCTCTTCTGCATTTCTTCGCTCAAAATCTCCGTATTCAGCTTTAGACAGATTTCCTGCAAAACAAAGAGAAACTCATATAAAAACTAGCACAAAAAGACTTTCGGACACACTAAACTTAAGGAAAAAGTATTAATTATACCGTGAAACCACGGTATATCAACACCCTCAACTTAAATTCGTTGTTTGTCCTCAAGCGACGCACAATGACTCATTACACAATCTTTGTACAATAGTATTCATATTTTATCCTTTGCAATCATTTGGCTATCAATCCCGATTAATCTTATCAAATCTATGCATGCTATCACTATTAGGCTTGAATTTTGTGGGATTCGAACATGACACAGACTCACCATGCACTAACACCTATCCTCTTCAATTTCTCACCGAGGTTCTAACAATTCCGGTATTACAACTAGTGTCCTCACTTCAAAACAAAATCCTCATTTTTCACACAATGATTTCAGTTTGAGTATAAGGATTTCTTTTCAACACTCGCTCTCAGAACAAAGTCACACTCATTCATACCTATTGCCATAAGCTTGCCCTTATTTTCACTGCCTTAAGTTCGCTATACAACCCTTAGGATCACGATAGGACTTTCTTAGCTTGTAACATAGGCTCAGAGTCAGGTAGGGTATATTTAGGTATACTTTAGTGACTTTTTGCCCTCCTTGACATATCGGCTAAACCTTCCACTTTCTATCACTTTATCTCGCCCAGTTTCTCCCATTCTTTCACCTTGCTATTTCCCTTCTTTCTTCATTTGTGTAAGTGACTCTTTTCTTTTTCTTGTTTGTAATTCTTGTATATTTCTCTTTTTCTTTACTTTTCTTTCAACGAGTTCTTGAGTCACTTTACTTTTGTTCTTTCTCTCTCTTTGTTCTTTCAACCCCACTTTCCGGAGCATTATCAAAACAGCCACCCTCAACTCATGGCTTTACCATGAGTCAAGGTACACAATACCCAAAGTTGGGTCAGGGCCATAACGAAGGTTGTCTATGCATTAGCCACCCACAACTTATGCTTTTGGCATAAGGTGAGGTGCACATGTCCAAGGAGGGACCAGGGCCAACATATTGTTCCCAGAAAAGATCAGTTGGGGTGAAAAAGAAAGGTCTAATTTTAAGCTCAAATTATTTGGATCAAAGAAGGATAACTTTCATTTGGTTTCTTTTATTTAGGCTAGAAATGGGCTATCTTGAATAAGGGCCTATGATCCTTTCCTAATTGTCTGTTACAACTTACTTTTGGCAGGACTAACCAGGCAAGTTCTAGCTCAGTACCAGTAGTGGACAATTCAAATTTCCTCACACTCACTTGACATTTCATCACTATACCAGATTATCAGACACCTAGTTCGACTTGAAGAATTAGGGTAGTGCGATGGTGTAACTCTATTTCATGTTTAGAGCCACACAATTATCAGTTACTACGCCTAGTCATGCAACATTTTCCAGTTTTATCAGGATATCATTTTAGCCATCATGCTTCAGAGTTAAACTATGTACAAAAGATATAACGTGCCGGTTCAACAGAAAAAGTAATCAGTCTTTTAGGGAAAAAGAACACTGGCAAGAAAACCCCAAAATAGGATAGTGAGTTGGGCTACTCAGACTTCACCCTAACACTCACTTTACATTTACCCCACCCCCAACAAAAAAGCATGCGATTGTCCCCAATGCATAAAAAAAACTAAATATTACAGTGGTAGGTGAAGCAAACCTGTGGCGCAAAGCGCCGTCGATTCAACAAGCTGGTGGGTCCGGTTCCCCGGAACCCACATCCTCTGCAATCTGGAAACCCTTAGTGGTGTCCTCAGCAGCAACCGCACCATCAGTAGTGCCTCCTGCTGTCTCTACAGTGCGGGAGCTAGACGCCCCAACCGCTATCTGCGATGCTCTGATTTGGTGTGCCTCCGCCTTAGCAAGTGAGGCTCTCCTCGCAGCCTCCATCTCTCGGCGCTCCTTCTTCCTTGCTCGCGCCTCATCCTCTGCTCGACCCCTACGCCTCTTGGCACTCTCTCGAGGGGAAGGTGGTGGAATTTCAGAAGTAGTAAATAGGGCCGCCAATACTGTGTCCTCAGCAGGCTTGACAGAAGGGGCCTCAGAATCCGGCACCCTCGCCTCTAGTATCGTGTCGATGTCTACACGAAGACTGTCGACTGCATCCTGAAGAGTCGACACATCTACCAGAGGGACTGGTCGAGCTAACACTCTCAACTCAAAGGCATCTAGGCGCTGGTTAACCTCAGCAATCTTACTCTCGGTAAACTGCTGCATCTTCCTCTCTAGACGCGCTTCAGACTCAGTAATCGACTTCTGCATCCACGGCTGGATATGATGTAGAAGAGTGGCCATTTGTTCCTCCAGTTTTTGGACCCTAGCAAGCGGGACCAGTACCGGTAGAGGGGTTGTGCGAGAGAAGATCGGGGCTGGGCTACTACCCGAGATAGACTCGAACGGGGTAGTGTCAGTAGACGCCTGTGTAGCTGCGCGGGCCTGGGCTACCGTATCCGCAAGATCATTAGCAAGTGGTGGCTGCTCTGGATGGGGCCCTCTACGTGGGGCCAACTCATTGGCCTCGTCTCTGATAAGGCCGACGTCAACGGTGCCCTGCAGGGTCTTCAACTGATCTATGTGCCATATGGGCACACTTGCGGACCTGCAAAGGGCAAAGATCATACACGGGAAGGGGTAGATAGTAGTGACCTTGAATGCCCTCTCGTGCATGACTGCCTGGAGAAGACATGGGAAGTCCACCTCAAGTAAATATAAAAGGGCTAAATGTAATAAATGTTTTATAGAAGGATGTATAAGTTGTATAGAAACACAATTAGGAATAATAACTCAGAAAAGGAAAGAGGTACATACAAATGAACCTCTAATAAATTTAAAAATATTAGTATTAGAACCAAAAGTTAAAGAATTAAAAGAAAGAATAGTAAGATTAGAAAAAGGAAAAATGTTGAACAAGAACTACCACTAGATAATCAAGAATTAATGAATGAAGAATCAAATACTTTAATATGTAATGAAGATAAAAATATAAATGCTGTTAAAATATTAGCAAAACTTCAAATCGGAAAATATGAAATAGAGACTTTAGCATTAATAGATTCAAGATGCACCAAAAGTATTTTAAAGAAAAAAATTGTACCTCCAGAATTAATAAAAACTTTAGAGAAACCACTTGCAGCTATGCAAATGGATGGAACACATAATATATATAGATACTATATAGATAAAGCTCAAATAAGTTTTTTAAATACTTGTTCAAAATTCTATAAACCTACCTATAAGATGGATAAAATATGTGTACGAGATTTAGATATAAGAGTATATTTTGTGTTAGGATTAAATTTCATACTATACAATAAAGGAGGAACTTTAATAACAAAAGACGGGATACTTTTTATGAAAAACATTACTTATACTTCTGTCTTAACTGATAAAATTACTACTAATGTAAGACATAAAGAAAAATGTTGCGAAAATTGTGAAAATAACAACAATGTACTAAAACGGAGTGTAATGCATTACATGAGAATATACTAGAAATAGATAGAGAAGATGAGATAGTCAATAAAAACTATGTTCTAATAGAAATGGAAACAGAGTTATATAATTTTAAGACGAGAATTCAAAAAATAGGACAAATAAAAAACCAACAAGATCTAGATAATATAGTAAAAATTTTGGATCAAATAGAAATAATAGGAGAAAAGCCTCTAAAGTATTGGGAAAATAATCATGAAGTATGTAAGTTAGATATAATAAACCCAGAATATATAATAAAAACAGCCTCAGTAGAAGCTACAAATCAAGATCTAGTAGATTTTAAAATACAAATTAAAGAACTATTAGAATTAGGAGTAATAAGGAGATCTACTTCAAAACATAGATCTGCAGCATTTATGGTAAGAAATCATAGTGAAATAGTTAGAGGAAAATCCAGAATGGTTATAAATTACAAAATACTAAATGACAATACTAGAACAGACGGTTATAAATTACCAGATAAATTAGAGTAAATAAATAGAATTCAAGGAAAAACAATTTTTAGTAAATTTGATTGTAAGTCAGGATACTGGCAAATAAAAATGCAAACAGATAACATAGAATGGACAGATTTTACCTGTCCTGAAGGACATTTTGAATGGGTTGTTATGCCATTTGGGTTAAAAACCGCACCTCCAATCTTTCAAAGAAAAATGGATAAAATATTTGGAGAATATAAAAAAATTGTTTTAGTGTATGTAGATGATATTTTAGTATTTAGTAAAGATATAAAATAACACTTAGGACACTTACAAACAGTTTTTAGGTTACTTGTTAATAATGGAATAATAATTAGTAAAAAGAAAATAGAATTATGTAAGAACTATATAAACTTTTTAGGAATTACATTAGGAGAAGGAAAAGTTAAACTACAACCACATATAGAGAAAAAAGCTCTAGACATGCCAGATAAATTAAATAATTTAAAAGATTTACAAAAATTCCTAGGAATAATCAATTATGCCATACCATTTATTACAGATCTAGGAAAAATAGCAGGACCATTATACTCTAAGGCAGGAACTAAGGGACAAAAAAACTTTAATATTGAAGACATAAAATTAGTACAAAAAGTAAAAGAAAAAATAAAAATATTTCCGATCTTAATATTCCATTAGAATCAGACTATTTAATAATAGAAACAGATGGGAGTTTTGATGGATGGGGTGCAGTATTAAAATCAAGACCACATAAATTTAGTTCTAAACAAGAAGAAAAAATATGTGCTTACCACAGTGGAAAATTCAAAGAAAAGGGTAATAAGCCTAGTATAGATGTTGAAATTTTAGCTGTAATATATGGTTTAAATAGTTTTAGAATTTATATCCTAAATAAACTAGAAATATTAATAAGAACAGATTGTGAAGCTATAGTAAAATTTCATCAGAAAATTAATGATAAAACTAGTAGTAGAAGACGATGGCTAAATTTTTTAGATACTATATCAATTTATCATTCAATAATTTTTGAGCATATCAAGGGAAATGATAATAGTATTGCAGATCAACTAAGTAGATTACTGTTCAAAGTTTAAATTTTACAGAATGAGACCACTACTACCAGACAAAGGTAAAAGAGTTCAACCTTCAACCTCTGACTTTGTACACTCTTACAAACAGACAATGTTATCAAATTTACATTTTAAACCTCTAGATAAAATTGATGATGTCAGAATAGAAAGACTGCAGTTTAAACAACAAAACTTAATAGCATATGAGCCGTCCAATTGGACATTCAGACATTTGTCTAATTGCCAACTAGACAAACAGCAAACATGCCTTATAGATAATATATGGATAGCACATAATTAAAAAGACACTAAATATGTAATTGTTGTTTTAAATGCTTTAGGATATTATTTTACTAGCAAAAATAAAGAAAATAGATTTAAATATTATGTGGTAATTCATGGTAAAACAAATGGTGTTTTTCAGACATGAATAGAAGTTTTAGACTCTATTAAAGGTTTTCAAAAACCTCTTTTAAAGGCTTTAATGATTTTACAGAAGCTTTAGACTATGCTAGAGGAATATCAGGGCCAAATTACTATATCTAAGAAATGAAGCTCTAATTCAAGAAAATTTCAAGCTCAGCGAAAGACTCTGAAGAATGGAAAGCAAAGATAAGACTAAATAAGATGTACAAACTCAGACAGATATACAGGGTTTTCCATTTCAAATAAAAATGGATGAGATGGGTGTGCATTCCCCACTAAATGTTAAGAAATCCACAGTATCGGATGAAGATACAGCTAGTCCGGTTCAAATAGTAGCCGGTAAAGACTTATCAAATCCGTTTATGGCTGTCACTTTGCCAAAAAGTGAAAACGAAGAATGTTCATCTTCTTCTCAGAATTGACGAAGACTACCAATATCTTTTACCCGAAACGTGAAATTGAAAACTAAAAAAGCCCAAAAAACTAAAGACATAGAATTTCTCATCACCAAAACAGTAGAAAAACTACTCAAACAAAAACAGGAACAAGACAAATACATAATTAAAGACCCAAGCCCAAGTCCAAGCCCAAAAAATAGTCAAGATAATTCAGAAGAAAACTTAGAGACATACAATTCGCCCAAGATCCTAGTGATGATTATGACTCTGGAATGAGTTTTGATTCTATAACATTACATAATTTAGACACATAAAAAGAAAAAAAAATTATTATATGTATATATATATATATATATATATATATATATATATATATATATATATATATATATATATATATATATATATATATATATATATATATATAATCAAGAAATGTTCTTCTTTAGACAACCTGTGAGTCCCACTTTACTCACTACCACACATCTGTGGAAAAACTGTTGGACACACTTAAAAAGATAAGACGGATACAAGACTACAAGGACAATAATGCAAGAAAAGGAACATCATTTTACGTGACGATGGAGCCCAGAAGTGTACCCGGCCAAGATGATAAGATTCCTTTTTAATTTGAAATCCGAAGTTTGAAGTTCGAAGACCTCTATAAAAGCAGGCATTATCAAGAGAAGAAAGTCAAGGCGAAGAAAATCACAACCAGAAAATCCCAGAATCTTTAACCTCTTTCCTCTTTAAAAATTACCTTTTTATAAATAAGTTTGTGTTAAGAATATATAAAGATTTCAGTTCTTTGTTTATAAGTTTGTTTTTCTTCAAAGTTTGGAAGTTTTTCGGGTGGGTTTTCCAAAAGGGAAACTTTACTCTGTTCTAAATAATGTAAGTTTTCATATTTACGTTTCTAGTAAACTTCCCATATATGTAAATTATGTGTGTTTATTTCAAGTAATATGTTAATTTGATAAATTTATGAATATCATCATGAATCTATATTACTTAGTATATGGTTAGTTTCTTAGCCTCTTAAAAATATCGATGGTTAAACTGTAAATTCCTAGGATATTGTCAGGTTAAAACGTTCATAGAAAAGAACTATGAATAACCAAATTCGGGGTGTGGTTAAAGAAGACTACTTTTAAGAACAAAAGCTAATAGAAAGAGATGAACAGTAATAATAGATTCATGAATGGACAAAGTCCATAAAAAAATTAAAAAAATAAAAAAAGGGAAGAAAAACTAGAAACTAATATGATAATTATATAATAGAGCAAGAGAGTAAAGGAGTACTAAGTAGGATTGTACAAAAGGAAATGTTCATATTGTAATAACTATTTTGAAGCAAATTTTCTGAGAGTCTAAATCACATAAGTAACATTGATAAATACAATCATTTGTTTTTCTTGAACATCAAAAACAGATCGTGACAACTCTCTGAATTATGGAAAACATGTTGAGAAGAATATATCTACTTCACAAGAGAAATTGTTAAAAAAAAACAAATGAATATAGACTACATGTTAAATTTGTGTATTGGAACATTACATATTAATATATATATTAAGAAAAGAAATAATTATAATATCGTCAAAATTATTTTCCTCAAGTACGAGGTTATGAAAAATACCCTCTTAGGATAAAATGACTTACTTCATTAGAATAGTGGTACCTCATACTTCGCTAAACTTTGAACTCACTCAAAGATAATATATCACACAAAAAAAAATTAGAAGTCAAGAAGAAGAGAATATCAAAAGAATTGTGGTGGAACATTGCGAGGAAACCCCTCTATTTTTAGTCAACAAAGGGTAGTATGAACAAATATTTTTTTGTGTCTAATAAAAAATGTCATGACTTTTCTAAGAAGTCACAACACTTTGAAAAAGTCACAGCTTATTGAAAAATTCACAACTCGTTAGAAAAGTTACAACTTATTGCAAAAAAATTTTTTTAAAAAAAGTCAAAACTCATCAAAAATTTCAAAGCCTTTGAAAAAAGTCGCAACATATCGGAAAAGTCAAAAACCTAAGTTAGGGATATTATAGTAGTTTAACATTCAAGTAAGGAGTTGTTTTTAAGGTAATACAGATTAATATTTAGTTATCTAGTCAATGTTTGCCAAATGTCAAGAAAATAGGTATGAATTTATTCTTAAAAAAAATAAAAAATAAAATAATATCCATAGGCTCAACAGCAGTGATATACAATTATTTCTATATCAATGTATTATGTTAAATAGGTCCATGTTTTGAATAACTAAATGTTCAATATGTCGGGAAAGACAATGCAGTAACATGAATGTCTGACAAGATAATAGCGGATAATACCCAAGTCTTAACTCTTTTTTTTTCCGATTTGGACCAGGAGAGGACAAACTAAATCAAGCAATACGAAGAATGGACAACAAGCATATCAAAAAAAAAAACAATAAGACAAAATAAACCAATCACATAAGATACAAAGAGTTAAGTGGAAACCCTTCGATGTAAAGAGAAAAAAATCGCATGACCAAAAACGTATTCCACTATAAACAACAAGAGTTACAAAATTTTTCTCCAAAATTTTCCACAAAACAAGTTCCATAAATCGAGCAATAGTAAAATAAACATGCACCAAAACTAGAGAATTAAAAGAGAAATTTCACCCAAAAATGAGCTAATGTTTGCTCCAAAATCAGAATCTAGATATCTCTAAATTTGATCTCAACCGTTGAATTGTAGGAACTAAATGCTGAGAACCTTGAGTTCAAATTTCAGCGTGATCCAACGGTGAACGAAGTAAAAAACTTATTTGAAGCATACTGCATGAGCAGAAAAAATTTTGAAGCAAAAAATCGATTTTTCTCTCTCTCTCAATTGGGATTTTTCTCTCTTGTATTTTTAAAAACAAGACCTAAATAAACCTTACATATGCCACATAATATTGGACTTATGGGCTAAAGTGGGTTGGTCCTAATAAGACTTTTATTTATCCAAATAGAAAGGGGAAATCCTAATTCCAACACAATAGGTACAAAATTAAATCATAGTTAAAGTGTGTAAACATATCTGTTTACACTTAATGGGAATCTGAATCTTAATCATTCAGATTCACCTCATTCAGTGTTTTATGTTTTTTAAGGAGTGAATCTTAACTATTCAGATTCAATTCATTAAATTTATCAGTTTTATATCCTTATAGGCCTCTTAATGAGTCTGAATATATCTAAATGAATAAGATTTTAACACACTCTTAACACAATTCATAATTAAAAAAAAGACTCTCATCTTAATTCAATCATATTACAACAACTCATAAAAGTTATCTTTTATTTAATAAATGTTAATTACATGCTTACTGTAATAATTTCCTTTATTCCTATTAATTTCATATACATGTTTACTTTAATAAATTAATAAATATATTTGAATTGATAAACACTCCCATGATATAATATTTAGCACGGTTCCAGAAAATAAGAAAGTATTAATTATTTGATCGATAACAATAAAATAAAAGGTTTTCATAAACATTACATTACAACTCTATATAAACTATTTTACATTGCATTATATTAGATTCTCAAAATTTTTGAGTGCAAAGAATATTCATATTAATGATGTAACTTAATGTTAAATTCTTATAAGATAATTCATATAACCTTGTTACGATAAAAATGTTCTAAATATTATTTTTCATAAAAAAAAAATTCTAAAATGAGGTTTTTATAATATTTTATTGATATAACATTTAATTTTATATATAGATTCAGATACTGAAAACAACAATCCCAATAATTCAATGTTCATATTTAGAGACAACATCTTCATATTGATGTTTATTAAGTTTTAGACGTCTAGATTTTAATGCACATATTAATATTCAGATAAGTATCCAAATTCAGACTTTTAATTATAATGGAAATAAATTAAGCCTAAGTGAATTTTACAGACAACTTTAAGATGTCGTGAATAACTTAAGTCAATTATATATGGGGTGCTGACGAAAAATAATATTAACAAAACAGTTTGTGATACCATTAACTATGACTCATGGAATCTTGATTATTGGAAAGGTAGTTACACAATAATCAATCAGTGATTAGGAACACATAAAAGGATCTGGCTCATACATTTGATTCTGTCTTATCCTTATCACACACTCCCCTCAAGTTGGGAAGTGAGAATTTATTCACAACTCCTAGCTTGGAGCTGATTTGTTGAATTTGCAATTTGTGAGTTTCTTAGTGAGCAGATCAATCGGTTGATAATTTCTAGGAATGTACTTTGTAGACACCAAATCTTGTGTAATTTTATCTCTTATAAAGTGACAGTCATCTCAATGTGTTTAGTTCTCTCATGATAGACTTGATTGGCTGCTAGTTGCATAGATACTTTGCTATCAATATGCATGTTGATAGGTAGTTAGACTTTAATGTGGGTTCCTCTATTAGACCTTTCAACCATATGATATTTGTTAGTGGTTTCAATGCTTGTGTATTCAACTTTTACTAAACTTCTAGAAACAATTGTATGTTTCTTTGATTTCCAAGAAACAAGTGAACCCCATATTGCACAAAGTAACCATTTAGTGATAGTATTCTTTGAATAACTAGACAGTAGTAGAACTTGTCCTGGTTGATTTTTCACATATATCGCAATTCTTAATGTTGTAGTCATATGAGATTTCTTAGGTTGTAAAAATTGACTTAATATTTGGACTCCTTAAGAAATGTTAGGTCTTGTCATATTTAAATAGAGTAGTTTGTCAACTATCATTTGATAAGCTCCTTGATCAGTTAGTGGATCATCTTCTGGCATCTGTGTCGCCTCATCATACAGCTTAGTAGTCAGTTTTGAGTTAGTGTCAATTGGAGTTTCAGCTGGTTTAGCTGCACTAAGACAAGTTTCAGGAATTAATTCTAGTGCATACTTTCTTTGATGCATTAGAATACCCTTCTTTGATATGGAAAATTCAATCCCTAAGAAGTACCTGAACTCTCCAAGCCTTTCAGTTTGAAAGCTTGCTTCAATTGATTCTTTGCTTCTTCAATTAGGAGTATCCTGCTTCTAGTGATCAACATGTCATCCACATAGATGAGAACAAGTGTCATGTCTGCTGCTGTCTTTTTTAAGAACAAGGAGTGATCATGTTCATTTTGAACTACGATTTTAGTAATGCATGAGATAATTTAACATTCCACTGTCTTGGTACTTTCTTTAGCTAACCGATAGAGGAACTTAGTCAGTCTAAACACTTTATTCTTCCCTTGACTCTTAAATCCCTGGGAAGGTCTATGTAAATCTCATCAGGTAAGTTCCCTTGTAGGAAAGCATTGAACATATCCGTCTGATGAATGTGCTATTACCTTTGATCTTTATTATTGTTCTCACAGTCTTCATCAACACCACTAGATTGAATGTTTCCTTATAGATAATACCTTTCTTTTTGCTATAACCTTTTGCTATGAGCCTTGCCTTATACCTCTCTATTTCTAATGTCCACTTATATTTAATCTTATAGATCCATTTGAAACCTATGTTTGAGAGGAATGGTTTGCTTGGTCATATATGATAATGTATTTTTTCCAAAGAATATGGAGTATGTTTAGCATGGAGAGATACAAAATCTTTCATCCATAGTGGTGGTTTCTTACTCCTTGCAAATCTTTTTTTTTCTTCTTGTATCGCCAATGGGCCAGGTACATGAACCTGAGAATTGTTAGTTTGTGCAGACACCTACTCAGATGAAATTGTTCCCCTGAATTTGAGACTGATCAACAATGGGCAATTGATGTAGTGAGAAAGTGCTAGAAATTGATTGTCCATTATTTAAACCAGTGAATTTGAATAGAGGGTGTATGTTGTTGAACTTGTGTTTTGAAAGAAAATATATCTTCCTTGAATATCACATCTCTATGTACAAAGAAAACATGAAAAGCTAGATCATATAACAAATAACCTTTTTGAGTAGTTGCATAGACTAAATGAACAACCATTCTAGACGTACTCTTCAGTTTATCAGTTTCTTGTATACTTTAGGCAAAACACAAACATCCTAATGTTCTGAGATGTGATGTAGGTTGTTTTCTAAATAGATTTGCAAAAGGAGTTTTGTTATTAATAGCATGACTAGGAATTCTATTTATAATATATAATGTAGCTTGAACACATTACCCTAAAATTTAGTAGGAATTTTCGTTGAAATCTAATAGCTCTTGTAAGCTCAAGAGTGTGTCTATGTTTTCTTTCAGCAATACTATTTTTTCTGAGGGGTATAAGCATATATATTTTGATATATAATGCCTAAAGAAGTAAACAATATGGTTGAGCACATATTATTCAAGAATTCGGTATCGTTATCTATCTTATGCACTCAATAGTTTTATCAAATTGTATTTTAACGTATAGTATAAATTGTTGAATAGTCGTACACATATCAGACTTTAGTTTCCAGAGAAAAATCGATGTATATCTAGACATATCATCTACTACAGTAAGAAACTATTTGTTTCCATCATGGATAGAGGTTTTGTAACGATCTCATAGTTCCATGTGAACTAAATCAAAACATGCAGAACCTTTAGAGATGCTAATGGTGAAAGGTATCCCTGGTTGGTTAGCACAAGAACAAATAATGTATTAATTAAAAGTCTCAGTTATGCTACTTAAATATGATGGCAATATTTTCCTTAACACTAAACCAGATCATGCTCACATCTTCTATGCCACAAGTCTATATATAGTTTAGAATCTACTCTTAGTAATGGAATAAAACAACTGTAATATTGACATTTCTTGAACTTGCATTTCTTGATAGTATATATAGACCATCATCCTCGTTATCAATCATTTTCACCTTCTCATGTGAGAGATCCTGAAATATACAGAAGTTAGGGAAAAATTAGCATAATAATGTAGTTCCTTAGAGAGTTTGGATACTGAATGACAAGTTAAATTGAAATTGTGGTACTTGAAAAACTCCAATGACCACATCATTCTTTGGTAGGACACTTGAGCCAATAAACTTAACTAATTAAACATCATCATTGGGCAACTGAACTTTCTTTGGCCAATCAGACTTGCAAATAGTGGACTTGTTTAGAGAGCTCAAGTCTCCCACCATGTGATTAGTCGCACATTTATCCAGAATTCAACAAAAAGTAGAACTAATATTGGTAGTAGAGTTGAAACAAGTGCTTGTACCTGATCCATGCACTACTACATTATCTGAATGAAGTTATTCTACAACTTTGTTTAGAAGCTGAAGCAATTATTGATATCGATCCTTTGATAGATTACAAGGTTCTAAATGGTCTTTCCCTTCATTTAAAGACTGCCCAAAGTCACTTGTAGTGAATTGAGTAGAATGGTCTGTTGTAGTCTGATTATTGTGAGAAACCTGTTCCTGAGGCTTTGTACTTTCCATCATTACATTACATACAACGTTAAGTTCTTTATTTTTTAACCTAAAATCTTGAGGACACCCTATTAGCTTGTAACACTTATCATTAGCATAATTCTTAAGCTTGCAATAATGACAATACATATTCCCATTCTTCTTAAAATTCCGAGTAGTACCTTTTGTTTAGTATATTGCTAACTCATACGCTTGTTGGCCAGAACTGGGATTAGATCCTAATATTCCTGCTGTTGCCACTACTGATTTTCGACACTCATAAAAAATGATCATTGAATATGCTTGATTTACTGATGGAAGTGGACTCATCAACAAGATCTTAGACCTTGCTTGTAAGCAAGAGTCATTCAACTCCATACACTTCTAAAAACCAGCGTTTAGCGACGGATATTAGAGATCAGCAATATTCCGTCACTATATAACGACAGATTTGTGACGGAATAATTATTTTGTTACAAAATTAACAAATGATCTTTTGATTTATATTATAGAAACAAATTTGCAACGTAATATTTAATCCGTCGTTAAATATTACCGCGAAAATTTAGCGCCTAATTTTTCTTACGGATTTAGTAACAAAATAGTGGTGACAAATTTAACTAATATTGGGCAACGAAATTAATGATAGAAAAAGGTTGCTAAACTATTAAAAATAATTTTATCGAAATTTTATCATATAGTGACGAAAATATCCGTCAATATATATATATATATATATATATATATATATATATATATATATATATATATATATATATATATTTGCATGCGACGGATGTGATAATCCGTTACTAATTCCGTTGCAAACTCCAATTTAAATTTTAATTACTCTCATTTAATCTCATTTGTCCATCATGATTCATCAAACACCAGGAGTCAATCTCATCCGCTCATCCAAATTTGATCAGTGGTCTTTATTTAAGATCCTTGCTTTCCCACTTATACAAAAGACCCCAAACTCCTAATTTTCTTCATTCTCATCCTATCGTCTTTAAATTCCGCCGCCCAGACCCCTTTTCTCCTCCTCTCCATTCTTCTTTCTGGCCAATGCAGCCTTGAGAACTAGCAGTGAACAACATCGTCCAGCAGCAGTCGCGAAATCACAAGTTGGACAGTGGAAGCAGCTCCAATCGGCGAGCAGCCAGGCGACCAAGCAGTTTCCGACCATTAATAGTAGTAGCACGGACATGGCGCCACCAGTTGCCTCTCTCTCCAGCAAAAAATGACACCAACAATAGCGCCACACAGTGAGCAGCAATGGTGACCACCGCCAGCAGCAAGCTCCAGCGAGCAACATCAACAAACGCCGACGAGACCCAAGAGAAGATAATAATGCAATATGGAATTGACAACATCCGACTCTTCAGCCTTCTCTCTTCTCTGGCCAGCAACGACTCCACACGAGTTCGAGGAGGATAACGGCAAGAGAAATAAAGCTCCTGAAGAAACCTTACCCCAGAACAAGAACCAGGTTCTTGTAAGTTGCTTTTAAGTAAAGACACAAACACTTATTAAATTAAAAACCTTCCTCACTCAAGGAAGGAAAAACCTCATTTTATTAACTCAACTATAAGATTTTGTGATTACAACTCAATAATCAAAAAGTCTTATCTCTACTACCTCTCTCGATTGACTACAATCGATCTCTCCAAAAGGCCAAACCCACCCTTTGTACAATAAACTGTAAATTACAAGCAAGAACAAAACAAAAAGATAGTTCTACCGTTAAAAACCTTCTCACTCAAGAACATTTTAAACGTAGCAAACCTATCGATCTTGAAGACTTCAGTTTGATGAATAATTCTCACTTTTCTCTCTATGTGAAGTCGTAGGATTCTTCATCAGCGTCGTCCTCTTCTTATAGAGTTTATTTTGCCTTCAATCCTTATCAGATAAGGTAAGGAAGTTATTGTTGAACAAGGATTCCCTTTTAAAGTACAATCCTTATTATATACAACTTCCTTCCTTAATAATATATTTAAGGTTTTCCTGATTTGTATCAACTTATACCTTTAATATATTATTATTGGCTTTGACAAATAACTCTATTTTCTTGATTTCTTGGCTGACCCATTTTACTCGATCTTGGACTCGAGCTTGGCTTCTTTTGCTGTGTACATTTGTCACTGATTATTTGCGCTTCTTGTCTATCATCAAAACATGAATTATCGATTCTATCATATTCTATCATATTCCCTCTTTTTGATGAAGACAAACAAATCTTTCTGTGTGATGCATGCGCAAATACTCTTCCCCCTTTTGACTAATCAAAAAGAATCCAACAGCGGCTTAAACAAACCCAATCAACATCCATAGCAACAATATATGCCCAGCCAGTTGAGCATAATAAAATGTTCTGGCAACAAAACACAGAGCAACAACACAGAGTTTAAACAACTATGAGAACCAGGTTCAAAATAGATGCTTTTTCAAAGTAAAGGTTGACCAGGCTTGGTGTAACGACCTGTTTAGTCGTTTCGAGCAGTAGAATTATTTGTGATAAAATTGACTGGGTTGACGGATCACGCGACGGACCGTCATGGTCATGACGGACCGTCATGGACTCCGTCATCCCACACTTGTGTAATTTTCCTGTGGGTTATGGGATCAACTCTCTGAACTTCGCGACGAAATTGCAGCATGAACCGTCGTAGACACGACGGATTATCACAAACATCCCTACTGAATTTGACTCTCTGAACTTTGTGACGGACCTGCTGGATGGACCGTCGCAGGTACGACAGGCCGTCACGAGCGGTGTAACGTCGACTGGGTCGGATTTCTACTAAAAGTTTTAAGAGGTGTTTTGGACTATTTATGACAAACTGTATGAAATTAGTGGGTAAGTTTAATAACTTATTTACTTGGGCTTTAAAGGAGGTAACCTTTAAAATAAATAATGGGTTACTTTTATCATCTTTGATACTTGATTATATGATAATTAGGGTAAAAGAAAAAGAATCTGGAGAAGAAAAAATAAAAAGAACAGAGAGAGGGAGAACGAGCGAGAAAAGGGAGAAGCAAAGAGGAAAGCAAAGGCATTGAGAAGTAGCTTGCTTGATCAGAATTCTTCGGTGAAGGTAGGTTATGGTTTATGCTATTTCATAGTAAACTCGAAATAGCGATTGATATGTATTGGGTAGTATTGTAAAGTCTTCTATATCCTTGATTGTGTGTTTGTATGTTGTGATTGTGGAATCCTAAATCTTATCCCTCTCTATTAAGATGATGCATTGACATAAAAGAGATTTGATGAACTAAAGTAATGAGATTAGGGGATCGGGTGTCACGTTCCGACACGTAGTATTAGGGGATCGGGTGTCACATTCTGACACGTAGTATTAGGGGATCGGCTGTCACTTTCCAACACGTAGTATTAGAGGATCGGAGTGTCACGTTCCAACACGATAATAATAAAGAGATTGAATCTTGAATTACGTAATATACTCAAATTCAAAGAACCTATTTCCCAAATGAGTATGGTGTGGAGGCTTGAGTCCTCATGGGTGTGTTTGGTGTTGTTGCCAATGATTCTTGTACTTGTTGTTGTCACCAGTTAAGTGTGGTAGTTGATTTTATATTATTGTTCGATATATATTGCTTTCTATTTTGAGTTGGCCGATGATACCTACTCAGTACGTGTTCCTTGTACTGACCCCTACTTGTATTTTTTTCTCTTTGTTATTTGTGAAGTGCAGAAAACGTGTTATCGACTTCAACTAATCCGCAACTCTAGCCAGTCTCGAGCATCTCAGTATTCAGGGTGACCTACTGTTCCTAGCTCGTGCTAGATTCTCTCCTTCACGTCGTGATGTCTTGAAGTTCGGACATGGACCATCTGTTTTACTTACTTTAGCTTCTTAAATACTCTTAGAATTAGAAACTTGAGAATAGATGTTCTTGGTGTGATGACTTCCAGATTTTGGGAAGGATACTTGATAACCTTTAGAAACTTATTTAAATTGGTTGCTTAGTATCTTTTGGAGCTTCCGCATTATTTATATTATTAATGGTTGAAATGTTGGTAAATATTGGTGTTTAGATTTGTTGGTTCGCTCACATAATAGGATAAGTGTGGGTGCCACTCGCAGCTCGTTTTGGGTCGTGACAAACTTGGTATCAGAGCATTAGGTTCGTTGGTCTCATCACACAAGAACGAGTCTAGTAGAGTCTTGAGGAACGGTAGGGGGACGCCCTTACTTTTCTTTGAGAAACTATAGGACTTTAGGAAAAATTCCATTCTTTCTTCCTTTCGTGCTATTACTTGGATCCAATTGGTTTCTAGGTGATAAAAATTGGTATCTGACATCCTCACTCTATTTCGCAGATGGCTAGAACTAGAGCAACGGCTGTGCCAACACTAACACTGGCAAGACAGGGTGCGTCTGAGCCTGCCACTGGGGCTGTAGCTCGAAGAGGAGCAGTGGCAAGAGGCCGTGGTAGAGGTCGCGGGAGGACGTCCTCTAGAGAAAGAGGACAAATACCTGGTCCAGCTAGTACCAGGGCGGTGACTCCTCCACCAACTGAGGAGGTAGTAAGAGAGGGTGAGGAAGGGGAAAATGAGCAAGTGCAAGATGAGGAATTACCACCCTAACCTACCCCAGAGATGATTAACCAGGTTCTTTCTTATCTTAGCGGGTTATCTGATCAAGGCTAGACACCTCCAGTGTTTTCTGCACCAGCACCTCAAGTTCCGAGAGTACAACATGCAGCTGCTATGGCTCCCCGCATGGATGCCTCATTGGGAGTAGGCACGTTTCCTCGATTGACTACAGGGCCTATAATGACGAGTGATCAGCATGAACTTTTCACTAAATTCTTGAAGTTGAAACCTCCAGTCTTCAAGGGTGCTGAATCTGAGGATGCCTATGATTTGCTGGTTGATTGTCATGAGCTGCTACATAAGATGGACATAGTAGAATGATTCGGTGTTGAGTTTGTGACCTATCAGTTTCAGGGAAATATCAAAATGTGGTGGCGGTCGTATGTTGAGTGTCAACCCGCACAGGCACCATCGACGACTTGGGCATCATTCTCTAGCTTATTTATGGAAAAGTATATACCCCGGACGTTGAGGGATAGGAGGAGAGATGAGTTCCTGAGCCTAGAGCAAGGCAGGATGTCGATTACTACTTATGAGGCTAAGTTTCGTGCACTATCCAGGTATGCCACCCAGCTTTGCTTCAGTCCACAAGAGAGGATTCGCCGTTTTGTGAAGGGGTTGAGGTCAGATTTGCAGATCCCAGCCTTACAGGTAGCTGCTGCAGCAAAATCCTTTCAGGAAGTGGTACATTTTGTGATAGAGGTGGAGGGGGTGAAACTAGATAACTTCACCATGACGTCGACCTCTAAGAAGTTCCGCACGGGAGGTGAGTTTAGTGGTTCTTACTCCAGAGGGCAGAGTTCAGGAGGTTACCCAGCCCGACCTATTCAGTCTTCACTGCAGGCTGTAGCTGGGGGTCCACCGCAGACCGGTCAGCATTTCTCTGAGTTTGGCGGTTATCCCCAGACTTCGTCGTTCTCACAGAGGCCTATGCTTGACTCCAGAGAGTGTTACGGATGTGGAGAGACTGGACATATTAGGAGGTTTTGTCCAAAACAGAGTTACAGACCCCCAATAATTAGGGGTAGAGGTGGTCATGGGAGAGGCCGCCATTCTGGAGGACGCGTTGGTCAAGGTAATGGTGGTCACCAAATCAGCCGAGGTGGCGGACAAGTTGGAACCACTGCAGCACAACATGGTAGGGGCAACTGACAGACAGGTGATAGGGCCCATTGTTATGCTTTCCCCGGGAGATCTGAAGCAGAGACATCTGATGCTGTTATCACAGGTAATCTTTTGGTCTGTGATTACATGGCTTCTGTATTATTTAATCCTGGATCCACACTTTCATATGTATCTTCCTCATTTGCTACTGGTCTTGATTTACACTGTGATTTGCTTGACATGCCTATTCGTGTCTCTACTCCTGTGGGTGAGTCTGTGATAGTTGAGAAGGTGTATAGGTCTTGTCTTGTGACTTTTGTGGGGAGCAATACTCATGTAGACTTGATTATCCTAGAAATGGTTGATTTCGATGTAATTCTGGGTATGACTTGGCTTTCTTTAAATTTTGCAATCTTAGATTGTAATGCTAAAACTGTGACGTTGGCCAAGCCTGGGACAGATCCGCTAGTGTGGGAGGGTGACTATACTTCCACCCCAGTTCGTATTATCTCCTTTCTTCGTGCTAAGAGAATGGTTTGTAAGGGTTGTTTAGCTATCTTGGGACATCTCAGCGATGATACTTCCCAAGTACCTTCGATTGAGTCTGTTTCAATAGTCCGCGAGTTTCTGGATGTGTTTCCCGCAGACCTTCCTGGTATGCCACCGGATAGGGATATTGATTTTTGCATTGATCTGGAACCGGGTACTCGCCCCATTTCCATACCCCCTTATAGAATGGCTCCAGCTGAGTTAAGGGAGTTAAAGGCCCAACTTCAGGAGTTGGTAGGTAAAGGCTTTATTAGGCCAAGTGCATCCCCTTGGGGTGCTCCTGTTTTGTTTGTGAAGAAGAGGGATGGAAGTTTTAGGATGTGCATCGACTACAGGCAACTGAATAAGGTAACTATTAAGAACAAGTATCCTCTTCCTCGCATTGATGATTTGTTCGATCAGTTACAAGGTGCTTGTACCTTCTCAAAAATCTATTTGAGATTTGATTATCATCAATTGAAAATACGGACAGCCGATGTGCCAAAGACTGCTTTTCGGACCAGGTATGGGCATTATGAATTCTTAGTAATGTCTTTTGGACTTACGAATGCCCCTGCTGCTTTCATGAGCCTGATGAACGAGATTTTTAAGCCATATCCAGATCTTTTTGTCATTGTATTCATTGATGATATACTGATATACTCAAAAAGTAGGAAAGAACATGAGGAGCATTTGAGAATGGTATTGGACGTGTTGAGAGAGAAAAAGCTTTATGCCAAATTCTCCAAGTGTGAGTTTTGGCTAGATTCAGTGTCCTTCTTAGGGCATGTAGTTTTATGGATGGAGTGATGGTGGATCCTTCTAATATTGAAGCAGTGAAGAGTTGGGTAAGACCTACTAATGTCACAGAGGTAAGGAGCTTTGTCGGTTTAGCCAGCTACTACCGTCGATTTGTCAAGGGATTTTCTTCTGTTGCTTCCCAATTGACAAATTTGACTAAGCAGAATGTTCCATTTGTATGGTCGGACGAATGTGAAGAAAGCTTCCAGAACCTCAATGACTACTGCACCAACTCTTACCTTGCCAGTGGAAGGTAAGGATTTCATTGTTAATTGTGATGCATCTTATTCTGGTTTGGGTGCAGTGATAATGCAGGAGTGGAATGTAATTGCTTATGCTTCGAGGCAATTAAATGTGCATGAACGTAACTATCCGACCCATGATTTGGAGTTGGCTGCAGTCGTGTTTGCATTGAAGCAATGGAGACATTATCTATATGGGGTTAAGTGTGAAGTCTATACAGATCATCGTAGTTTACAGTATGTCTTTACTCAGAAAGATTTGAATTTGAGACAGAGGAGGTGGATGGAACTACTGAAGGACTATGATATTACTATCTTGTATCACCCGGGAAAAGCTAATGTTGTGGAAGATGCTTTAAGTAGAAAAGTAGGGAGCATGGGAAGTCTAGCTCACCTGCAGGTTTCTATATGCCCATTGGCTAGAGAGGTTCAAACTCTGGCTAATGACTTTATGAGGTTGGAAGTACTGGAGAAGGGAGGATTTTTGGCCTGTGTGGAGGCAAGATCTTCCTTTCTTGACAAGATTAAGGGAAAACAGTTCACTGATGAAAAACTGATCCGGATTCGAGATATGGTAATGCGAGGAGAGGATAAAGAAGCAGAAATTGATGAAGAAGGCGTTTTTAGAATTAAGGGAAGGGTATGTGTGCCCCGCGTAGATGATTTGATTCACACTATTCTTACAGAGGCTCATAGTTCAAGGTATTCTATACATCCTGGTGCAACCAAGATGTATCGTGACCTAAAGCAACATTTCTGGTGGAGTAGGATGAAGCGTGACATTATTGATTTTGTGGCCCAATGCTCGAATTGTCAGCAAGTAAAATATGAACACCAGAGGCCCGGAGGAACACTTCAGAGAATGCCCATTCCTGAATGGAAGTGGGAGAGAATTGCAATGGACTTCGTAGTTGGTCTTCCAAAGACATTGGGTAAGTATGACTCCATTAGGGTAATTGTTGACATATTAGCTAACTCTGCTCACTTCATTCCGGTCAAGGTGACTTACAATGCATAGAAGTTAGCCAAACGTTATATCTCAGAAATTGTTCGATTGCATGGAGTTCCACTTTCCATCTTTCAGACAGAGGTACGCAGTTTACTTCTAAGTTCTGGAAAACATTGCATGCTGAATTAGGTACTAGGTTGGATCTTAGTACTGCATTTCACCCTCAGACCGACGGTCAGTCTGAGCGAACGATTCAAGTGTTGGAAGATATGCTTCGTCCATGTGTGATAGAATTTGGTGGTCATTGAGATAAATTTTTACCTTTAGCAGAGTTCTCATACAATAATAGCTATCACTCAAGTATCGATATGGCCCCATTTGAGGCACTGTATGGGAGGAGATGTAGGTCTCCCATTGGTTGGTTTGATGCATTTGAGGTGAGGCCATGGGGTACCGATCTTTTGAGGGAGTCGTTAGATAAAGTGAAATTCATTCAGGAAAATCTTCTAGCCGCTCAGAACAGACAGAAAGAATATGCAGATCTAAAGGTTAGGGACTTGGATTTTATGTAGAGTGAGCAAGTCTTGCTGAAGGTTTCACCCATGAAAGGGGTGATGCAGTTTGGTAAGTGAGGTAAGCTTAGTCCAAGGTATATTGGTCCATTTGAAGTTCTGAAGCGGTGGGGGAGGTGTCTTATGAATTGGCATTGCCTCCAGGACTGTTAGGAGTGCACCCGGTATTTCATATGTCTATGCTGAAAAGATACCATGGGGATGGAAACTACATTATTCATTGGGATTCAGTTCTTCTTGATGAGAATTTGTCTTATGAGGAGGAGCTTGTTGCCATTCTAGATAGAGAAATCCGCAAGTTGAGATCAAGGGAGATTGCATCCTTCAAGGTTCAATGGAAGAATCGGCCAATTGAAGAGTCCACTTGGGAGAAGGAGGCTGATATGCAAGAAAGATATCCACACCTTTTTACAGATTCAGGTACTCTTTCTCGCCCTTATTTTTCTTCTTGTGATCGTTCGAGGACGAACGATGGGTAAATTGGTATCTATTGTAACGACCTGTTTAGTCTTTTTGAGCAGTTGAATCATTTGTGATAAAACTGACTGGGTTGACGGATCACGCGATGGACCGTCATGGTCATGACGGACCGTCATGGACTCCGTCGTCCCACACTTGTGTAATTTTCCTGTGGGTTATGGAATCAACTCTCTGAACTTCCCGACGGAATTGCAGCACGAATCGTCGTAGACACGATAGATCGTCACAAATATCCCTAGTGAATTTGAATCTCTGAACTTTGTGACGGACCTGCAGGACGGACCGTCGCAGGTACGACGGGCCGTCACGAGCGGCGTAACCTCGACTGGGTCGGATTTCTGCTAAAAGTTTTAAAGGGTGTTTTGGACTATTTATGACAAACTGTATGAAATTAGTGGGTAAGTTTAATAACTTATTTACTTGGGGGTTAAAGGAGGTAACCTTTAAAATAAATTATGGGTTACTTTTATCATCTTTGATACTTAATTATATGATAATTAGGGTAAAAGAAAAAGAATCTAGAGAAGGAAAAATAAAAGAACAGAGAGAGGGAGAACGAGCGAAAAAGGGGAGAAGTTAAGAGGAAAGCAAAGGCATTGAGAAGTAGCTTGCTTGATCACAATTCTTTGGTGGAGGTAGGTTATGGTTTATGCTATTTCATAGTAAACTCTAAATAGCGATTGATATGTATTGGGTAGTATTGTAAAGTCTTCTATATGCTTGATTGTGTGTTTGTATGTTGTGATTGTGGAATTCTAAATCTTATCCCTCTCTATTAAGATGATGCATTGACATAAAAGAGATTTGATGAACTAAAGCAATGAGATTAGGGGATCGGGTGTCACGTTCTGACACGTAGTATTACGGGATCGGGTGTCACGTTCTGACACGTAGTATTAAGGGATCGGGTGTCACGTTCCGACACGTAGTATTAGGGGATCGGAGTGTCACGTTCCGACACGTAGTATTAGGGGATCGGAGTGTCACGTTCCGACACGATAATAATAAAGAGATTGAATCTTGAAATACGTAATATACTCAAATTCAAAGAACCTATTTCCCAAATGAGTATGGTGTGGAGGCTTAAGTCCTCATGGGTGTGTTTGCTGTTGTTGCCAATGATTCTTGTACTTGTTGTTGTCACCAGTTAAGTGTGGTAGTTGATTTTATATTATTATTCAATATATATCGCTTTCTATTTTGAGTTGGCCCATGATACCTACTCAGTACGTGTTCCTTGTGCTGACCCCTACTTGTATTTTCTTCTCTTTGTTATTTGTGGAGTGAAGCAAACGTGCCATCGACTTCGACTCGTCCGCAACTCTAGCCAGTCTCCAGCATATCAGAATTCAGGGTGAGCTATTGTTCCTATCTCGTGCTGGATTCTTTCCTTCAGGTCTTTGTGTCTTGAAGTTCGGACATGGACCATCTGTTTTACTTACTTTGGCTTCTTAAATACTCTTAGAATTAGAAACTTGAGAATAGATGTTCTTGGTGTGATGACTTCCAGATTTTGGGAAGGATAGTTGATAAACTTTAGAAACTTATTTAAATTGGTTGCTTAGTATCTTTTGGAGCTTCCGCATTATTTATATTATTTATGGTTGAAATGTTGGTAAATGTTGGGGGTTAGATTTGTTGGTTCGCTCACATAATAGGATAAGTGTGGGTGCCACTCGCGGCTCATTTTGGGTCGTGACACTAAGTTGAAGCAGAAGCCAGCATATCCTGAACTCTGTCAACTCTTGCATTGCCAGTGTGGGCCAGTCAATGCGTTTTTTGCACTCAAGGGCATTCATAAGTCCCATGTCTCTTATGGAGGCAATGTAACGGTGGTGACCTCTAGGCAGTATCACCTTATGTACTATCTCAAAGAGGAGCTTATGCAATGATCTCATAATCCCCTTTAAAACAGTTTGTGCCCTAGAATTGACTCTACCTTGAGAGAACTTAGCTGGCAAGCTAGAATGTTCATCAAACCCCCTTTTTTGATGATGATAACCAATGTTTTGTTACACATCAAGACTTTGTTAGTGATCAAAAATTCAATTCTTTGTCATCCATCAAAACTACGAACTTCATGTTTTCTCATTTGCCAATAATTTCCCCCTTTTTGATGATGAAAAACTATGCATATGTCTATCCACATTATATAATTTCCCCCTTTTGGCATCATTGGAAACCAATTACCAAAGAACTCGAATAATATTCAATGAGTGCAATATCATTTTTAACTCATAGCCACTTGGGCAACACTTTCAAGTACACTTCTGCTAACAAAATGGTTAGTTAATCTGAGAATATTAGTCATCTTAAGCTCATACACAATTAAGATTTTCAATGAGAAACGAAATAAACAAATATGTACCAGTTTATGCCCTTAATCAAAAACATATAATATCATGAGTGTGAGACAGACATAAGCACGTTAAAGAGTCAAAAGAGTCTAAAATTTGAGGATAAGGATTGAGACAAAGATTACTAAAGTGAGGAAGAAAGGGATGTTTACTGCCATTGATAAAAAAAAAAATTTCAGTATGTCCATTGTGCACCAGCTTCTTTATTCTGTTTAGTTTTCTTAGAATGTGAAATTTCATCAAGAGAAACATGAGATACATCATCACCTTCTTTTTTTTTTAACTCTACTCCGTAACATTTTCATTCCTCCATGAATTTTTTTTTGATAGCCTTTTTCTTGATGACATCTTTGAAGGAGTACCAACTACCTGTAAGAGATTCATCACATTTTGGTGCACAAAGAGATGTGTTTATCAATAATGAAAGCAAGCAACAATTTATTTTGTTCCCCCTGAGAGATAGACAAGTTATACACTTCGAATGGATGAAATATCAATTTGGAGTTTGTGAACCTGGTTCAGATGTGGATGGTAAAGCAAGGTTCCCCCTAAATTAAAGCATGAGTGACTTCAATACTGAGATTTTCATCATTAGACCAATTTGAGATTGAACGATGCTTATTGTCAAGGAGGGTTCTTGGTGATTTTCAAGAAAGTTGAATTTTTGATGATCGACCAGGTTCATTAGTGCTTATGCTTGACCCAAACTCAGGAAATTAATGCATTGAAAAAAGGATGGTACATACCTGAGTAATACAGAGAAACCAGGTTCCCCCCTTTTTTTTTGTGTTTCTTCATGATATACTTAAGGGTGTTAGCAAAGAGAAGAGATAACATCCGCAGACTTTCTAAACATTGTTTGAGATGTGATTTGAGAATGTACCTGTTACAGTACGAGGTTGAGTTAGCAGATATTCATTGTATAATCACTCAAGCATAAGATTATTCATTTACTGGCCAATTATTAAAGGAAATCATGATAATGCATCAACTTGTTTCGATAAGACCATGCTTTGACTGATTTTTCTCAAGTTTTTCATATTCAAGGCCTTCATGAGAATGTCGCATCATCATATTCTCCAAGATCAAACGAATCTCAAGTTGTCATAGAGAACCAACCCTTGTCAATTTTTAATACCTTCCAATGAACAACAAAGACCATGTTCACACAATAAAGTTCCCACTAAAGGTGTAGCATACTCTTACTGTCCCGATTGCTCTATTATTCCCCCAATCTCCAGAACCATAGATTAGTAGTAATTCATGTTGCAGTAATGTGAACCAGGTTCATATGCAGTGTTCCCTAAATTTGCATCATTAAATATGTTTGATATCATGTCACATTCTTAAACTCTTTTTTTTTGTCTCTTTCATTTTTCTCATCCTTTTCAAGGAATAAACTGCCTCCTTGAAAATCAAAGAGCGAGAGGAAATTTTCTACCATTTTTAGCACCTGTTTGGAGCATGCACTATTCATGTACCAAGTTGTCCTTTTCCCTCTCACCTTCACCTGAAACACTAGTCAAAGATTAGTCTTGGGAACCCAGATTAGCTTGGGCCCCTTTATGTGAGTAAAAGGATGAATAAGATTTCTTCTAGCCCATAAAGGCAAATAAGAAAACCTTTTATTTGGAGCATTTTTATTTGGAACCAGGTTCTTAGCCGTATCAGTCTTTTCTTTTTTCGGTGAACTTAACATTTTTCTGAAAAGCCTCAAATAAAGCTTTACATTGATTCTTTAAATGACCTGAGTTTCCACAATAAGTGTATAAACTTTTATACATGTGAATAGTGTGTGACACAAGATTATTCTGTTTTTCAAAACCTATCCCACTTCGACTAGTGGTTTGCCTTTGTTGAATCTGAGTTAAAATTTAAGAGGACCTGGTCCATGTAAGATTTCTTTCCATATCCAGTTTGGTATGATCAAGATTTTCTTGTAGTAACCTATTACTTTTTGTTAAGGCTTGACATTTTATGGTTAACAATTTTATTTTTTCTTCTAGAGCTAATTGAAGTTCACTAGCAGAGTTTTTGCCCTTGTGACTTAACTCTGAGATTTTAATCTGTTCTTTTAATTTATTTTGAGTGTTTCTCAAGATTTTCATTGACTTCTCTTAAAGATGCATAGTTTCCATCACTTGTTCTCTTTCAGAATTGACAGACTGATATGCATCGATAAGAGTACTCAATAGGGACTCTAGTTCCCTTTTAGAATATGATTCAATATTTACTTTGATGTGATGAAAACTTACCTTGCTTTGTTTGTCATCTTCTTCATCATCTTCAGAATCTGTTTCAGCAATGAGAGCAAGAAAATCATATTTATTTGATTGTTCTATTGCAAGTAGTGACTGATTTTCGAACCCTCCATCCTCAAATTCTTCTTCAGATAAGTCCCCCATAGTGGAAAAGGCTCTTCTCGTTGAAAGATCCGCTTCTTGATTGGTCATTCTTTTGTTTGTGGGAACAAACTTATCCTTTTTGATGTATTTGCCCTTCTCAAAGTTTGCCTTTTTCTGCTCTAAAGCCCAAAGTGGACAGAATCTGATGAAGTGATCGGGCTCCCACACTTATGACAAACCTGGTCTTTAGTGTTTTCAGATGGTTTTTGAGAAGTTTTCTTTTGAAAGGTCTGCCCTCCCTTTAGCATTCTGGTGAACCTTTTGGTTATGAGGTCAATATTTTCATCTTCAAAATCATCTGATGTAGTAGCGTTTAGAACCAGGTTCCTTTCCTTCCTTTTTCCTCCAATTTCCTTTTCTTGGTTTTTCTTGAGTTCGTATGTGATGAGATTACCAATTAACTCATCCATGTCCAGTGATTCTAGGTCGTGGGCTTCAGTGATAGCCTCGACTTTGCTTTCCCAAGTTTCAGGAAGGACACTCAAGAGTTTCCTTACTGCCTTTCCGTTAGGAACTATCTCTCCTAAGGAATACATCTCATTAATGATGGAGGTGAACCTGGTGTGTATATCTTGAATAGTTTCCCCTTCTGCCATCCTGAACATCTCATATTGCCTGTTCAAGTTATCAATTTTAGACTTCTTGACTTGCGTTGTTCCCTCATGAGCGGTTTGTAGTGTTTCCCATATGGCTTTGGCATCTTGACAAGACGAGATTCGATTGTATTCGTCTGGTCCTATGCCACAGATCAAAATTTTCTTGGCTTTGGCATTGTTTTGGATTGCAAGCTTGTCTTCAGCATTCCATTCTTTTCTTTCCTTTGGGATTTTGGTGATTCCATCAGTTGCGGTTTTCATAAGTATGGTTGGTCCATCTAGAATTACTCCCCATAGATCAAGGTTTTCGCCAATAAGATTGTCCATCATACGATTTTTCCACCATCCATAATATTTGTCATTAAACAGTGGTGGACGTGTTTGTGAAGCTCCTTCTTGTGGGGTAGGTGGTGCTGCCATTGAGTCTTTTCAAGGTGTGAATCTTTTATCTAAAAGACCTGCTCTGATACTAATTGAATAAACCTTACCCCAGAACAAGAAGCAGGTTCTTGTAAGTTGTTTTTAAGTAAAGACACAAACACTTATTAAATTAAAAACCTTCCTCACTCAAGGAAGGAAAAACCTCGTTTTATTAATTCAACTACAAGATTTTGTGATTACAACTCAATAATCAAAAATCCTTATCTCTACTACCTCTCTCGATTGACTACAATCGATCTCTCCAAAAGGCCAAAGCCACCCTTTGTACAATAAACTGTAAATTACAATCAAGAACAAAACAAGAAGATAGTTCTACCGTTAAAAACCTTCTCACTCAAGAACGTTTTAAACGTAGCAAATCTATCGATCTTGAAGGCTTCAGTTTGATGAATAATTCTCACTTTTCTCTCTATGTGAAGTTGTAGGATTCTTCATCAGCGTCGTCCTCTTCTAATAGAGTTTTTTTTTTGCCTTCAATCCTTATCAGATAAGGTAAGGAAGTTATTGTTGAACAAGGATTCCCTATTAAAGTACAATCCTTATTATATACAACTTCCTTCCTTAATAATATATTTAAGGTTTTCCTTATTTTTATCAACTTATACCTTTAATATATTATTTTTGGCTTTGACAAATAACTCTATTTTCTTGATTTCTTGGCTGACCCATTTTACTCGATCTTGGACTCGAGCTTGGCTTCTTTTGCTGCGTACATTTGCCACTGATTATTTGCGCTTCTTGTCTATCATCAAAACATGAATTATCGATTCTATCATATTCTATCATACTCCCCCTTTTTTATGAAGACAAACAAATCTTTCTGTGTGATGCATGCGCAAATACTCTTCCCCCTTTTGACAAATCAAAAAGAATCCAACGGCGGCTTAAACAAACCCAATCAACATCCATAGCAACAATATAAGCCCAGCCACTTGAGCATAATAAAATGTTCTGGCAACAAAACACAGAGCAACAACACAGAGTTTAAACAACTAAGAGAACCAGGTTCAAACAAGATGCTTTTTCAAAGTGAAGGTTGACCAGGCTTAGTTGAAGAAGAAGCCAACATATCCAGAACTCTGTCAACTCTTGCATTGCCAGTGTGGGCCAGTCAATGCGTTCTTTGCACTCAAGGGCATTCATTTGTCCCATGTCTCTTATGGAGGCAATGTGATGTTGGTGACCTCTAGGAAGTATCACCTTATGTACTATCTCAAAGAGGAGCTTATGCAATGATCTCATAATCCCCTTTAAAACAGTTTGTGCCCTAGAATTGACTCTACCTTGAGAGAACTTAGCTGGCAAGCTAGAATGTTCATCAAAACCCCCTTTTTGATGATGATAACCAATGATTTGTTACACATCAAGACTCTTTGTTAGTGATCAAAACTTCAATTCTTTGTCATCCATCAAATTACAAACTTCATGTTTTCTCATTTGCCAACAGCTCCGACTAACAGCTATGAATATGAAGAAACAAGTTAAAAGATCCAGTAATTTTTTTGAATTAAGCTACGGATTCATCCAGGTAGGTCCCTTTAATGTCATTATGTTAAAGCTTACTTGTTCATATACTTTTCTGTTAAAGTTTAATTTATTTGCTTAAGAATGTTTATTGTTATCTTGTTACTCATGTGTTTGACTGATTATTGGTATTGATTAATTCATTTTGGATATGGTCCATTTTAAATGCTTTTTTGTTAATCAACTCTCTTCCTTATTCAAACTAGAAATAATCTGTAGGCGTACTTTAATCATTGAATTTTTTTGGTAATTGATATGTTTGATTTTGGAAAATAATTGGATTAGCTAGCTATGGTATAATTTGAGAAAATAATGTATTTGTTCAAAATTGGTATATAATTATAAATGGCATATGATATGCATATATTTATTATCCCTTCTTTAATTGGACAATTTGGTCATAAGTTGTATGACAACTAATTATTTATAGTATTATTATTGTATTTTGATTCTTCTAACCAGCTTATGGTAAGATTTTTATACTTCAGTTTTGAAATGAATTCCAGCTTAATTCAGTAGGAAATTAGGAGTAGTTCGTTATTTTATTGTATTACCTTGTTAGCTTACCTGCCAACAAATATGTTATGATTTGATGACTTTGTTTATAGCATCTTATATTAAAATTATCTCTTTTTACCTAATGTTGTATAAGATGATAGTATAAAGTCTATGAAACAGTAATAACCTTTCATTACATTAAGTTTGTGAATAATTGTAAGTGGTGATTATAGTTATAATTCCTTTGGAAAAGTCTTTTACCGGAAAAATTTACACTTCAATGATAATTCTTTCATATATACATATTAAACACACTTTTCGTTTTACACATGTTCATGATCCATTTTTCGAAAGATAGTATCAGGAGTCTTCCAAGTTGATGGTTACTTTTTTTTTGAAACAAAATCTAGAAGGTAGGACATGACCACCTAAAATATAAAGTAAAAGAACTTACCATTCTCTTTGTTTTTTCCTATACTTTTCCATCCATTCTTGCTCTAAGTCGTCTCTTCATGTGGCCTCGTGATTGTAAACTAGAGCATGACAACAAAACCTGGTGATTGTTAATAAGGTCATCAATGATATTATATTTGGTCTTTCAAGTTGCAGAACAAACATTCTATTCCTAATCTGTTTATTGAAGATGGAAATTATTATCTAGCTTTGTGAGCATCAACTGTTTTTTAGTTCTTTCTCAAACATGTCCATGTTAGTATTTCGTTGATGATTTTGGCGATCTACTCTCTCTAGTCACAACTCATGGTCAAATGACTTCTGAGGTAAGTTTTACCTTCTCTATGGTAGTATTATAAAAACTGAGGTTACTGGTCCTACTTGCGAGAAGAAGCTACTTGTGCAGAGACCTCTTGTAATTTTTGTTTTCCTACAGACCGCAACGCTTTCCCTCATTTATAAATCATATTTTCATTTAGTTTACGCAAGAGGGTAACACTAGTAACCATTCAACAAAACTGAGAAAGGGCAACAAAAACAAAACATAACAAAACAATCTTACATTTTCATGCATATGTTTTTGTGTAGTTTACGTTAGGATGATACTTGTTGCGACTTATTGTTGCTATGTTGCATTGTTTATGAATTTTCCCTAAAGGAGTTATGACATAAAGTATCAGTTATAGTCCATGACAATAAATTGGATCAGGTAGCTATTTTTTTCATGACACTATATGAATTACATTTGTTTGGTCCTAATACATTTGAAATATCCAAGATTTTCTGAACTTTGAGGTGTCAATTACAGTGTGTTTATTTTTTTCTATCTAGTTTTACACAACAAAAAAGGGTCAAAATTATCCTCAACATATTATAAATGACTAAAAAATATTTTTCTTTTCCCTTATTGGATTAGTGATCAAGTTTTAGTTTAGGTTCATATCTACTTTGTAACTTGCCTTCTCATGTGTTTGTTGGGGACTAATGTAGGATTATAGACTTATAGTATATATTCTTGAATATTTTGTGGTTGTACATAATTATCAACTCGTTGATTTTAATCTAATCTTAAATGTAATGTTAGTTAGCTAACAAAGTATAGTACATTAAATTAATCTAAAAGGTTATGTATGTTAATGCATTTTCCTTTAATTATAATTTTGTTTGTAATCTTTAATACTTTCTCTTTATCTCTATTTGTAGGAAAAATATGAAGAAATATAATGGAAAAAACGTCTCAATGTGATCCAAAGTTGATGGACATAGGTTCTCTTAAGAATAGTTGATAGATTGATTTTGACGTTTATCGCCAAAAATATGTGATTTGGATTTTGGTATCCACAAGTTTTGAACCTTCTAAGTATTATTCTATATGAATATTTGTTGTTTTAGAGGTATTTAGTAATTGTTGTTTAATTTATTTCAGCAATGTTATTATTTAAAATAAATAAATAAAATTATTTTACAAAAAAAATTAGCAACAAATTTAATGACGATTTGGTCGTTGCTGTAAAAACATATTGACGACGGATTAGCGATGAAATATTTTAGTGACAAAAATGCTGGCTCAAATAACAAAATATTTTGTGACGGATTTGTGACAGAAATCCATAGCAAATATATTTGAAATGACGAAATTAATAATGAAATTAGCAACGAAATATATAAGTATAATGACGGATCAGTTTGTCACTAACAAGTGGCGGCGGATATAATTCGTCTCTAAGACGTCGTTAAACTTGCGACGGAACTCATTTTTGTCGCAAAGTGATTACTAACGAGCAAAATAGGAACAACCAACAATCTGTCACAAATCCGATTTAGCGACCAAATGCCATAGATTAGCGACGGATTTCATTAGTCGCTAAATGCTGTTTTTTTTTTTTTACAATGATATGAAACCGAAAAAATTGAGTTTTTGTAGATGTACTACATACTCTTCGGATCTGTCACATTCACAGTATGTGGTAGGCACCACTACCTCAAATTCATCCCACAACCCTTTCAATCTTGAGAAGTTAACAGTTACAGAACTTATTCCTTGAGTTATAGTTATGCATATTAAATGTTCTTGATCTATCTATCTTGTTAATCTTTCATATAGATCCTCCTAGATATTTTTAGCACACGTTGAATACATGATTCTTCCAAGAAGCCCTTTCTCTACAGAATTTATGATCCAGGATAATACAACATCATTCACCCTTTCCCAGATACCTTCTAATCCTGGAAATTTATAATTTGGACATGATCCATCCACTAACTCCATTTTATTTCTTCCTAACAGGGCTACCTTCATTGACCTAAACCACATAGAATACTTTCCAGCACCAGTTAATTGAAAAGAAATGATTTATTTCTATTCACATCAGATGAATGAAGAAACAGGGGATGATTGTAATCAATTACTGAAGTTGGATTTCCAATTCCAGTTCCTGAACTTGATTGTGCATTTGAGCCAAAAATGGTTGTCGCATTTGTACAGTTTGTCATTGTGTTTCTTTGCCCAATTGTGATTGATCATTCTTAGCGGAATTATTGATTGATTTATTCAACTAGGAATACCAGTTGATAAAGCTTTGATACCATGAAGTTTTTTAAAAATGACGAAGAAAAAGATGAAGATTAGAGAGAGGAAGAGCGGAAGATAGAGATGGAGGAGTAACTGACTTTTTTGTTCTTTCAAACTCATAGTAGTTACATTGTAGATCTTCTCTTTGTAGTAGCTGTCATATCTAATCACAATTAGTTATCCTAACCGACATTGTAACTAACCAACTAATTATTAGAAAGGTAGTTACAAAATAATCAATCAGTGATTAGGAACACATAAGGAGGACCTGGTTATACATTTGATTCTGCCTTATCCTTATCACTCTCAACAAACCCAAAAAAATATAGTAGACAATCTACCTACTACTTGGAAGAAACGATTGTTGAAATTGGTGGTAGCTAATTCATGTAAAATTAATTAATGAGTTACACAGTCTCTAAAATTTTTGTACTTTAGAAGTGTTGTGGTTACCTGGTGGAATTGAAGTTAAGCCTTCCTCGTAAACTATAACACTCACACTTCCGGGAAAACCATGTAAAATATGTACCTTTTCTTCATTGGAATTAATATCATATGAAATAAGATGTCCATTTTTACTTTGAAAAAACATTATACTATTCTTCCAAACATCTAGCGGTGCTTCGACAGGAACAACTCTGATTGTGTTTTTCAATATCCATGACTTGCTTACACCGTACTCCTCCATCACCCAAACATGCACTTTATCTTTTATTGGATCAATAGGAGAGATTGGGTTAGGGTAAGAAATCAATGTGAGATACCCCCTTAATATTACAAGACCATAATATTGCTCGTGGGTTAGATTATTACAAACATCAGGAATATTTATATTACGAAAAATCTCAGTGCACATGTCAAAACAAAGAATAATCATGGACATATCTATAGTTGCAAACCAATGAACCACTTCATTGTATAGCATCTCAGCACAAGGTACCCAATAAATCAATGGCAAATTTACATGCTCCACTTCTCTCCAACAATCCATGCTAAAATCATAAACATCAATTTTAGTTTCTTTAGGACCAGGATAACCATCCCAAGGATTCCAAAATACTTCACAAATCCTAACAATTTTATAGTATTTTGAAATGGAGTCGAAGCCAAATCCAATTCCTTCAACGGAACGATGAAAACCTTGTGGACAACCAAAAGGGCTAGGTGGGATCAATCTGAAATTTCTAGTTGCTGGATTGAATATGATTATGGTTGTCAAATCTGTTAATACAACCAAACCATGACAAGGACCAACAAGTGGATAAAAAGTAGCATCAAAATTTGAGGACATAGATGTTACATTTATATCTGGAAAGAGAGGGTTAAAGCCATCATCATCATCACCAGAAAGAAAAGACAAAATACTTATAAATTCATTTGGTTCTTTGATGGAATGCTTGAAGAGAATGAATTCATGCTGTATGATTGTTTGGTAGTTGAGATGAAGATGTATAAATGTGGTGGATTGTATGAGAGTGTACCAGCTTTTAGAGATGCATTTTAATCGTACGAGGGATTTCACTGGAAACCTTACTAGTATATTATTCAACAAATCGTCCCCCAATTTCTTTATTATTCCATTCACCATTGATCCTTTATTCTCATGAATACCCACTGAATTGCATGATTGATTGTTTAGTAACAACTTAAGTGCCTTGAAAGACTTTTTCATCACATGTTTAGCTCTTTCACAAACGAAGTTTTCAAACGTCCAATTTTGTGATTTAGAGTGTTCCACGGACAAGAAAACCAAATCAAATTTAGAGGTATAATAATAACTATATATGGAAGTCCCATTTACTATTATATATCATACAACTCTTTCAAAATAACCACACCATAATATGTTACTCCCTCTGGCCTCTATCTGTTTAAATTTATGTAACTAGTTATATTATGTGGAGACCCAAATTGACACCTTCTTTAATCATAATTCTTTTTAAATAATTTGAATTGTTAAATATGCTCATTAATACATTTTATGTAGTTTCTAAAACTGAAAATTTTATTTCAAAAATACTAAAGACATGCTCTAATATTTCCAAATTCACATAAAAAATTTATTAGTTTGATCCTAGTATTTAGATGCGACAGATAAATTGAAATGAAATAAAACACGTATGTGATTATTGTTCATCTTGTTGTTAAATAAATTGGACAGATATTTCAAATGGGACAAATCGTAGAGAACTATTGTCAAATTTGTTTTTAGGTACCCCATATACGACTACATTATTTATTTGTTCTGAAAACTTTAATAGGATATGGTTTTATATTTCTTTTGGATTTAATATTTGCATCCAAATTTGTAGAATCAAATTGTACTCATGTAAATTTTTGTTGCTTTTATATTCATAAACTAAAAACTAATTTAGACTATTCATGATCTTTAAAATGTTATTGGGAGGAGTCCATACGTAAAGGTTAATTAGTTTGTTAGTTCATTAGCTTATCCTCCTTCTAAACCTTACCTATAATGTGTAAGCACGCCATTATGAAAGTAGAAAAATGAGTCTTCTTTAACATTTATAGAGGTTATAGTATAATAAATATCATATCTATCTACGTACATGCAAATCTTATCGATAAGTGTTATTTTTTGTGACAAAAGTTACATGCGAACAAAAAAAAATCCCCTTGAGATGTCCTCCAAAATATGAGTTGATGTCATTTATTGACTATTATCGATGTGACATTTTAATTTTAATATATCACATTATGCATCATGTTATGTTCATTGATGAACATTATATTGTGTCTCTTTACTTTCATCAATTATGGAAGAAAGTGTTTATTAGTTGTTAGTAACTTACGTAACCACCAACTATTCATTTCACCATTATTCGACCTAATTATTCTTGTATTCTATGTAACCTTTGGACCATTCATTAACTCAATTTACTACCCACTATCTTCCAATTCATTTCAAGGAAGAATTCCTCATGTATAAATGGTGTGGTCTTACTTTGTGTTGATGAGAATAAAAAAAGTACAAGAAAATATAGAGTGAAAAAGATGAGTAGTATTGTATTGTGTCTACATTGAGGTTAGTTTAGTGAAAGAGAGAGCTGAGACTTAAAAATATAAATATTCTGAGTCTCAATTATATTCACTACGTACAAGAGAAGATCTATTTGTTGAAGGAATGTGTTCTTATGTGGAGCTTCAGACTCTTCAAGTAATCCGGAGTTGCTTGAGTTGTACGACATTGTTCGGTTCTTATATAATGGAGGGAACAAGTCAAGAGATATAATGCTGGATCGGTGTAGATTATGCGACAGTGGACTTGAATCTCTTTAAAGAGAGTGAGACATAACCTCAGCCTAAATATTTATTTATTCATTTTATCAATTTATTTTTAACCATAATTTATTATATTTATGATATATTACACCAACAATTACGATTAATTACACAATCAAAGCATCATGGACATGGTTTTATCATTACTGATGTACCAATTGGTGATAAACTAGTTTTTGTAAATCATTAAAAAGTTGGACGAAAAATAATGTTGTTCATAAAAATCATGTTGATACATTAGATCAAGCTAAGTGGGGTTTTCTTTGAGAACACTCTCTCTACCAATGCAATTATTGGCCGCTTCATGTATTTCTAACCTTATTGTCCCGCCGGAGATGGCCAATCCAGCCATTTCAGTCAAATTCATTGTCTGATCAGTGTCCTCCCCTTTGTTTATACTCCTTTTTGTATTCTTTCACACGAGATTAATTGGTAAATGAAACACTCTCAAAATTTAATTTGAGAAATAACCAGTTAAATTATTTCTGATTTAATTTTTAGGATTAGGGTTCGAAAAAGTAAAAAAGTGGAGTTGGGTTGTGGGGGATCAACCTTTTCATCTTTAAGAACTTAGCGATAAAAATACAAAGTAAATAAAATATCATTTTAATACCAACACTTCAACATTAAATAAATTCAGAAATATAATTTTTTCTTAATAATATTAGGTAAACATTTTTTGATGAAACCTCAGAACTTCTCAGAGAACTCTTCGTCTTCCATAAACCTTCTTTATCTAAATCATCAACATACATAAAAATTGATCTCTCTCCAACAAAAATTTCACCTTCCATTATTGGAAACATAAAGAAAAACGAGGTCCTACAATCGTTCCTGAAAAACGAAGTGGAGTGTGTCTTCTTTTTCATCGATCTTCTTCCCCAAGTTAAGTTGAATCTTTTTCAATCTTGTTGTCTTTCTCTTGTTCATTGTATTTTATTCCGTTGTATATGCTCATCTTAAATTGTGTAATATATGTTCTTCAATTGTTTGTTCTATACTTTTCTTATTTTCCTGCCATTTATGTTATTATTATCTTTAGAACTACGTCGGCCCATGCCTAAAAAATATCACTTGTTGGTACTGATATTACACTTTTTGCATCATGTCGAATATAGTATAACTTGTTATTCTTACAGTAACTTGTATTTATAAAGTTAATAAACAAAAACAGAAACAGAAATAAGATGAAGCAAAAAATAATATAGAATACAAGAATTAATCCGAGTCCACAGAAACTACTGTGTGTCCTTAAGAAATTTAATCCCATCACTGTACCCAAGGTTATGGATTAATTTCTCCCAAGATAAAACGGATTAAACCTGTTAAAAAAATAGTGGTACCTCAAACTTCTTTAACTTCAACGAACTTAAGAACAACAATAAGTCACACAGACTCAGTCGATCGACACTTTTATTTTATTTGAGAGAAAAAATAAATGCAGAGAAAGATAAATTTTCAGTGATTAAGAAATCAAAAATTGACTTCCTTTTATAGCCATTTTCAGCAAGGACATGTCTGTTTAGTGAAATTTGTTCAGACCCATTTTATCCAGAAAGTTGTGTCTTTTGAAAAAATAACAACTTTTCAGAAAATTGTGTCTGTTAGGAAAATAACTACTTTTTTGGAAAGTAACGACTTTTCGAAAAGTAACGACTTTTCGGAAAGAGTAACAACTTTTCAGAATGTTACCGTTACCTGCAAATTTACAAGAGATAATATTAACAAGATTTATTTGATTTAACAAAAATTGATTAAATAAATTTTGTCCAAAAAATTTATCAATCAATCACATCATTTGCCAAATCCAAATCCAAATCCAAAGAAATGACTTTTCATTTGCACTTTGCAAATGACTTTTCATTTTCCCTCCAAAGTAGTTCCCTCACTTTTGATATTCTCTCTTTTCTTTTCCCATTCACACTTGCTAAAACCCAACAATCCCCCACATGAATGGGGAAGGCTATTGTTAAAACATATGCATAAAAAAACTTGTGTGTCTTGTAGGTAAAGGTTAATCGCATCTGGATAAGTAGGTTTCCCTTTAAACTTTCCGGAGTGAACATATATCAGATATACTCGGTCAATCGGTAGATTTGATTTCTTTGAATCGTCGAGCTTTGGTGTATACCTAGACAACATATGTCACACAATCAACCCTTGAACTGTTCTTAGTTCTCATTGTTTTGTTCGTTTCAGCCATGAACACATCTTGGATAGTAAGTGCTTAAAGAACTGGCCTTACCGGATTCTCCTTGAAGCGGCTTACACTTCACACTTACATAGGTGATTTCTAAATGTGTTATCCCATAGATACACCATTTGATATTCCCTGTATCAAACTTAGAAACCATTAAAAAGTCCTTATGTCTTTATCCTGGTTACTAAACATTGTCTCATCATGAGAATGGACCATAAAATAATTATAATATTTTTTTTCCTTTGACAATGTTCAACCGTCATCAATGACTTTGTTTTATCTCCTTGAACCTGGATCTTGGGATCTCCAGTCTTCTAGGTAGAGTTACCGCCACGATGACTTGTTCTCGGCCATAGTCCCATTCCCGTCGATGATTTCTCAACTCCCTCTCTATTTAGGCCTTTTGTAAGTGGATCCGACACATTATCTTTTGACTTCACATAGTCAATTGTGATAATTCCACTACAGAGTAGTTGTCTCACAGAGTTATGTCTTCGTCTTATGTGACGAGACTTGCCGTTATACATAATGCTTCCAGCCCTTCCTATTGCAGCTTGACTATCACAATGTATGCATATAGGGGTCATTGGTTTGGGCCAAAATGGAATATCTTCTAAGAAATTCCGAAGCCATTCAGCTTCTTCACCTGCCTTGTCTAAAGCAATGAATTCAGACACCATTGTAGAGCGAGCTATACATGTTTGTTTGGATGATTTCCAAGATATTGCTCCTCCACCAATAGTAAAAACGTATCCACTTGTGGATTTTGTTTTAGTTGACCCAGTAATCCAATTTGCATCACAATATCCTTCAAGAACGGCTGGATATCTGTTGTAATGTAAAGCATAGTTTTGAGTGTCATCTAAGTATCCCAAAACTCTCTTCATTGCCAACCAATGATTATGATTAGGATTACTTGTGTATCGACTCAGTTTACTGATAGCGCAAGTTATGTCTGGTCGTGTACAATTCATGACATACATTAAGCTTCCCATTACGCTAGCATAGTCCAATTGAGACTGACTTTCGCCTTTATTCTTTGCAAGATGAAGATTTACATCAATTGGAGTCTTTGCCCTTTTAAAATTCAAAAATTTGAATTTTTCAAGTATCTTTTGAATATAATGAGTTTGAGACAATGCTAGACCGTTAGGAGTTTTAAGAATTTTAATTCCTAATATCACATCAGCAACTCCTAAATCTTTCATATCAAACTTACTAGCAAGCATACGGTTTGTAGCTTTTATATTAGCAATGTCTTTGCTCATTATAAGCATATCATCTACATATAGGCATAAAATAACTTCCTGATTTGGAGTATCTTTAATGTAAACACATTTATCACATTCATTGATCTTAAATCCATTTGACAACATGGTTTGATCAAACTTTGCATGCCATTGTTTTGGTGCTTGTTTTAGCCCATAAAGTGACTTAATAAGTTTGCACACTTTATTTTCTTTACCAGGAACTACAAAACCCTCAGGCTGTTCTATGTAAATTTCCTCTTCAAGCTCTCCATTTAAGAAGGCTGTTTTTACATCCATTTGTTGAATTTCAAGATCGTACACTGCAGCTAGTGCAATTAACATCCGAATTGATGTAATCCTAGTCACTTGTGAGTATGTGTCAAAATAATCAAGACCTTCTTTTGTCTAAAACCTTTGACAACAAGTCTTGCTTTATATTTGTCAATAGTTCCATCGTCTTTCATCTTCCTTTTAAAGATCCATTTTGAACCCAAGGGTTTGTTCCCTGGAGGAAGATCAACCAACTTTCAAGTATGATTGCTTAAGATTGATTCAATTTCACTATTAACAGCCTCCATCCAAGAGGTTGAGTCACTAGACAACATTGCTTCCTTGAATGTTTGAGGCTCACTTTCAAGAAGAAATGTTACAAAATATGATCCAAATGAAGTAGATGTCTTTTGACGTTTACTGCGTCTTGGACTTTCTTCATTTTGTTCACTCTCTTTTGGTTCTTCTCTGGGTTGTTTAGATCCCCCACTAGATGACTCAAGTCTAGTTTTATACGGATAGATATGTTCAAAACATTCAGCACTATCTGATTCCATTACCGTATTATCATGAATATTCGGGTGTTTGGACTTATGAACAAAAAATCGACATGCCTTAATGTTTGTCGCATATCCAATGAATACACAATCCACAGTCTTAGGTCCTATTTTTACCCTCTTAGGTATAGGAAGTTGGACTTTGGCCAGACACCCCCACACTTTGAAATATTTCAAATTGGGTTTTCTACCTTTCCATTTCTCATATGGAATTACATTTGTCTTTGAGTGAAGCACTCCTTTAAGTATCTGATTTGCTGTAAGGATAGCTTCCCCCCACAAGTTCTGTGCTAAACCTGAACTTATAAGTAATGCATTCATCATTTTTTTTTAAAGTTCGATTTTTTCTTTCTGCAATTCCATTAGACTGAGGAGTGTAGGGAGCAGTGTTTGATGGATTATTCTATTTTCTAAACATATTTCTGCAAATGGAGATTCATATTCTCCACCTCTATCACTTCTGATCATTTTGATCTTTTTATCTAACTGATTTTCAACTTCAGTTTTATATTGCCTAAATGCATCTATTGCTTCATCCTTACTATTTAGCAAATAGACATAACAATATCTAGTGCAATCGTCAATAAATGTTATGAAATATTTTTTCCCACCACGTGATGGTGTTGACTTCATGTCACAAATATCAGTGTGAATCAATTCTAAAGGATTTGAATTCCTTTCAACAGATTTATAAGAATGCTTAGAATACTTAGATTCAACACAAATTTGACATTTTGATTTATTGCACTCAAATTTTGGCAAAATATTTAAGTTAATCAGTTTTCGCAAGGTTTTTTTATTAACGTGTCCCAAACGTTCATGCCATAAACATTTAGACTCAAGCAAGTAAGAAGAAGCAAAATCTTTATTCATATCAACTGTAATTATATTGAGTTTGAAAAGGCCATCACTAAGGTAGCCTTTTCCTACATACATATCATTTTTGTTTACTACTACTTTATCAGAAACAAATATACATTTAAATCCATTCATGGTCAGAACTGGAATTGAAACTAAATTCTTTCTCAATTCTGGAACACATGAGACCCTATTCAAAGTCACCACCTTGCCTGATGTCATCTTTAATAGGACTTTGCCAGTTCCTTCCACCTTCGCAACAACGGAGTTTGCCATAAACAATTTTTCATCTGTAAGTGCTGGAGTATATGATGAAAATAATTCTTTGTTGGCACAAACATGGCATGAGGCACCAGAATCTATCCACCATTCTCTTGGATTTCCAACCAAGTTACATTCTGAAAGCATTGCACAGAGATCGTCCATTTCTCCTTTGGATTCAGCCAAGTTTGCTTGATCCTTCTTTTTCTTGTCCTTCTTAGGACCCCGGCATTCATTATCCCTATGACCATGTTTACCACAATTAAAGCAGTTTCCATTGAATTTCTTCTTAGGAGGATTGCTTTTTGGACCAGATGCTTTCTTTCTTTTCTTTAATTTTGTGGAATCTTCTTCAACAAAATTTACTCCAGATATTGCTGAATTACCACGTGACCTCTTTTCTGCAGCCTTATTATCCTCTTCGATTCTCAACCTTACTATGAGATCTTTAACAGTCATCTCCTTGCGTTTGTGTTTCAAGTAGTTTTTCAAGTCCTTCTACAATGGAGGTAACTTTTCAATAATTGCAGCCACTTGAAAAACATCATTCACAATCAATCCTACATTAAAGGTTATGTGAGTATTAAGGGAAAACTTAATATTTCTAACATAGGCATTAAATAAATTTATACCTTCAGCAAGGAGATCATGGATTATGACCTGCAATTCTTGAACTTGGGTGACGACAGTCTTACTGTCTATCATCTTAAAGTCCAGAAATTTTGCCACAATGAATTTCTTCATTCCGGCATCTTCTATTTTGTACTTCTTTTATAAAGCATCCCAGAGTTCTTTTGAGGTTTTTGCATTGCTGTACACATTGTACAGATCATCTTGCAGACCACTCAAAATATAATTTTTACACAAAAAATCTGAGTGTGTCCATGCTTCTGTTACCAAGAATCGTTCATCAGCCGGAGTTTCATCTGACATAATAGGAACATTCTCATTGATGAACTTCTGCAGACTCAACGTAGTGAGATAGAAGAACATCTTTTGCTGCCATCTCTTAAAGTAGACTCCAGAAAACTTTGCAGGTTTCTCAGCCGGTGCTAAGGCAGCATTTGAACGATTATGTGCAACCGTTGTTGTTGCAGCACTTTCTGTTCCAGCATTTGTTTGACTTGAATTAGTAATTTTTTTTTCTGTAACAAATGGCAGATAAATTAAGTATTTAAAATACTAACAGTAAAGAACAAATCTTTACACCAACTGTTTCTGATTTAACGATAAAATTTTTATTTTCTTTTAATCGTTAATCGAATGAATTTTAAAAATTCAAGCAGAGTAGAAAATCATAAAGGTTTTAATCTCCAGAAACCTCAAATACAGAAGCTATTTAAATTTCTTAAGATTGTTATTCTTACAATAACTTGTATTTATAAAGTTAATAAACAGAAACAGAAACAGAAATAAGATGAAGCAGAAAATAATATAGAATACAAGAATTAATCCGAGTCCACAGAAACTACTGTGTGTCCTTAAGAAATTTAATCCCCTCACTGTACCCTAGGTTATGGATTAATTTCTCCCAAGATAAAACGGATTAAACCTGTTAAAGAAATAGTGGTACCTCAAACTTCTTTAACTTCAACGAACTTAAGAACAGCAACAAGTCACACAGACTCAGTCGATTGACACTTTTATTTTATTTGAGAGAAAAAATAAATGCAGAGAAAGAAAATTTTTCAGTGATTAAAAAATCAAAAATTGAGTTCCTTTTATAGCCATTTTCAGCAAGGAACATGTCTGTTCAGTGAAATCTGTTCAGACCCATTTTATTCAGAAAGTTGTGTCTTTTGAAAAAATAACAACTTTTCAGAAAATTGTGTATGTTAGGAAAATAACTACTTTTTTGGAAAGTAACGACTTTTCGAAAAGTAACGACTTTTCGAAAAGTAACGACTTTTCGGAAAGAGTAACAACTTTTCGGAATGTTATCGTTACCTGCAAATTTATAAGAGATAATTTTAACATGATTTATTTGATTTAACAAAAATTGATTAAATAAATTTTGTCCAAAAAATTTATCAATCAATCACATCATTTGCCAAATCCAAATCCAAATCCAAAGAAATGACTTTTCATTTGCACTTTGCAAATGACTTTTCATTTTCCCTCCAAAGTAGTTCCCTCACTTTTGATATTCTCTCTTTTCTTTTCCCATTCACACTTGCTAAAACCCAACATAACTTCACTCTGTTTATTTAGGCCTCTTGCGGAGCAATATTTTAGATTTTGAGAGTGGGTGAGTTCCTTTATTTTAAATTAGTGAATACTAGTTTTATTTAGCATATGAAGACAATTTTTGTATATATTTTTATTTGTAATATTTTGTACGCCTATTTCAATTACACACTCGACTACTGAGTGATGTTTGTTCTTGGGGTTAACTTTTACATGTATATATGTTTTCTTCTCCTCCTATTTTTTTTTTCGGAAAAGGGTCTAAAATACTCTCATAGTATTGAAAATGGTACAAAATTACCCTCCATCCACCTATTGGCTCAAAAATATCCTTCCCATGCACCTATTGGGTCTAAACTACCCTTGTCATCCACCTTTTGGTTCAAAATTGACCACTTATTTAACGGTTTTATATTTAAACTATTTAAATATTTTTTTAAATACGTGGCACTCAACTATTTGTTATAATTTAACTTATTAGTATAATTTATAAATCAATCCACTATCCATCTATTACTAATTAAATTCTCCAAATTAATAAATCACTCACATAATTAATGCAACAATAGAAAAGCTACTGCCAATTGAGCGTTTTAAAAAATTTGAGACGAAAATATCTATAGATGTAAATTATCATACATTCAAGTATCTAAGTAAAAATTATCGATAAACCTAAAAGTCTGACTATGTTCATCTTAATTATTCTTACGTCTCAATTATGTGATGTTACTTCATAGGTAACTTTTTTTTAAAATAATATATTTAAAGTTTTAAAACAAATCATAAATATTTATAAAATTATATTTTAAAAAAGTGCATGAATTAATTCGGGATGTATTACTTCTTTACCTTTAATCATAAAATTCTAATTCAATATTGTAAGTGAATCAAATTGAAAGTGTCCTCCTAAATAAGCAGTTCAACATAAATTTAATTGGGCTTCGATTCGGACTCGAATAATTTTAGATGTCATTTTCATTGAATCTATAAATTCACCGTGTTTTAGTAGTGTTTATGACGATTTTGATATTATAGTTGGATTATTAATTGGGTGGAGTTTAGTTAGTAATGGGTGGGTAGTTAGTTGGTTTATGAATAATACAAATAAATTAAATTATAACCAATAGTTGAACATCAAGTATTTTAAAAATATTTAAATAGTTTAAATTTAAAATCATTAAATAAGTGGTCAATTTTGAACTCAAAGGTGGATGACAAGGGTATTTTGGAGCCAATAGGTGGATGAAGGGTAATTGTGTACCATTTTCAATACTTCAAAGGTATTTTAGACCCTTTTCCGTTTTTTTTTATTGTTTCCCCATTCCTTTTTCTTCTTCGTGATAGTTCATTACTCATGGTCCCGGGTTAAGGGTTTGACTTTGCTATATGTGTGCTGTAGTCAGTGCCATGATGAACAGAGAAATTGGATAGTGAAACTCTTATGTTTATCGAGTATAATTATATATAGACAGACCATCATTAGCAAATTATTTCCTTTATTTTCTTTTCTCTATTTCAATACTTTTATCAAGGTTTTTGTTGAAATCTCTTCATTTTGAACCACTTCAATCTTATACTAAAAGATACAACCAAGCATAAGCAATATAATTAGTACTCAAGATGTTATAATAGTGCTAAAATATGATGCATGTTAAAAAATCAAGCTTATGGTAATATAAATATAAAGAGAAGAAGAAAAGACATAGAGATGAAGAAGAGAACGTTCCTCTATTCAAGTGTGTCTTTCAAATAGTGAGTGATATCTATATTTATCGTGTTGAGACATCACTATCAAAGGTCACCAAACAAATAAGTACATAGTTATCCCCAATGGATCATACCATCTTGGAAATATGCATACATGGATTCAAGTAATTTATGAATATATCTAATGGACAATCCACTTAATTAGTTCAATAAATTTATGACTCCCCTTTGGATGTCCGTAGATAATGTGTCTCGTTTAAACCTTACTAGAAAAAATCCTGTGGGAAAAAATTCTGGTGAAGGAAAAAGAGTACACATATGTTTTCATACGCACTATTTGTTGCCTCATTATAAACATTGCTCGGAAAATCCAATGGGAAAAACCTCGATCTAGGGGAAAACAGCACAACGCGTATCATACTGATACTCCGCCTGATTAAAACATCACTTAATTTCTTGCGATGATGTCTCTAATCTTGTACACCAGCTTCTCAAATATTGATATTGACAGTGTCTTTGTGATCAAATTACATTCATGAAGATGTTGCATCGTTGAACTCATCTTGATATATCATTTTATGATTTAATGAATATGACGAGGCTATGAACTTAGCTGAATTTGAATATCATTCTATTTTTCATGACTCATTGCTGCAAGTAAACTTCTCATTCAACTTGTTCACATCAATATTTTGTGGACACTTTTATTTGCAGTTGATTATCTTTGTACATTGTGGTTGACAAATTCTTTTTCAAAGAAAAGCCACATATTTCCTGAATATGGTGTTTCAGATCTCAACCAGACACTCTCGACTTTCTTCATGGAAGAATTTTATTTCTGCATGGTTTGAAGAAGTGATCATCTATATTTGTTTCATTGATAGTCAAGATATTATTGTGCCTCTGTTAGGTAGTGGAGCCTGATTAATTTTAGGCATTCCTATTTATTTTCTATTTTAGGCTTTCCTATTTATTCTCTATAACCAAAAATACTCTGATTTATTAATATAAATATACCTCACCACCGTGGAAGTTTACTCACGGGGTGTTACCACGAAATATTGGGTTTTCTCTTTCTCTCTCTAGATCTCTCATCTCTTTCTCTTGAAAGTTCTTGTGTTCTTCATTCATCTAGTGTGTGTGCGTGAATTAGATCCTAACAACTTGTATCTGAGCTAAGGAGATTCAACACGATCACAGAAGATGGCTAGTTTGAAGCTTGGAATCAAGAAGTTTGATGGATGTGATTTTAGTTTCTGAAAGATGTAGATCGAAGATTATCTGTACCAGAAAGATCTTCACGAACCGTTGACCGAGGTGAATCCGGAATCCATGATGGAGGAGTTGTGGAAACTCAAGGATCGCCAGGCTCTAGGGTTGATCAGGTTGACTTTGTCAAGAAACGTGGCGTTGAACATCGTGAAGGAGAAGACTACGTCCGGTCTGTTGAAGGCACTGTCAAACATGTATGAAAAACCATCGGCTATGAAAAAGGTATATTTGATGCGTAGATCGTTCAATTTACAGATGTCTAAAATTGGATCCGTTTCTGATCATATAAACGAGTTCAATATGATTGTGAGTCAACTCAATTCTGTGGATATTAATTTCGAAGATGAAATTAAGGCGTTGATTTTGATGTCATCTCTGCTCGAGTCTTGTGATACTGTTGTTGCTGCGATTAGCAGTTCCCGTGGATTTGAGAAACTGAAGTTTGATGAAATCCGTGATGTTGTTCTTAGCGAAAGTATTCACAAACGAGAAGTGAGAGATTCATTGGGTAGTTCTCTCAGCGTTGATCGAAGGGGGAGAAGTAAGACGAAAGGCCAAAATCAACATGGTCGATCAAAATCAAAGAATCGAGGAAAATCACAGAACATATCAAACGTGACTTGTTGGAACTGTGGAGAAAAAGGGCACTTTCGGACGAATTGTACAAATCCAAAGAAGAAACAGAATCAGAAATTTGGAGATGACAATGCTTCTGTAAATTCAACAGAGGACATTAGGGATGCTCTAATCCTTAGTTTGAACAGCCCGGTTGAATCATCGATTTTGGATTCTGGTGCATCTTTCCATTCGTCTCCAAGCAAGGAGTGGTTCCAAAATTTCAAATCTGGAAATTTTGGAAAAGTATATCTTGCTGACAATAAAGCCTTAGAGATTGAAGGAAAGGGGGATGTTTGCATAAAGACCACCTCGGGAAACCAGTGGACATTGGAGGATGTAAAATATATTCGTGGGATCAAGAAAAATATGATCTCTGTTGGTCAGTTGGATAGCACGGGATATGCAGCAGTGTTTGGGAAAGGTTCGTGAAAGATCGTGAAAGGTGCTATGGTAGTAGCTCGTGGCACCAAATATAGAACCATGTACACCACTGCAGGGTGTATAAACATGGCCGCTGTTGCTGAAGGTGCTTCCGGTTCATGTCTGTGGCACAACAGATTTGGACACATGAGTACTAAAGGAATGAAGATGCTGGTTGCAAAAGAAGCATTAGAGGGTCTGAAGTCTGTTGATATGGGTCTTTGCGAGAGCTGTGTTATGGGCAAACAGAAAAGAGTAAGCTTCACAAAGATCCCTAGAGAGCCAAAGAAAGTGCGGTTGGAAATGGTCCATACAGATGTTTGGGGATCATCTCCAGTATCATCACTTGGAGGATCCAGATTCTATGTTACCTTCATTGATGATTTCAGCAGGAAGGTATGGGTTTACTTGTTGAAGCATAAGTCAGATGTGTTTGCAACTTTCAAGAAGTGGAAAGCTGAAGTTGAGAATCAGACCGGTTTGAAAGTCAAATGCCTAAGGTCTTACAATGGAGGAGGGTATGACAAATCAGACTTCAAGGCATTCTGTGCAGCTGATGGAATCAGATTGATGAGAACAGTTCCTAGTAAGGCAAGGCAGAATGGAATTGCTGAGAGGATGAACAGAACATTGAATGAGCGTGCAAGGAGTATGAGGATACACTTTGGGCTGCCCAAAACACTTTGGGCGGATGCTGTGAGCACAGCTGCATACTTGATCAACAGGGGACCATCAGTTCCTTTAGGGTTCAAGATTCCAGAGGAGGTGTGGACAGGAAAAGAACTCAAGTACTCTCACTTGAGGACTTTTGGTTGCACTGCTTATATTCATGTTGATCCAGAAAAGAGAGACAACCTTGATGCCGAGGCTGTAAAGTGTTACTTCATAGGCTATGGTTCTGATCTGTTTAGTTACAGGTTTTGGGATTACAAGAACAGAAAGATCCTGAGACATTGTGACGTGACATTTGATGAGTCTGTCCTTTACAAGGACAGAGAGCAGAAGGTTCTAGAGATTACAAAGCAAGTGGGAGTTGAGGTTGAGTTAGAGAAGAGTAACCCAAGAGATGTCGAAGCAGATACTCAACCAACTCCTACTGAAGAATCTAAAGTGGAGCAAGTTACACCTGAGCAGGTGTTAAGGAGATCATCCAAATCCCTCAGGGCACCAGATAGGTATTCACCTTCATTACACTATCTATTGCTGACTGATGAGGGGGAACCAGAGTCTTTTGATGAGGCCCTACAGGTGGAGGATTGAATCAAGTGGGAGCAAGCCATGGAAGATGAGATGAGGTCACTTTAGAAGAACGACACAAGGGTGTTGACTGAGTTACCTGCAGGGAAGAGAGCTTTGATGAACAAGTAGGTGTTCAGAATCAAGACTGAACCAGATGGCAAAAGAAGTTTCAAGGCTCGTTTAGTGGTTAAAGGATACACAAAGGAAAGGTATTGATTATGCTGAAATATTCTCTCCTGTTGTGAAGTTAACCTCTATTCGAGTTCTGTTGAGTGTTGTTGCATCGGAGAATTTGCATCTAGAGCAAATGGATGTAAAAAAAAACGTTTTTACATGGAGATCTGGACAAAGAGATCAATATGCAGCAACCGGAAGGATTTGTGGTTCCAGGCAAGGAACACATGGTGTGCAAGCTCACCTGGAGCTTGTATGGACTAAAGCAAGCACCAACGCAGTGGTACAAGAAGTTTGACTCCTTCATGACCAAGAGTGGATTCTGCAAAGCTGAAAAGGATCCTTGTTGTTACTTCAAGAAATACACTGATTCATATGTCTTTCTACTCTTGTATGTGGATGATATGTTGATTGCAGGATCTAGTATGAGGGAGATTAACAATCTGAAGACAAGGTTGTCTGTAGCGTTTGAGATGAAAGATTTGGGTCCAGCAAAACAGATTTTGGGGATGAAGATTTCTTGGGATAGATCTGCTGGCACTTTAAATTTATCTCAGGAGTTGTACATTGAGAAGGTGCTGAGCAGATTCAGGGTTAATGATGCTAAACCCAGGACTACTCCATTGGCAAATCACTTTAAATTGTCAAAGGAGCAGTCACCCAAGACTGCTGAGGAGCGTGATCACATGGAACTTGTTCCATATGATTCAGCAGTTGGTAGTTTGATGTATGCTATGGTCTGCACTAGACCTGATATAGCACATGCAGTGGGAGTTGTTAGCAGGTACATGGCGAACCCTGGAAAGAGCATTAGGAAGCTGTGAAGTGGCTTCTGAGATATTTGAGAGGTACATCCAGTACTTCACTTTGTTTTGGCAAAGGCAAGGTCACTCTACAGGGTTTTGTGGTTGCTGATCTTGGTGGGGATGTTGACTCAAATGAGAGTACATCCGAGAACATTTACACCATAGGTGGAACAACAGTGAGTTGGATGTCCAGGCTTCAGAAGTGTGTTTCTCTTTTATCTACTGAAGCTGAGTATGTGGCAATAGCTAAAGCTGGGAAAGAGATGATATGGCTGGTAGATTATCTTGAGGAATTGAGCAAGAAGCAGAGCGAGAAGATTCTTTACTCAGATAGCCAGAGTTCCATACAGTTGGTAAAAAATCCAGTCTATCATTCGAAGACAAAGCACATTAGAAGGCGATACCATTTCACTCGCAGGGCAGTGGAGGATGGTGATATGTGCTTGGAGAAAAAAGAGGGTGCAAAGAACCCGACAGACATGTTGACGAAATGTGTTGATGTTGGGAAACTGAGGTTATGTAAAACCTCGGTTGGTGTTCTGTAGCTGTTGCTATAGATGTTGCGCGGTTAAGATGTTGATGATGAAGAGATTTTTTTTGAGAATGTATTTTTTGGATGACTGAGTCAGTCTCCAAGTGGAACAATTGTTAGGTACTTTCCTATTTATTCTCTATTTTAGACTTTCCTATTTATTCTCTGTAACAAAAAATATTCTTATTTATTAATATAAATATACCTCACCGCCGTGGAAGTTTACTTACGGGGTATTACAAAGAAATATTGGGTTTTATCTTTTTCTCTCTAGATCTCTTATCTCTTTCTCTTGAAAGTTCTTGTGTTCTTCGTTCATTTAGTGTGTGTGCGTGAATTCGATCCTAACAGCCTCCACATGCAAACAAATAGTGTGCTTGAGATAGAACTTTATGCGGATCGGATATATATTTTGCATCTGCATAACCTAATCAATTCTGCCTCGAATTTCTTGAAATAGAATAAACCCATAACTATGGTTCTTCGATGATATTCAATTATGTTCTCAACACCATTTCAATGTCCTTTTCTTGGGTAGGAACTGAATCTTGCCAGTAAATTTACTTTTCATACAAATTCAAGGACAATTACGATTGTTCTTTTTGTACCCTTTTCTTCCTTGATTATTTCAATCCATATAAGGATTCTTGAAACTTTATTGAAAAAGTTTCCTTCAAACTTTTATATACCTTCAGACACCTCGATTGCTTCAAAGATTTTAATATAACCTTCATTCTCTAGCCAGTCATGACAATTATCCATTATATGCATTCAAGTTTTTTATATGAAGCTAGATCAAAACAAGCCTCATTGCATTCACCATAGGAGAAAACATCTCCAATAATGTCAGAATTTTTGCAACAAACCTTTATGCCCCAATGCACAAGCCTTACTTGATATATTACGGTTTTACGATCACATAATAATTTATTTGTACCCCACTGACATTATACCTTGATTTATGGACTATCAGTCCAAAACATCACTTTTCTAAGTGAAACAAAATATACTTGAATTATGCATTTTACTTGGCCAATCATTTTTCTGTCCACACTCTATGACAGATTTGAATTTATGATCCTCGTTTCATTGAGCGCTAACTCATATCAAAGATACCGTCGACGGTTATTTGACATCGATTCCAACATGACATAACTTATTTAGATCTATTTATTTTTCATAATCTTCAAGTATTTGAACCTTTTCCAAGGTTTTATGAAGTGTTACGTCGTGGTGCTCTCTTATAGCACTTGTCTCATTATCATGACCATATTGATCATTTGCTCATTTCCTTCTTAAAGAAATTTTTATATTTGGAACAAATTGGTCAATCACGCTTCGGGCGTATCATACACTTTGTCCTTCTACGACTTTTAATTGGAGCATTTGCAGCTGAATAATATCATAGGGTCAGTACATTCATCCGATAATTGATTTGCATCATTATGCAAATAAATTATCACTTGAACTTCAAGTTCACATAATGAGGATCTAGATAATTCATGATTAACCTCACATAATTTTCAACTGTCAATCATTCCCCCCCCACCCAATGTTAGAAAATATAACATTCCTCCCAACCTTATTTGGAAATTCTTATTTGTGCATGGTGAAACAATTGAAATCATAACCGCACATTCAATATTTTAGATGAAAATTATTTGATTCTTGACCCTGAACCAATTTTAATGGACAAATCTTATTGGATTGATGCATAAATGTGTTGCTACATGTTATATAAATTATCTCATACCAAATCTTATTTGGGAGTTTTGTTCTCATAACCATGATTTAGCTATAATTGGAGGCGTACAATTTATGCTAAATCAACCAATATTATCAATATAATTTCATAGTTTGAATCTGTTCTCTTAATTTAACAATTCGAGCACACAACCTTACAAAAACCAATTTGTAAGTTGACAACAGAACACATGTGACCATCACATAGATGCATCTACCATATAGTTGCAAATTCACATGGCAGATGAATGGACCCATATTCACCTTTTTATATGTTCTAAAATTTTTAGAGAGTTATAATCCCAACCTTAGCTAGTACAATAATTATTCTATCAAGAGAACAAGCAACACGAGAATTCTTGAAGAATCTTTTATTTCTTCATCATATAAGCCAAATGAATTCTCAATTACATTTGCATCACATTCAAATCATAATTGTCAACCGGTCATGCCAACTGATCTTTATTTTAGTACACTCATATTTTATTTTTGCATGTGATTTAATTAGCATGTCCATGTTTGTGTGGAACAAACTAGAGGAAAAGTGGGATGATATTTACATAAATATTTACAACCCACTTCGATTGCAGCAATCTAAAGATATTAAATATTTTCATAATTCATAGTCTCAATATTTATTTTTTCAATTCATTGGAAACTTAAAAAGTTTCTTTTTGAGACTTACTACAACCCCATTATTATTACTCTCGTAATAATACAACTCATTAGAGCTTGCAATTAATTTTGTGTACTATCACATATTCCATGACACCATACATATGGTAAACATATTCTCAAGGAGAAATTATATTATTATTTTGATGGTCAAAATTATTACAAGCAAGACATATTTCTTGTTTTACTTTTGTTGTACCATCGGTACACAACCAATGACAAATTTGTCTTGCAACACAATAATATTATTGTGGTTATGGCACTACCTTTATAGGCAAGAGTTCATATTTATTTTGCCTTTTTGGTAGTTCACAAATAAATATATCATAATATTTATGATATAGAAACGTACACACCCATTGACCATTTCTGGAAAATATAAATTTATTTATTCCTCTCAAACCTCTCGTAGAAATCAGTAGTGACATGTATTATTTTTTTAAACCTCCCACAGAGGTAAGTTGTGGCCTATATCCAAATCATAATGATTTTTTCACATCTTGACCCATTCTCTTATAGGATGGTCGACCATTCACGATACTCATTACAAGTCACATTCTCTTCAAGGAATGGACTAATCATTTATATGTACTTCATAAATTTACATCATAAGTACATTTTCATGGCTTTAAAATTCATCATATTTTCATGACACACCCAACATCACTTTGAAAGATCAAGTGTACCATCACTTGATCTTCTTGTCTTTTGATTGAGGATTTATAGACTTGTCAAATTATTAGGTCGACAACATTCACAAGTCCAGTGACCTTTCATACCATTTTGATAATAAAAAAATTGCCTTCACATTTTGAAGGACTATTTAGAGAACCAATAGTGTTCTTCCTTTTATATTACCACAATGATGACTATTATAATTCTGTCCCTTAACGTCCTTTTCCATATCGTTAATGATTTGTCATCTTTCAGACTAATTATTTACTCCTACCACATTCATACAATATAATGGAGCAAGTCAACTTGCGGATTTCAAAGTTATCATATGTTGCTACCACCTTCTTTTCAAGGAATGGAACAAATTCAATGGGACGAATTTAAAGGCTTTTCATCAAAAATATATTTTTTTGCCTCAATCCTCATTTTATCATCACTATAGTGCATTGAGACACAAACTCAATGTCTTATCCATATAAAACGTGTTAAGCCATAGTTCTATGAGACTTGAACCCAATACATTATCATCATGTGCATCAAAATTCAAATTGATGTTTTATTCTTTTGGTGCGATAAAACTTGAATCTATCGTCTTATACTCAAACATTTTTCATTATGTGCATCTGGACATAACATGATATCTTACCCTTTTGGTGCGATGAGACTTGAATCCATCGTCTTATCCTTCAATCAATGTCATATAAGTCAAAATCTCAACCATAAGCCTTTAAAAAATATCAAGAATTATAGAAGCAAATTTAATCAAAAGAATACTGAGAATTTTCTCACCTCTAGTAATTATATATATTAATAAGTTCCTCATAATTAACACTAAGAAAATCAAGATAAGAATTTATTTCTTTATCCTTCAATTCTTTATGAAACAAAAAACTGTTAGTATATTCATAAATCAATGTATAAAATTGTTAAAGTAAAACAAACCAATATGTTCTACCTTTTCACATATCACATATATTCTAAAATAAATTATTAGTATAAGAAGAACATTTTAAAATATAAATATGTAACAAGAAAAAATAAATAGAACGTATTCCTACTCACAGTTGTTTCAACCACAACACTTTTGCGAAGTGCTACAACTTCTAAAGCATATTCGTGCTGAAAACGTGGTATAAAATCAAGTTCAAGACAATATAAATACAAAAATAAGAATACAATACATAGAGATGAAAAAGAGAACTTTTCTTCTATTCAACTGTGTCTTTCAAATGATGAGTGATATCTCTATTTATAATGTTGAAATATCACTCTCAAAGGTCACCAAACAAATGAGTACATAGTTAGCCACAATGAATTATATTATCTTGGAAATACATACATGAATTCAAGTAATTCATGAATATATCCAATGGACAATCCACTTAATTAGTTCAATAGAATTATAAATATTCATATATTGACTAATTATATGTATTTTTAGTAGAATATCACACTCTTTAGCGGAAAATTAATTAGGACAAATTTTGAGTCTAATATTTTACTCTTATTTATGTCTTAAGATATAATCAATTTTAGTAACTTGATATTTATTTTATCATAAATTTGTCAATAACAATAATTGCTTTTTACGGTAAAATGATAAAAACTTATTACTTTTATCATAAAAAATTATAAACGAAAATACTAACAACAGTTTTAAAAAAATAACGAAAAATAATTTGAGATAAATAAAGTGTGGTTCTAATTCATATGGTAAAAGCTTGCAGATTTATACCTTTTATAAAAGTTTTGAACTTGCATACTAATTTATAAGTTTTATCTTTGAATTGGAATGAAGCATTTTTTGTAATTTATAGCTCTCATACTCTTTATACACCCATATATATTCAATTCTTGATTTCATCGGTGTTGATATCATATGACATCAAATATCCAGTTTTACTTTCAAAAAACAATATATTATCTTTCCATATTGCTAATGGGGAATCAGTAGGAAGAGCAATTATTGTGAATTTTCTAATCCAAGACTCATAAGCATTGTAAATACTTCATTATCCAAATTTCCATCAAATTTGTTGTTCGATCAGCCATTGACCCTTCATAAGGGTAACATAACAATCTAAGACTCATTTAAAAGTAGGAGGCTATGGAGTGTACTATTTGAAAAATGGCGACTACTAATATTTGCATATTGCGAAAAATTTCGGTGGTGATGTCAAAGGAAAGGATTTTATCTTCGCTTTCATAGAATGCAATCCAATGGGAAACTCCTTTATAAGCTGTCGAAGAATTTCACCAATCTAATGTGGGTAACTGTTGATTTACATGATCCAATTCTCTCCAAATATCAATACCAAATTCATAAACCTCGACCTTTGTCTTCCCATCTTCTATGTACCCATAACCATTTTCCTTGAAAACTTAAGAAATTACAAAAACCTTGAAATCATTAACAATTGAATCAAAACCAAACCCACCACTATTAATAGATTGATAGAATCCCTTTAGAATGGTAAAAGGTCTTGAGGGGACTAGAATGTAATTTCTTGTTGATACATTGTACAATATTGTGGTTACTGGGTCTATCAAAGCAATTAAACCATGTCTAGAATAGATGAGTAAATCATTGTCTACACTAGTAGTACTTATCGTCTAAGCAACATCTAGATCCGGATATACAAACTTAAGGTTATCATTGCCCTCACTAGAAATAAAAGAAAAAATAGCTTTATATCTTTGAATTTAGGAGAATTTTATCGTTTGTTAGTTCGAAGCTGAGTTAAGATGATAGCTCGAACATTATATGAAGTTTTGATGATTTAACAATCTTATCGATCTAACAAGGAACCAAATCATTGTTATTAGAACTGCTGACAATGAGATGAATGATAAACTCAATGTGAGGTATTTTTGTGTGCTATCATCAAAAATGGGGAAAAGTTTATATTCTAGGTGTTTTGATGATCCACACAAATGCAGGACTTGGTCCCTGACAGAGTTCTCTCATCCAGATACAAATGTGGTACAGTCGTCAAAGCTGTCATGTCAGGTGGTAGGTGAAAAGTGCAGTGTCCTACACCAATAAGAAGACGGACGAGATTGTATGTTTCAGTATCTCACAAATGCAGGGACCTGGTCCCAGGCAGATTTCTCTCCATCTGATACAAAATGGTGTACAACTATAATGTTGTCTTGTCAATGGTAGGTGAGGTGCCAGCGTACTGAATCAATCAAAATGGAAGAGGTTGGCCTTTTCAAGAACTCATAAAGAAGTTTGCAAGGGACCTGGTCCCCGCAAGCAAGGGAACTGGTCCCCGCAAGACTGCGACGTGAAAAGAACGAAAAGACATCTGTCAAAAAATTGCCATGTCTAAGGGGTTGGTGCACAACTTTTTATGACAGCAGACTCTCAGCCAATAGCCTTGTCATAAGGGTTTGTGTCCATTTGAATATAATCTATTCCCCAAGAACACAAACATAAGTTTTGGCAAACAAAAGTTTTGGATTTCAAAAATCTAAAAGTTTAAAAAGCAAAGGCCATCTTCAAGAAGGATCATCCTAAGAGCAACACGGACCTGATAGAGCTGCAAGCTACTTAGTTGTCTTAGGATTATTTCATCCATGCTTACATTGTAAATCCGTTCCTAATCTATAAAGTATTCAGATTCTTTGGTTTGTTGAAAAGTAGAAGTTATTTGAGTCAAACTAATTTAGTGGGCAACCTTGTGTGTTGCTTAGTAAAAATCCTAAGTCATTTGGAGCGTGGTGAGTTAGTAGGAAACCTGTGTGTTGCTTAGTTGAATCCTAAGTTGTCTAGTGGTGATAGATTAGTGGGCAGAGTAAAATTTGCTTAGGCTCTTCAAGCATTAGAATTATTGCTTGGTTGTGAGATTAATAGCTTTTTATCACGTTTTTGTAATCGTATTTCACATTTGCTTATGAAGATTAGTGAAAACGGTTGAAAATCCTGTGTGACATGTCGTGCTGTTACTCCCTTGAGAAAGGAGGTTTCCACGTAAACTGCCTGTGTTGTGTTATTCATATTGTTTAATCTTCTGCACTGTTGACAATAGGAACATGTTCTTCAAGGAACATGAGCTCATCTGTGATGTTGGGGAATCTGGTGTGCACTTCATGAATGAGTTTACCATCATTCATGGTGAAATCTTCAAATTGAGTAGAAAAGAGATCTAGCTTAGATTTCCTTATTTCCTCAGTTCCCTAATAAGTTGTTTTAACAGATCCCAAATTTCCTTGGCTGATTCAAAAGATGAAATAAGATCGTATTCATTTATACTAAGGCCACAGATCAATAGCTTCCTTGCTTTGTGATTTTTCTTGACTAATAGTCTGTCAGAGTCATTATATTGTTTTCTAGTTTTGGGAATGACTCTTGTGACCTCTCTATCTTTAACCTCCATAGTTGGCACATCGGTACCTTTCCATATGACGGTCCATACTTCACTGTCCTCATCCATTAGATAGTCTCTCATCCGAATCGTCCAATATTTATAGATCTTACTATCAAATAGAGAAGGTCTTGTGGGAGACTGATTTCTTTGCTTATTCAGTTCAGACACCATTTCTCGCACAAACTTCTCTCTTGGTGTTTACTAGATAGAGAGCACCTGCTCTGATACCACTTGTAGGAATTTGTGCGCCCACTACCAGTCAACGGACCACTTCCATTGACATAGAAAAAATAGTGCAGAAGATTAAACAATATGAAGAACATAACACAGTCAGTTTACATGGAAATATCCTTTCTCTATGGAGTAAAACAACGACCTGTCACACAGGATTTTCAATCGTTTTCACTAATCTTCATAAGCAAAAGTGAAACCCGATTACAACAACGTGAGAAAAAGCTATTAATCTCACAACCAAGCAATAATTCTAATGCTTGAAGAGCCTAATCAGATTTTACTCTGCCCACTAAGCTATCACCACTAGACAACTTAGGATTCAACTAAGCAACACACATGTTGCCCACTAAATCACCACACTCCGAATGACTTAGGATTTTACTAAGCAACACACAAGGTTGCCCACTAAATTAGTTTGACTCAACTAACTTAGACATTTCAACAAACCAAAGAATCTAAATCCTTTAAAGATTAGGAACATATTTACAATGTAAGCATGGAAGAAATAATCCTAAGACAACTAAGTAGCTTGCAGCTCTATCAGGTTCCTGTTTCTCTTAGGGTGATCATTCTTGAAGATGGCCTTTTCTTTTTGAACTTTTGGATTTTTGAAATCCAAAGCTTTTGTTTGCCAAAACTTATGTTTGTGTTCTTGGAGAAGTGACTATATTCAAATGGACACAAACCCTTGGGACAAGGCTATTGGCTGAGAGCCTGCTTTCATAAAAAAGTTGTGCACCAACCGCTCAGACTTGGCAGTTTTTTGACAATTGTATTTTCGTCCTTTTCACGTTGCAGTCTTGCGGGGACCTGGTCCCTTGCTTATGGGGACCAGGTCCCTTGCAAACTTCTTTTTAGTTATTGAAAAGGCCAACCTCTTCCATTTTGATTTGTTCAGTACGCTGACGCCTCACCTACCACTATTAGGACAACTTTACAGTTTTACACCATTTTGTATCAGATGGAGAGAACTCTGCCTGAGACCAAGTACCTGCATTTGTGAGATACGGAAACATACAATCTCGTCCGTTCTTCTTATTGGTGTAGAACACTACACTTTTCACCTGCCATCTGACATGACAGCTTTTACGACTGTACCATATTTGTATCTGGATGAGAGAACTTGCCAGGGACCAAGTCCATGCATTTGTGAAGATCATCAATACACCTAGAATATAAAATTTCCCCCCTTTTTGATGATAGCACACAAATATACCTCACACTGAGTTTATCATCCATCTCATTGTCAGCAGTTCCAATAACAAGGATTTGGTTCCTTGTTAGATCGATAATTTTATTAAATCATCAAAACTTCATATCAAGTTCGAGCTATCATCTTAGCTCAGCTTCGAACTAACATTTTCTCCCTTTTTGATGATAACATACTTATTCACCAGTTTTCCCTATAAAAAATAATTCTTAGGGTAACTAGAGTTTCATCATCTTGAAGTTTTTTAACTCATCAAAATATCAACATATCATGTGTCGATATTGTTGTGTGATTCAAATGAAGATTGATGAAACTTGATGATTGTATGAGAGTGTAAAAATTTTTGGAGACACATTTGAGTCTCAATATAAATTTTAGTGGAAGTCTCAAAAGAATATGAATGATCACATCTTCGGGATATTTCTTCATAATTCCATCCGCCATCATACACTTCTGTGTGATATAATTTCTGTTGCAGTTACAAAAATTATGTGCTATATAAAGTATTAATATTATCACCTCATCTCAATTACATCCAAAGCTTATTCTTCACACACTAAAATCCATAACAAACTAAGCACCAGGTATTTTGTGGTTCCGATGTGTTTTCTAAACATATTTTTCTTTTTTCTTTAAAAGAGTTGCATATAAGAATTTTTAGTTAATTAATCTCAAATCAGTTATATATATTATACTTCTATCCCTACCCTGAATGTTTCTTTATTATGATATCTCCAACTTAAAACACTTATTTTAGTATATATTCCACATTTTATATTATATTTATTTATTAATTTATTTATTCTATATTATATTAAAAATTTACACATTTTCACGTTGATGGGTACTGACTTTTCCGAAGGGTTATAATTTTTTTTATAGAGTTGTGACTTTTTCGATGAGTTATGAGATTTACAAAAAGTTGGGATTTCTTGAAAGGTTGTTAGATTATCCAATAAGTCATACTAAGAACCTTTCATACATTCCTTTAGAGAGATTTCCTCGCACTTTTAAACTATGAATTTTGTATGTTTTCTATCCTTCTTCTTAAAACAAGGAAATTGTAAAAGGTGTTCAATTATGCAATTACTTTGTTGCAAGTAAACTAGACTTATCATCAAAAGAGATGCAAAAAGTAGAATAGAATAACTCAACTGCAAAGGAGATGACTATCTAGATAGTTAATATGTACTCATTTTTATAGCCATAAATATACTTTTGCAGCAACTTCTACATGACAAGAAGATCAATGATTTTCTGTTGCACAAACTATAACGTGGTGTTCACGCTGTGTAAGTCTCAAATTATTGGAGAATTTTTTTGATCAAAAACTTGTCTGAACAGTCCAAACTAGATTTAATAGGTACTCCTCCATTTACAATTTATTTGTTGTATTTTTATTTACATCAGTTTAATATAGAATGACTTTTTTTCTTGGGGGTGGGGGCGCATCTTTAACACCACAAAACTAAAAGATATTTTTATATATTCAACATATCCTTAAATGGAAGGTCTTCTTTATTTTTCAAAATTCGTTTCAAATTAGAATTAGACAAATCTGTTTTCCTTTGCTATCAATAAGAAGAGAGGTTTTCTAACACTTAAATCTATGAACTTTTTAAGTTTTATATTCTTCTTGGTATAATAAGGAAAATTGTGAGAGTTGTTCAATTATGCAATTAAAATATTTTTTTGTGGGAAAACAATAGCGATCAACAAAAAATGTTGCAATAAGGAGAATGGAATAAATCTACATCAAATGAGAAGACAATCTTGATAAGTAATATGTACTCATTTTAATAGACATAAATATACTTCTATAGCAAATTATACTTGAAAAAAATTTCAATGATTTTCTATAGCGCAAACTACAACTTGGTTTTCAAACTTGTAAGTGTCACGATCCAATTCCTCGATTCATGATGGCGCCTACTATAACCCACCAGTAAACAAGCTAGACCGTATCGTGAAACTATAAGTAATAGGATTGAGGGCAGAAAACTAAACTCAAACTAAACAATAACATTATTAACAAAAATCATACATGAAGAAGTAGAAGCAAGCCAAAATATCTATACAAATAAGAGATCTCTCCCTAAAACTAGAAGTCACATGTACAGAACTACTAACAAATGAGTATAAGTCCCAAGAGTGGACAATAGAATTTTGTCAAAAAGCAAATGACAAGTCATATATAGATGGAGACTGGTATAGCACAAAATGCCAAGTTCTCACCTTCTTCTCTAGATTAGACTGCTGCAGGCTCGATGTCAATGCTGGTAGCTGGTGGTCGAACCTACATCACGAATGTAGATGTAGAGTGTAGTATGAGTACCAAAATAATAGTTACCAAGTAAATCTCACCAGACGACTGAGTAAAAAAAGTAAAAGTACTATGAAATGCGAAAATCTAAAATACTACCTGAAACAGGAAAGAAAAATCTAATAGGTATGCACACAAGTGTACTAACACACAAAGAAAAAGAGAATAGCTAACTAAATCTGATGGGATCCCATAAACTCAATGAGTACACTCATGCGCAAGCTGAAAGTAAAACCCTAGAGAACTCTGATAAGCCTCAGAGGTACAAGGAATTATAATATAATAAGAGGACACAATGAATTTTCCAAGATTCAATAGCTTTCCACAGACTCGAACCAAACAAATTTATATTCCTGAAGATCTTCAGGAATTAATAGGGTTAAGGACTTGAACCGAATTGAAGATGAAGGATGAAGGACTTGAACTGAGATTTGGAGTAAGAATAACCTTTTATTTAGAAACCATGAACCTATACTACTTGTAAGCATGCATAATGTGTGAGTGTATGTACATTGATCAAAATGATCACATAATGGCTATCAACAACACATTGAGGCATCCACACTCTTAGGACCATAATGCACTACGAAGCATAGATCACACAACACAAACTAGCATAGGAGACAAGCTAACTTCATATTTTACTTAAGACTCCTAACCTTAGCTATTGGCACATTCACATAGGGGTACTTAGGTAAGGTATTATTAACCATCACAACTCATCAATGGCAGCACCTAAACCTATCCCTAACATAGTTATACACTTGAATATACAATAGCCATACAACCTAGACCACAACTAGAATAAAAAATTAGGCATGAGGCTTCACATTGGGTGATACTCACCAACACACATTCATAATATAATTGTCATGTCCGGAGCCTAGACCCCAGACGAGACCGGTGTTGTTGACCTCTTAGAGGTCGCAGACAAGCCGACTTACGTCATTCTTACTTCATCTAGGTTAATTTTAGCAGAAAATTTTGAAACTTTTTGTTTCTTAACATACATACTAATCATTCTATTAGATTCATAATTGTTTACCATCAACAATCTAACATTAAAATCATTAAATGAAAGAAATAGTTTAATATAGCATTAAATGTACACTTGCCAAAATGTTACCAATACAATGTCTGAACAAAATCGAAAAGAAACTCTAGTGTAACATACTCAATTATCTCAATTCTATAACTAAGCTAGAATATAATGGGCAAGAATCCTTGAAATCATGAGGGCTCACCAAGTCCGGATGAATGCTCCACATCGAGATAGCTTCAACGTCAACCTGTAGCTCTAACGACCGCCTGTGCCTGCATCTAAAATTGTAGAGTTGGATAGGGTTAGTACACACTTGTACTAAGCATGGGTATATGCAAGCACACACCAAGGACATGCATGAGTAAGAATAACTCTTTCCTAACAACATGATTATCGAAAGTTAATTCAGTGGAGTTGCCAAATTGGGATTAGAAAAGTTAGTGAGCTTCCCAAATTTGGATTAGGAAAAATCATGCCATGAGAGTAACATTCATCATCATACTTATCACATTGCACACAACACATAACACCTTACACATAACACATATCATATTGCATATAGCACAAAATATCTTTCATACTATTCATTTATATGCCATGAGACCTTGGAATCATGGACTTGACATTAAGACTTCCCAAAATAAGGTCTCAACATATGGGACCTCAACTAGGGAGACTTCTTTAACAAACACAAAGTCTGCTTCATTCATTCATACGTACTTCATTTCATTCATTCATAAGCTAGGGTAAAGACCAACTATACCTATGATGTAGTTTAAGACTCTCATTGGGTTTGCTGTGTGATGATCAAGAATAACCTAGTGTAATAAGTTGAGTCTAGCTCACCTCTTGATTATCCTATCCTAACACCTTTGGTATCGTTCATTTTATTATGTGCATCATTTGAGGCTGGCCTCATTCATTCATTGGGAACTTTAACATTAACCGACATAGATCATGTGAGCATCATGAAATCCAGTGTCTCCCCACACCGAAAAGAGGTGGAATCACCGGCTGAAGTGACCTAAAACATGCTAGCGTACATGGGAATTGAACCCCGCCAAATCCCTATATTTGCAGTATAGGTTCGAAGACTAGGAGATATGAGGAGACCCATACCCGACATGCCAGACAGTCTAATCTCATGAGAGTTACATGAACCTCCGCCCTTCCCGAAAGAAGGCATAACCGCTCATAGCTAGTCTATCGGTGTTCAGTATAAAGTTCCATTGCATTCAACTCATACGTCATGGAAGCAAACTTCTAGTATGAGGACATCATAGCGCAATAGATGATTTCTCATCTCATCATTAGTATTAAGTGTTTTCATATCAATACTTTCATTAGAGTGTTCATAGAGACTGGTCTCTTCATTAAATTTACACTCTCATAGGTGAGTATGTTTTGGTAACATTTACTTAGGCTCATTTGAGATTGCTTTCATCCTTTACATTAGCCTCATATCATTTTGTCACCACATTCATTTACATTAGCACAATTATTCTTCATAATTACTCACCCCTTTTTACGTGAATGTTCATTTCATCATATGCCAATGTACTTGGACATTTGTGTGTTTCACACTCTTACTTAACGCTTCTAAGTTTCATCATTTCATTACATAATATTCATTTCATCGTATGCCAATGCACTTGGCCATTTAGTGTGTTTTACACTTTACTTAACCCTTCCAGGGTTACATCATTTCATTACATATATCTTAGGTTAATTTATTTTTAAACGTATGATAGACTTATGGATCTATACATACAAGCCATGAGGCTTCACTCATAGTTCGTTTAAGTGATTCATATCTTCCTAAGATTATGTGGTACAAGACTTATGCATCTTGTGTGTATACCAAGATCTCTATTTCGATCTAAGTAGGCAACATTATTTTTGAATATTTAATTCACGTATGATTTATGTATCAATACGGAATTTGGTCAAGGGAACCCGGTTTTCAAATCCCTTGGACAACACTTTACATTTTTCTTTTTATTTAATTTCGATCCACATGACATCGGGACCCTAGATCTATCCCCAAAATCAACGTTTCCTTTTTATTTGTATCCTTTAAAATTCTCTTCCTTGGCCGAGGTGTTGTCGGTTCGAACCCTCACAACCCCTTTTATTTATTTATTTAGCTTTCCTTGAAAATGTCTAGTTAACCATGTGGTGGTGGGATCTAACCCCCATAACCTCACTTTATGTTTCATTGAATTCTTCTTTACTGCCTAGAGGTCGTGGGTTCGATTCCTACGCCTCACATTTATTTTATTTTAGTTTTTCTTACGTTCTGACCGAGAGGTTGTGGGTTCGAATCCCACTCCTCTCATTCTTAATTTTGTATTTTATTTTCCAGCAAAATACACCCGAGATCGAATCCCCTTAATCCCCATTTCTTTTCACGTTTTTAGTGTATCTCACGGGTGATGCCGCGGGTTTGAATCCTAGTGACCTCACCTAATTTACACTCAATTAATTTTCCAGATTTGTTCATTTACGTTTAGTGAAAACCAAACTTGTAAGTTTCTGGAAATTTGGTCATATTTCAGCTCACTTTCTTCAACATGTTCACTTGAACTCATAGGGTAATTCGTAGACCAGATAACACGTTTTGTGGTGCATTTTTCGTAGATTCGTTTGTCCAAGAGATTATCACTAAAATCAGCCACTTTTCATCTTACATGAACATCACGATTTACATAGGTATATGCACGTAAAATAACAACCATAACATTACAATTTTCAAGCATTAATCCAAGAACATTATCAGGGTCCAATCCTTGCACACACATACACATAGTTTTGAAAATACATAGGTTGTCATTCATACGATTTAAAACACACAAACATGAACATATTCATCAAGAAAACATAACACACGCCTAATATCTACCAGCAAACATACCCAACCTAAGAATCGTTGGAGCTAGTGACAGGGACATGCTACGGGGAAAAACCCTAGTTTTTGGTCTAAATATTCTGAACCTTAAGGGTCTTTTGAGAAATGCACCAAGAGAGAAGAGAACCCATACCTTTTATGACGTTCAAACCTTGAATTTGCTGCCCAAACCTTCTTAAACAATCACGTCCAAAATCAATTTTTCAACACCAAACTTATGACAGAAAACCCTCCCGTTGCCTAACCTATTTTGTTAGCGTTTGATTTTATTTTTCATTGTGAGTTGTTCAAGTGTGAAGAACTTTGGTTTACCTACTGTTCTTGTACGATATTTGGCACAGAGAAAGTGAATGATATGATAGAGACATGAGAGAGATGAGCGTGAGAGGAGAGAGTTAGCTTAGGTTTAGGAGTCTAGTTTAGGACTTAGTCAAATAAGGTTTAGTTAATTATTATAAAAATCTGATTTCCCTTTTATTTTAAATCAGTAAATAAATAATAATATTAATTAATTTCATTAATTTACCAACTTAAATAAAAAAAACTTTAATTCATTGCTTCCACCTAGGTTCGAACCCAGGTGGAGCAAGATTTCACTTCAAGGGCCAATTTTTGGCCCTATCTCCCCCAAAAAATTCCCCCCACTTAATTAATTAAATAATTGATTATATATTTAGGGTAATTACGATTTCCCCTAGATCCTCCAAACTTAAGATGTCCCCCTTTTAAGTCCGGTAAAGACTCATCCGAGTATATCTTCATATTCTGGATCCCTACATGGCTGGACCCAACCTTTCCTAGCTCAAATAACTCCCCAAGATAGTTGGCTTGACTTTCGTAAGGATTAAGAAGTATGGTTCAATGCACATCAATCCCTGTGAACCCGATCTAATCGTAGGAATTCTAGGCACATTAAGCATTATTTAGCATAACTGCTTTTAGCGTTGTTACAATAATTGCCTTAAATGCCATGATCACATCACAAATATATTGACAATAAAGTAAACACCGCCACCATAAGTGGACCATATCATACAATGCCATACAAGGCTTCATCAACTAACAATTCTATAAGAAAATAAAGGAGATAGACAATCTTACCAATTTATCATCCTTTGGTCTCATTCATCAATAATCCTTTTTCATCAAAACTAGAATATACGACACTAGCTACGAGTATCTTTACGTAAACGAAATCCTACATTCATATAAAGTCAAGATTACAGTGAATACACTACATTCATCAATCGATATGAAGTAGAATAATATAGATGACTTACCAATTTCCCTAGCATTAACCATCAATAATAGTTACAGTATTATACATGTAGGTAAGTAGATAAAGATAGAATAACCTAATCTAGATCATGCTTCATCTACCCTAGAATTGAGATCACATCATGTACATTACAATATCAATCCATAGGTTGGAAGAACCTAGATCAATCCATACTAATTCAATTGTATCCATTCATATTTGATCAATTATACCTAATTTATCATCACATTACACATATAGGCAGTAGATAAGACAATTCATCATGATCGAGTCATATAATAACCATTCTAGCATCAAGATCACAAGTTACTACTATAGACTAGCTTTATTCAAACCTTGAAACCTTGATACTCATAAATAACTCGTAAATAATTCATCATCAATACACATAATACACATTAGATATAATCATTTTAAAAAAATTGAATCAGTTCGATTTATATAACATCAAGATCACAAAGCCCAAACATAGGTTAAATCGAGTTTGAGATAGAGAGCATGGGTTTAACATAGAATTGGATTGAAATTCACATTCAAATAAGTATCTAATCATTAATTCATTAACATTATGCGTTTGAAATAAATTTGAGAAAGAACCCATGTCTAGATTGAAGAATAAACAATTTGATCATAAAATCTGTTCCAAAACATAGGAAGCAACTCTTTAGATGGAAGATAATCTAAAGATGAAGAACCATATCTTTGTTAGATGAAGGAACCACAAAATCTTCATGAATAATACATGGAAATCAAATCTTCAAGCTGTACTTTAGCTTCACCTCCAATGAAGGTTTTCTTGAGAGAATATTTTGGGAGAGGGAAGTCTAATTTTGAATTAAGGATTGAGTATGGTGTATTCATGTTTATAATCACTTAAATCCACCAAAAAATAATCAAAAAAACCAACTAGGGACGGTTAATCATGAGGTGTTAATTTCCCATTCACCCCATAATGATACATCGTGCATGGCAGTTTTACACAGCCTGCATCGACGGTCTCAAATAATGCCCAGTAGGTACGTCGACGGACCGTACCGCAGACCATCGTTTGGGAATGATGCTTGTCCATTGATTTGAGCCATCAACAGGATAATTCTTGGACGCCCCTTCATCGATGGAGCGTAAGTCCACTGACGAGGCATCCCTTGGCTCCGTCGATTGACATTGCTAAGGCAGTGTCTCGGCAACCTTTGGGTCCTTCTTGAGGGCCTCCTATGGGGCCCTTGGGGACATGTATCCGGATGTTTCCAACTTAAATATACTCCTTAACATCTCCAGGATCTTCCGCATCAGTTTCACCCAAATAAACACTCAGAATACCTTCAAACATGCCAGGCACACTCAAGACACACATGCATGTCTCAAGGGCTAACTTTCGAACGTTTTGGACGTTTGACCTCCAAGCTTCATGAAACTTAACATACTGCCCAAAAAAATCATTATTAGTAATATAAGGACTTTATAAGCCCATGACACATACATAAGAACATGGAAACACATAAGGTCTCTTTTGTGACTAGTCGTCGAACGTGTTTGTCATCCGTTGACGTTTGACTTCCAAATCACCTTAATCATTAGCCACTTCCTCATTAAAGCCTTATAAACCATTTTAGGATTTCAAAACATCAAGACACAAATGTTAGGCTCTAGAAACCTTAACTCATTTTGGGGCCTTACAATATCCCCCACTTGAGAACATTCGTCCTCGAATGACACTAGGAAAACTTTAATCATAACAAGGATCCAATGAATCATAGAGAATCTCTCAATATTCATAACATAATAACATAGATGTAAATTCATAAAATTACAAGGAACACAAACTTCACACCACTTAGCACTCAATGCAACACAAGCAAGCCACACTTTCACTAACTCATGCTTAATGCATCAAACACTTAGGCATTTCTCATGTTCATAGGAGGAACATCCTTCTCCTAATCATAACATGGTCATTAAATTTTTTTTTTAATATGCCATCATACATGATCACACCTAGGTAGATTCAAAAATACTTAAAAAGCAAATATGCACTCTTACTTCAATGCACATAGCCTTGAGTCAATTGAATCAACAAGGATCTTTATTAATTAGATATAGTGCCATAAGGGTTATACTCAACCATACCATGCTTTTTTTTGTCCATGGAATAATGTAATTCTCCTCACCACACTGACATGCCTCATGAGTCCTTAGTCATACAAGGCACGAAAGTCAACTTCACTGTAAAATGAGAATTCCTCAACTTTTTACCAAAGCATGCTCAAACTTCTTTCCTAGTGAATCTAAGTGGTAAGTCACACCAATCACATCACAACAATAGGATGACATTTCACAACATTTCCTTTTCTAGCATAGCACTAACCTTCATAAACAAGCACCAATTTGGGAAAAATAACACAATTTATAAGCACACTCAAGGACACTTAGCTAACCATGTCTTCACTTTTCAAAAGTGAGCCTACAATCATGATTTCCAAATCATAAAAGTCATATAATTTTCAAGAGACTCAACATTTTCATTTTAAAAAGGCTCAATTTCTCATTATAATGATAAACCTTACATCACAAGTGACTAAAACCATGTTCCTTACCTTACCATGAAGTCAAATGCACAACTAGCATATTAAGATGCACAATCGACATGAAAAAACATGTATTTGATCAAAATTCTTTTTCATGCACTTTAGAATCTTCCAAAATATCCTTAGGATAGTGTCAATCAAGACATACCAAACATATGGAGGTCATGCAATTCATACTTTATGCAAAGCTACCATGAACAATCTTACTAAGAATTCATTAGTTTAAAGCTCAAGTAAGAATAGAAGGAAAAGATAGAAATATCTACAACCTTATTACTCACATCACCATCCCCCACTTAGGGTAAACCCAATTAAGAGTAACTTAACCTAGCCTCAAGAGGATCTTATCTTAACAATTTCATCATCATTACTTAAAAGTGATTACCAACCTAAAATGGTTTACAATAACTTAACATAGAGACACCAAAGGGAATTCTAAACCTTATCATCTAGATAAGTTATCACCAATCATAAATTTAGATCATACTACCCAACCACATAGGGTTTTTCAACAATACTATAAAGAACTGATCATACAACCTTTAGGGGAAACAATAGAAGAGACTTAACGATAAGGATTCTTTCTTTTCTTTGAACTTTACAGTAAGGCGATTTCTTGGTCAATCAAACCCACATCATCACCCTACAATGACGAGCATGCTACCCTCACTTCTAGGATCAAGACTATACAAGAGACTCCAATCCAGACATGGCAGCTACGAGGAACCACACATATACAAGGGCAACATTTGAGCCATTACATATATAGGACAACATTGTACTATTAAATATACATGTATAGGCAACATGCATTTTTTGGTCATTTACCACACTTTCTAAAGCATTTCAAGTCTAAATTATATCATAGGACTATCATCATGCAAAACCATACAACAACATATAATCCAACAAGGAACCTCAATTCAACTGTAGCAACTTTTTTTAACAAGCCTTAATCACGTCAAAACATAAATCTTCATATATCATGTCATTTCACATAAATCTCATATATATAGCCATAGGCATCACATCAACAAAGCATGCAAAAATTCACCTTTACACATACTCATCAAACCATATAACCAAGATAAGCATTGAACTCACCTTTTCTCCCTCAATCATAGAGATACCATCTCATCCAAGCAATCACGTCTAAAAGACCATCGGATAAAATAACATAAGAGAGATATCTTATAGAGTTAAGTTCTATGAAACGACATGAGAATGATGAAGAAGGGCAATTCTATCGTCCTATAGCCTCCTACATCATAAATGTGTCGCGGCTCACCACCGATGAAATGAGACTCTATTAGACGTAGAAATATGAGACTTCTTGAAACCTAAAAACAACTTTATAACCTCATGCACTGGTACCACATTTGTCATATCCGGGGAGCACCCCCTAGAAGTAACATGTCGTACTTGACCTCTCGGAGGTCTTATACAAGCCCATACTGATTATTCATTGCATTGTCATAGGTAAATTAGTACAAAATTTAAAACTTTCATAGCACATCATATGCTAGAACATCACTTTCAATATATATATAAAATATCTTATTTACATATATAGACTCTAAGTCTCTTTGCCATCTTAGACTCAACATCATTAGAGTACATTAGGGACACAACCATTACAACATAAATCATAAGTACATATTTACTAGACTTTACAGTAAGCTAGACATTAGGAAATCTTTGGACTTAAGGATTCCTTTCTTTGAGCTTGGGAATCATATATCAAGCTACTCATCATTAAAAACATCCTTTAAGCATCCATAACCTACACTTTTTATAAAATGATAGAGAAGAATGAAGTTAGTACAAGAATACCATGACAAAACATTCATTTAAAAGGGATATTTTACTTGAAATCATGCATTATGCCTTTTTGTGAAAACTTCATAAAACTTTGATACAATAGCATTTATATGATTCCCATACTTCAAATAAGCATATTCAATGGTCATCAATCATAGAAAATCACGCATTGCATTTAAGGAATTTTAGAGTCACATTACAGTAAGCCTTTTTATTTTTTTTCCAATGAACTCTTTTCTATTTACAGTGAATCCTTTTCTTCTTAATTCCTGATTTCCCAAGTAACCCTCTAGTGATACTTAGTGCAATGCATCACCTTAGGCCACAGGGAAGTCGTACATACAACCTTTAAACTCAACATATACAACTATAGGACCATTTCATGTAACAAGGCACATACTTCACATTAGACTTAACATAAGTCTTTACTCACAATTCAAATCTAAGTCTACTAGTGCAATGTGCATGTGAAGACCCATAACCTCAAACATACTTAGTAAACCTATCATAGGACCATCAACATCATAACATTCACATTGTACACTAACATGTCAAGCATAGACAACTTCATTTATGCCAATTAAGACCTTCAAAATATAGTGAATAAGACCTACATAGTGCATATAAGACGAGACCACATCACATAGATCCATTAGAACTCATACCATGCACATCTTTATAACAAGTACACAATACTACAATGACATGTATAAAGACATAAACATAATCATACACTTTAGAACACCTTTCTAGAACTTCATAAGGAGCTAAATGTATAGGTAAGTTCATTACTCTCATCTATCCTAAGAAAATTCCCTTAGGTCATCCTAGTTAGGGTCCTAGTCATTTACTTCCACTGTCCATTTAAATTTAAGGAAACTATAGCTTTAACCTACACTAAGACCATGTGTGCTAAACATGGCATTTGGTGTTGTAGATCCTTACCTAGCATAGTAAGTGGATCACATGCTAGATCCTATTTGGAAAACATAGTTATGGAACATTGATGCTTATATGGAAACCCTCATTATGTCTAATGAGACATTGTAGTTATCCACTCATGGAAATTTCACTCTATGCCATTTGGCAAAGAGGCTAACCACCTCGTGTGGTCTATGGTGACCTACCTTCCTACAATGGGAAGGAACACTCCTCATCTTCAATATCACTTGGTGCTAATCTAAGTTCCCTTTATTGAAAACATTTATCAACATTACTTTATAAAATTAGTCTTCAAGAGATTGACTTCCAATATGCTTATCTCATAGGTCATAGATGAGAGTTCATCAACCTATATCATGTGAGAAACCTTTTCACATGGGAATAGCATATGTAAAGCACCATCTAGTTTACTATACTCATTGGAACACTTTCGAAGTGCCCCTGTATTATCTAGATCATAATACATGTGTGTGTGTACATATATGTGACCAAACCTTTCACATCAACACATTAATGCCATACATGTTCATACATTAATTCATAAGTATATAAGTGTAACTGTATGACCAATCCTTTCATATAAACATTTTAAGACATTATACACATTCATGAAATAACCATGCATTCATATTCATGTACATAGAAAACCAAATCTAGGAACTATCCTATCAACGCACACATGTACAATGCATAAACAAGGTCCCATACCCTTTCCCATACTAGTTATCTATTAAGTCATCCTAGTTATGGAATACATGACATGTTTCATATACATATACCTTACATGCATAGTAGTAGACATTAGTAAATATGAGAATAACATTTCATTTAGAAACCATGAACCTATACTACTTGTAAGCATGCATAACGTGTGAGTGTGTGCATGTTGGTCAACATGATCACATAATGACTATCAACAAAAAATTTAGGAAGCCACCCTATAAGGAAAACAATGCACAACCAAGCATAGATAACACAACACAAACTAGCATAGGAGACAAGCTAACATCATTTTTCACTTAAGACTCCTAACCTTAACTTTTGACACATTCACATATGTAATTAGGTAAGGGATTATTAACCATCACAAATAATCAATGGAAGAACCTGAACCTATCCCTAACATATTTATATACTTGCATATACAATAGCCATACAACATAGATCACAACTAGAATAGGAAATTAGGCATGAGGCATCACATTGGGTGATCATCACCAACACACATTCATACTATAATTGCCTCCAAGGCCATTTCAACATCACATATATGTTGAAAATAAAGTAAATACCGCCACCATAAGAGGACCATTACACACAATGTCATACAAGGCTTCATCAACTAACAATTCTATAAGAAAGTAAATGAGATAGGCAATCTTACAAATTTCTCATCCTTTGATCCTTATTTATCGATAATCCTTTTTCATCAACAATATAATATAATACAATAGCTACAACTATCTTTACATAAACAAAATCCTACATTCATATACTATAAAGTCAAGATTACAGTAAATACACTACATTCATCAATTGATAGTAAGTATAATAATATAGATCACTCACCAATTTCCCTAGAATTTACCATGAATCATAGTTCATCAATATTATAAATACAGGGCAGTATCTAAAGAGATAATAACCTAAGAAAGTTCATGCTTCATCAACCCTAGAATTGAGATCACATCATGTACATTACAATATCAATCTATAGGCTGGAAGAACCTAGATCAATCCATACTAATTCAATTGTATCCATTCATATTTTCTCAATTATACCATATTTATAATCACATTACACATATAGGCAGTAGATAATACAATTCATCATGATCGAGTCACATAACAACAATTCTATCATCAAGATCACAATTTACTACATTATAGACTAGCCTTATTCAAACCTTGAAACCTTGATCCTTATGGATCACTCATGAAAAGATAATCATCAATAATAATACAAGGCAGTAGATATAATCATTTTAACATAATTGAATCACAATTCAATTTACATAAGATCAAGATCACGAAGCCCAAACATAGGCTAATTCGAGTTTGATAGAGAGCTAATGGGTTCAACATGGAGTTGGATTGAAAATGACATTCAAATCAGTAACTAATAATTAATTCATTAACATTATTCTTTTGAAATCAATGTGAGAAATAACCCATGTCTAGATTGAAGAATACACAATTTGATCAAAAATTCTCTTCGAAAACATTGGAGGAACTCTTTAGATGCAAGGTTATCTAAAGATGAAGGATCACCATACCTTTCTTAGATGAAGGAACCAATAAATATTTATGAAGAATCCATGGGAATCCAAGATCCAAGTTGTTGTTGAGTTTCACCTCCAATGGAGGTTTTCTAGAGAGAGAATATCTTGAGAGAGGGAAGTGTAATTTTGAATTGAGGATTGAGTAGGGGTATTCACGTTTTTAATCACTTCAATACACCCAAATATAACCAAATAAACCAACTAGGGTCAGTTTATCTCGTGGGGGTAATTTTCCCATCACCCCATAATGAGACAGCGCGCATGGCAGTTTTACATAGCCTTCATCGATGGCCTCAAACGACGACAGTAGGTCCATCAACGGACCGTACTGCATGCCGTCGTTTTGGACTGAGGCTTTTCCATTTACTTGACCCTTCACCATGATAAGTCTTGGAAGACGCCCCCCATCGAGGGGGTGTAAGTCCACTTATGAGGCGTCCCTTGGCTCTGTCGATTGACACTGCGAAGGCAGTGTCTCGACACCTTTGGATCCTCCTTGAGGGTCTCTTGCAGGGCCCTTAGGGAGTTGTATCCGGACGTTTCCAATGTAAATATAGTTATTAACATGTAAAGGACCTTCCACATCAGTTTCACCCAAAACAAACACTCGCAATACCTTTAGCATGCCAGGCACACTCAAGACACACATGTACGTTTCAAGGGCTAACTTTCAAACGTCTTGAACGTTCTTAGACGTTTGGCCCCCAAACTTCAAAAAACTTAAGATACTTCCTATTAAAATCAGTATAAATCATATAAGGACTTCATAATCCCATGACACACACATAAGCACATGAAAACACATAAGGTCCCTTTTGCGACTAGTTGTCAAACGTCTTGGTCGTCCCTTGACGTTTGACTTCCAAATAATCTAAATCATTTGAAACTGACTCATTACAGACTTAGAATCAATTTTAGGATTTCAAAACATCAAGATAAAAATGTTAGGATCTAGAAACCTTAACTCATTTTGGGGTATTATAAAGACCCAGATGTTGGCACGATGACTTCTAGCGTGAGGGACTTCACTAGGATTAATCTTCTAGAGTTTCATGGTTCTAAGGTTGAGGAAAATCCTCAAGATTTTATTGATGAGGTCTATAAGGATTTGGAGATCATGGGAGTTACGTCGGTGGAAAAGGCAGAGTTGGTTGCTTATCAAAGGTGTGACTCAGATATGGTATGAATAATTGAAGGAAAGAAGACAAGAATATGTGGGTCTTCTTGAATTGGAGAAGTTTAAAATTGTTTTATTGTGAGGTTCTTTCCCTTAATATGAGGTAAGATAAGATTCTTGAGTTCATTAACAATAAACTAGAAGTATAAGTGTGAGGGAATATTCTCTAAACTTCACTCAATTTTCCAATTATGCTCCAACGATGATTGTTGATTCAAGGTCTGAGATGAGTAATTTTGTTTCGAGTGTACCCGAAATGGTGGTTAAAGAGTGTCGAACCACCATGCTCATTAATGACATGGTCCTCTTTTGTCTAATGGTTCATGCATTCCAAATAGATAAAGAGAAACTTAAATAAAGTCTAGAGAGGTAAAGAAGTCTAAGAAAGATATGGAAATTTCTCTCATACAAGGTCTGATGAATATGATCGCCCAAGATTCTAACAAAGGTTTTTCGGTCAAGGTTCCTCCAAATCTCCTCCTAAGTTCAACAAAGATAGGGTATCTAACCATAATCCTCAAGGGGTAATGTGTAGTGGATCTTCATTTACTAGGTCTATATTGTACTAAGTGGGACGCATGATGTTAAGTTCCAAGACGATATGGATGGTTTCTTTGGTTGTGGTAAAAGTGGTCAAAGAATGAGGGATTGCTCAATGATTTTGACTAAAGAAAGAGAGGGAAAGAAAGCTACTATTAGTGTTGTGGGTCCCAATTTTCCTAAACAAATAAATTTTATGCACATCAAACGTGAGGTGAAGAAGAGGGTTCTCATGATGTGGTAATCGATATGTTAAAAGTTTTCCAACTTTTTGTTTATGCTTTACTTGATCCCAATGCTACATTGTCTTTTATGATTCCATATGTATCTATGAGGTTTGATGTTCTTTTGAATGTGTTGTTAGAACCTTTTTATATCTCTACTCTTGTTTTAAGAAGGATTTTGGTACTTGTGTTAAGATTAGTATGGTCTTTCATCCCCAAAGTAATTGCCAAGCGAAGCGTATTATCCAAATTTTTTAAGATATGTAAGGTCTTGTTTAATTAATTTTAATGGTAATTGGGATGACCATTTTCCATTTATTGAGTTCGCTTACAATAACAACTATAACTCGATTATCAATATGGCTCAATTTGATTCTTTATATGGTTGGACATGTAGATATCCTATAGGTTTGTTTGAGGTAAGTCAAGTTGCCCTAATAGGTCTCTAATTGGTACAAGAGGCCATGGAGAAAGTTTGACTTATGAGGGAAACATTGAAAACGACTCAAAATAGGCAGAAGTCATATGTCGGTGTGAGAAAAAGGAATCTAGCGCTTGATGTTAATGATTGGATTTGCCTAAAAATCTGCTCCATTAAGGGTGTAATGAGGTTTGGTAAGAAGGGTAAGCTTATTCCCTAGAATAGGCCCTTATCAGATTTTGATGTGTGTTGGTAAGGTTGCCTATGATTTAGATTTGGCAATATAGTTTGCATGGGTGCATCAAGTTTTCCATGTCTATATGGTTAAAAATTGTTTTGGAGATCCATCATCCATAATTCCTTTAGAAGAGTTGGGAGTTAATGAATGTCTTTCTTATGAGGACATTCCGATCGAGATTTTGGACTGGCAAGTTAAAAAGTTGAGAAATAAAGAAATTGCTTCCTTTAAAGGTTTATGAAGGAATAAGTTAGGTTAAGGTGCTACTTGGGAAGCCGAGGCCGATATGATGTCCCAATATCCTCATATTTTTCCTTCTACTCCTATTGTAGCTTGAGGTAATAAGTTCCTCTTGGGTTGTCTTATGTTTTGGAGTCATGTGTTTATGTTTTTTCATGATATCCTTACGTTAGCATGTTCATGAAAAATTGTGTTTCAAAAGAAAATGACTTTACATAATTAATCTTTTTGATGTTGTTGTACATTGAGTATGAGTTGCCTATAAAATTCATGAGATGAGTTGATGAACGTTCTTTAGTTATGATTTTTGAGAAAAAATTGCATATGAGCTCCAAGAGATTGTGTTGAGAACACTTTAATCTTGGACAAGGTAGTTCTTCCTTGAACATGTGTAATTTCAAAAATTCGTGTATATTGGGTTGCTAGATGTCGTTCTTAGTTCCTTGTGATGCATTTAGTATTATTAGATTGGAGTTGATGTTTCCTCCTTGCATATGTGTATTTCATGGATGATGGGCTGTAAGAGTTAGTTTTACCCATCTTATGATGTTTTGGTCCTAGCTCGGAGTCAATAATTCCTCCTTGTTTACATGCATTGGATTTTAGGTTGGGTTGTTAGTCCCGCTCCTAATTTTTTAGAACCAGTTTGAATCTCATTCGAGGACGAATGATCCCAATAGGGAGATATTGTGACATGCCATATCTGAAAAAGGGGAATGAAAATAATCTTGGAAAAAATGCAGGTGCCTGCTACGAGGGACACCCACGGCCTGTGGATGGGACCACAAACCATAGGTGTGGTAGGTGGGTAGGCACCGAATGAAGGGTCAACAGATTTAGAACCACGGCTTAAACCAACATAACATATGTGGGTCCACGGTCTCTGGTCCAAACCCTCATAGGTGACATTCTAATGACATACGACACTCAACCAGGATGGTCCGTAGGTCAGACCACGGTGTGTCGCTAGGGTCCAGTGGTGTATAGCTAACCGTTATTATTCAAGGGCAGTTAGGTGTTTTGTTGATTAATTATTTCTTATACTGTATCGTTTTACCCATAACTAAGACCTTTATATAAGTATTTTCAACCCCCATCTTAATTCTTCAAAATTCACAAAAGAAGATCAATTCTCCTCTCCAAAATATTTCTTTGTTTAGAAGCTTGAAGAAGAAGAAGAAAAAGAAGAAGAATTAAATCTAGAGTTTCGAGTCAAAGTCTCAATTCCTTCATTGAAAGCTAGCATTTAGATTTGAGGTATGATAGTTTTCATCCATGAATTTTTTCCATTCACGGAGTTCCCAAATTCCTCTATTTCTAATAATAGGATTTCTCAATGGAGTTAGGGTTTTCTTCAATTATCATGAATTCTCTTCATTATTTATATATATGATTTAATTATGATATCTTATGCATTAATTGATTAAATGTGATGATTTTATGATGATTTCCCCATTAGCCCATGTAATTATGATGTTTTCAAGTTTTGAATTATATAATACGGGATTTGAGTATAAAGAAAATCATGTATTACAAGATTTACATGTATTTATGATAAAATCCATATCTAACCCATGTTTTCTAAATGTTTACGATTGAAAGTGGGTTTTGAACCTCAAGCGGTAAATTATGGACTTATCCATTTTCCTACGAAATCTATGCAAATGTTTTATGGATGCTTTGATAGTAAAGTATCAAATATGATGATCATAATGTGTTATTGACAGGATTTACTTATGTACACATAAAGCAAGATGTGAAAGGTTTTCTAACATAGAAAGGATTGTTAGGTCTAAAGGCTTTATCACCTAATTGAATAAAATATAACGAGGTATCCTAATGAAACTAGCATGGATTAGTTATCTAGGATGCCTTTCCATGAATAATAAGGTCAAGTAAGAAATTACTATTCTATGGGACCGACATAATATTGAGAAGGAGGATCTCTAGTTAGTTGAGGTTTGGTTTATGGAAGCAATCTCCTTATACTTGCCTATTTTCCCCCATAGGGATGATTTTCTCAAGATGCATTAGCTAGTGTATCCACTTGAGCTAGAAGTTCATGGTTCTACCTTGGCAAGTAGGACAACCCTTTTTAGTGTGTGAGATATCGGGGAATCATGTTATAGCTCACATAGTCTTTATGTCGGTTAAAGAAAATTTTCCAAATTAATAATGAACTAAGGTTACTTCAAGAAATATCGCATATGAGTTTAATGATTTAAAAAAAAGATGTTAGCTTACATTAACAATGATTTTATGACTTATGTTTTCTAACCACTTATAGCATGTTTTACCCTGGTCAATTGCATGTCATGAAATGAAATGTCCCTTTTAGAATGATTTAAATGTTTTATGCATAGCTATCATACTTGAACATTGTTTTGTACTAACGCATACTCTTGCCTACATTTCGTCAAAATGTAGGGCCCAACAATCACGTTTCTCAGTTTCATCGCTAGTGATTGAGTTTGAGATTTCCGAGCTTTGGTGAGTCCCCATGCTTCGAGGACAGAGTTTTATTGTTTCACTTTCTTTCATTTTTGTTTTGGACATGATGTATGGTTAGAACAAATTTTTTTATATTGTATCAAATGTCTAAGATTAGACAAGTGGTTTGGAATTCCATTTTACTTTGTCAAATGTTTTGGACTTGGAGTTTTTTTTACTCTTATTGTTCTAATTGTTATGTTAGAATAATTGATTAGCTTGTATGGGTCCATCCGGGTCCTATATGAAATGTTACATCTAAGGGTACCCCTAGGTCATGACAATGATTGTTTGACCTACATTGAGAAGCCATTTGCCATCTTAGCTAGAGATGCGTTGAAGTTGCGATCTAGAGTTATTCCTGTCGTTAAGGTCTTTTGGACGCACCATATAGTCGAGGAGGATACCTAGTAAATAGAGCAAGAGGTGTGGGAGTAGTTTTCCGTCTTATTTAAGCCTCCAGGTAGTTCTTGACTCTTAGTTTTGTGGACATAATTCCTTTTAAGTATTGCATGTTGTAATGATCCTCTAGGTCGTTTTTACCTTGATGAATTTTTTTCATCGTTTAAAGCATTCCTATAGTGAACCTAAGTAATTTATGACAACCTATCACTGACTTTTTGGTCGCCTGGTCCTTCGTTTAGGTGTTATGCCCATTCACTTATTTTGGAGCTTTTGAAGCTTGAATAGTTGACTTAAGTCAGAACAAGGTAAACAACCTCATAATGGAATTCTAACGGTTCCAAGTGTATGTTTGGGGACTTTAATAAATTAAAGAAAAACTTATATGTGGTGCAGAATGTTAGCGACAATAAAATGTTTTTTTCAAGCATCCAGACGTCGTTTTAGCGACCTGATTCGAAAATCAACATTTATCCCTCATTTTCTTAACATGATTTCTCTTTCATATTAGCTTTATTTTGGGTTATTGAAAGGCTGGAATACTCGAAATTTGTGTTAGTACGCATTTGAGTTCTTGGGGACTGTCCGGGATTTTTGCTTGATGTATTTTTTGAGTTTTAGCTGGTATCCTCTCTTCTTCGTTAGCTTTAATGACGATTTAAATGTGTAGACTGATTCCAGACAGTTCCGAGCCTCACATTATTTTTTGTTTAAGGACACAAGTTCAGGGAGGTGATATGAACCTTTCCACAGAGTCAATTTTAGGATTCCCGAGGTGACTCCTACAATCCAATTTAAAAACCAATTTGGGATCTGTCTCTGAAATATGTGGTTTTGGTATCAAAATTATCGTACTAACGTTATGATTCAGAGCGTGCTAGGTCGGCCTACATGTAGGCTACGAATTCCCTCGACTTAGACTAACTATGGTTATGTATTATAAGTTGATTTGTATGAATTTGAGGTTGAATTGGTGGTTAATCATTTTAAATTCTTAGAATCCATGTATTAGTGTAATACCCTATATTTAAATAAGGGCATGTAGGTCATTTAACCCTAATTAAAAAAAAGAGATCAGAAATATAAAACAAAAGCGCTAAAAGCCCTAACAAAATAGTAGAATTCATGCAACTTAAAAAAAGGGAAAGGATATAAATCACAGTTGCTGCGTGTCTTTTCTAGCGAAAGAACAAGATGATAACAAAACTTTGAAAGGTGAAAACCGTAAGAGTCATAGGGGGAGAAGGAGGTTTAAGGTAAATCTTTGTTTCCTTTTTTGTTGTACAGACTTGCTAAGAATCCTAGCCCAGGTAATTTTCTTTGGGGATAGAAATGTTGTTGCTATATATGAAAAAATATATAGAATTAGTTGAATAAGATGGATAAATAGATGAAATTAGTAGTTTATATCTCCAATTGAATTACTCGGCTTGAATTTATATGGTTCATCAAATTGGTAGGCAACCAAAAGGTAAAAAAGGGGCTGGTTATTCTTAATTTTAGCATGAAATAGTCTAAATGAAGGAGTCAACACGGAATTGTTATGAATTTAATTATAGATTGACCAAAGAAATTCGTACGGATTAATAGAGTGGCAAGCTTGGTAATTCGACAGGAGTACTTTGAGTAGTTATCTTACCACAATTGATGTTTTATAGTTTTCATGATTTTTACATGGAATATAAAGTAAATATGTTGCATAATATTTTGAACTTGCATGCAGGACAAGTCTTTAACTTGATATAATACTTAAAAGATTATTTGAGACGATCTCATTCTTACAAGGTACGATTAGTATTATTGAAAAGGTCTTATACTCATTTGAGAAAAAGCATTTTGACAGGTGATTGTTAAACTTTGAAATGATATGATTTGATATTTTTGAAATGTTCTGTTCTATTTTGAAATGCTCCTACTAATTACAAGAAATATATAAATGGGAGTTGACCTTGATAAATCCTGTAGCTAACGTCCAGATCGTTAGACCTGTTGCACCTTGTAATTACCGATTACTGATAAAGTTTTTGTTAGTAGGAAAGTAGAACTATTATACCGTTACCGATAACTCTCGAGTTGGGATCTACTGATATGAATATTTAACTCCTTTATGAGGAGTTCACTGTTATAGGTTGCTTCGTAAAGAGAAGCCACACTGATTACATGATTCATTCTTGGAAGCCTCCCAGCTATAAGATTTGATATATAAATGTTTTTCTGAGTTATTATTAAGTATTTACATGGATTTGCTTACATGAGGCACATAAGATTGATATTAATATGATTTTTGAAAAAGCATTACTTCACCATTTGATTATCATATTAGCATGTTTTATGAATTGTCCCTCATTAAAATGGTTGTGTTTAAGTGTTATGACTCAGTGAGCTAGCGTCTCACTTCTCGCTAATTGTTCTTACAGAGAACTCAGGTGGTATTGATGAGGATTTCATTAACTAGAGAGTGTGATTTGGTAGCTTTTGCTGAGCCTCACATTACTTCGCTTTGCAAGAGAAGAGTTGATTTGCTAGGTTTATTTAGTTCATTAAAACTCTTAGAGTTGCTCTATTTGTTAGTTCTTATTTAGAGTTAGGATATTCCTATGAATTGTAGTCAAGTGACTAGTTTGAAACTTTTTTTCCATTTAGAGATGAATTGGTTTTATTGCGTGACAATTAGATCATTGATGGATTGTATGTTATGCTTTTATAGTTGTTATTATTTGTGTTGTGATTTCTAATACAGGAAAATTTCAGGAAAGGCATGATACGCCCAAATTACACTACCCTAAAGAAGTGTAAGAGGTCATACCAAGTGAAGAATCTAACTATTAGGTTGGGGTCGATCCCACTAGGAAAATGGTTTAGACATAACTTCAATGTATGATTAATTCTATTTAGTCAAGTCCTTTCCTAAAACTAGTAATTAAAGGGGGAGGGGGTTTGTGAAACAAAAATATTGTAACATATCAAAATCAAACAAGTAGCAAGAGTCAATTGTTGGTGTTTATCAAGTTGTGATATAAACTAGGGTGTACGTGTTCCCTATAGGTTCATAACGCCATAATCCTAGCTATAATAATTCTTTCCTAGTGTTTTGCATGCAAAGTGATAAGTTTTGTATCTCTAAATTGTTGGTCCGGCATTTAGATTATTTTGCTTCGTACCTTGGTCAGGCTACGCGTGTCTATGTTTCTAACACTTACCTTTACTTCATATTAAGCATCATATTCGATGTATGACTTAGTTATTAATTCGAAAAAAATCAAAACTAGCCTATTAGATAGTAGTCCACTGAATCTATGTTAGTAATTCTTTTCCTATTAACTACCCCTTGGTCTGCCATGTAGCAATAAGGTGAGTTCTAACATGTGCACTTGTTAAAAAACTTCTAAATGAAAGAATTATCGATGCATGCAATAACCTATTTCAGAATTGTTATTTAACTAGGTTTATTTTGTTAATCACTCATGGTTCCCAAAACCCTAGTTGTGGATTTATTTACCCATGCCTAGAAGAACACAATTCATCGTTGATAAATAATAAAATGTGAACTTACTTTGACAAATAAAAAAAAAATCTAGAAATTCAACTTGAAATCACACAATTATCTTAAAAACCAAATCCAGAAATTTGAATTAATGCCCAAGTTGCAAAGAAAAATCTCCAAGAACAAAAATGAGAAACTAGTAATAGAATCCAACCCCCAAAATGAGGTTTTACACCCTATTTATAAAAAAAAAACAGTCCTAAATTAAAAGGATTTCAAATAAGGAAAGTTTGTCCAATACGCGGCTTCAATCGATGACCCCCACAGACACCGTCGACGAAACGACGGATCGTCGACTATCTTCGTAAGTCCATACTTAGCATATTTTCTCAGCCTTCACTTTGCATCTTCTGTGATCCAATCGATGGACCAACAACACGGTCCGTCGACTCACCTACGGTCAGTCGATGCTTTTCGTCATTCCATACTCTAGTTTTTCTTCAACATCGGGTACTGGGACATTCTTTGATCAGATCGATGTTTTGACAAGATGGTCCGTCGATTATTTAACGGACTGTCGATCCTTCCGTAGCCCCACACTTGGTCAGAATTCCTTGAGTTCTTTCCAAATTCCTTAACCTCCAATCTACGGTCACCACCTATGGTTCCTCGATGGGACGACGGGCCGTCGATGGCCTTCGTGGAACACCTCTACACTAATTCTTCACAGCCTTCTGCATTTTGGTTTTAGACAACTTTCATAAAAAACAAAGATAAAAACATATTAAAATCACCACAAAAAGGCTCTATATACACACCAATCTTAAGGAAAAAGTATTAAAAGTACCGTGGAACCACGGTACATCAACAACCTCAACTTAAATTCGTTGTTTGTCCTCAAGCGACGTACTATGACTCAACACAACACTTTGTTATACAAGTATTCTCTTTTAAGCTTTTGCAATCACATGGATAACAATCCCGACTTTTTTGTTGCTTTAGTGTATATTTCTCCTCTTAGTTGATAGACATACTTATACGGATCAGACCATGACACAGAATGACCATGCACCGACACCTCTACTCTTTCTCACCAAAGTGTAATTTTTCCGATATTACAACTAGTGCCCTCACTTAAAAAGACATCCTCCGTTTTCACATAGTGATTTTAACTTTGAGTATAAGGATCATTTTTCAACATTTACGCTCAAAAGAAATTACCGCCGAGTTGGTACTTGTATCCATAGGCTTGCCCTTTTTTTCACTGCTTAAGTTCACAGTATTAGACTCTTAGGATCACGATAAGACTTTCTTGGCTTGTAACTTAGGCTCAGGGTCAGGTATTGTACATATGCGTACATTTTATAGACTTGTTGCCCTACTTATCATTACGGCTAAGCGTCTTACCTATTTCATTATCTATTATGACCTATGTTTTCTTGTCATCGTTGCCTTATTTTCTCCTTGCTTTCTCTTTTGTGGAAGTGACTCTTACTTCTTTTTTTTCAACACTCTTTTTCTCTTTTCTGTTTTTTTCTTTCTTTATTCAATTGACTATTTTGACTGAGTCACTTCTCTTGTTCACTGTTTCTTTTCTTTTCCACTTTACTTTTTTCATACCGAATTTTGGGGTCATCACTCATAATACCCTCAACTTATGTCTTTGCCATGATTCGAGGTACACATTACCCAGGTTGGGTTATGGCCAAGACAAGGTCAGTTTCTGCATTAGCCACCCTCATCTTATGCTTTTGGCCTAACTTGAGGTGCACATGTCCAAGGAGGGACCAGGGCCAACACATCATACCTAGGAAAGTTGAGTTGGTGAAGAAAAGAAAGGTCTATTATAGGCTCAAAATATTTGGATCAAAAAGGGATAACAATTTCATTTGGCTCATTTGACTTTAGGCTAGATGTTTGCTAATTTGAACAAGGGCCTATGATTCTGTTGTTAATTGTCTAACACATATTTCTTTTGCAGGACCAACCGAGCAAGTTCTAGCTAAGCACCACCAGGGGAACAATCAAATTTTCTCATACTCCCTTGACATCTCATTACACTATCAGATTATCGGTCATCTAGTTTGAGTCTTAGATTGAGGATAATGCAGTGGGTGCATCTCTATGTCATGATTAGAACCAACATTCAACATTCATTTTACATATTCATGCAAGCACTTTATTAGAACGTGATATCGCTTATGTTTAGACTTCCTTACTTTATACAAGTCACGTTACATGTCGGTTCAACAATAATGTAATCTGTCTCTTAGGGAAAAACAACACAGGCAAGAAAACCACAATGAGAGGATCATGAGTTGCGGTACTCAAACTTCACTCTAGCACTCACTTTCCATTTACCCCACCCCAACAATAAAACATGCAATTGTCTCCCATTCATAAGAAATATTAAAATAGGGTGGTAGGTGAAGAAAACTTGAGGTGCATAACGCCGAATATCAACAAGTAGGCGGGTCCGTTTCACAACACGAGACCACACCCTAAAAGTTATGTCACAATATCGTATTGAGACTGGTGTACTCGACATCTTGGAGGTCTTATACAAGCCCTTTCATATTATTCATCGCATATACATAATGAGAAGTAGTGCGGAATTAAAACTTTTCAAAAAACATATCATTGTCTTTACAAACTCTTTCATATAAAAGTAACAGTATACTAAGTCTCAATCTCATCGTCTTAGACACAAGAATACTTGGGACACGACCCATACAAAAATAGAAATATAGTACTACTAAGTCTATTACAATATTTCAATACGATATATAAAAGACATATATGCCATCGAGTCAAATGAGGACATACTTCAACTTCTCTTGAACAATGCTATGGTCCACGTCTTCACTTCCCAAAACTTCTGACCTACCAATAACTATAAAGATAGATAAAAGCATGGAGTTAGTACAACCACATATACTAAGTATGACATAATGCATAAAAATCATGAAAAACAGACATTTATTGGAAATATGCATCTTTTCATTTAGAAATCATATTATAATCATAAGAACAACATTTAGTAACTTAGAAACACATATTATAACATTTAGACGAATTAATGCATTTTTAGAATCACTTAACTGTTAGTCGATTCACTGTTATAGTGAAGTCTCTTTGCTGTATACTGAAGTACTTAACATTCACTTTAGACACCCTTTAGCAAGTAATTGTCCCACTCAATGATATCATAAGATTTACTTAAGTCACACAAAGAGATATCACCCATACACCCTATCGAACTTTTCCTAAACGACCATTAAGATTACTTATAATGAGTCATATACACACTTACAAAGCATCATAAACATTAAGCTAAAATTCTTGTACCAATGGTGAATTCTAAGTTTCAGTTGACTGAGTTGTGAAGCGACCACCCATACAATCCCTTACACACACACTTAAGAGATCCTGTAGACTCTCTAGGATAAAGTCATTTTCACTAAACACACCAAACACATAGATGATATGACATTCTCCTTCAAGTCTACCAAAGGACCTACTTAAGTAAATCAAAAAGGTAAAATTTATGATTGACCTCTTCAAGATTACCTAAATAGTCCTTAAGACTCCCTAAGTTCAAATCATGTCTAAAAAACCAAACATCTTTCCTAACTAGAGCCATTCTCAAGACTTCCAAAGATAATGACATGAAGAGATCATCCCTTATGCCCTCTTCACACTTTAGCTAAGAAATCCTTAAGTTACTTTAGTTTAGGAACTTATACACTTACATACTTTACTTCTTAACATAAGTCATTAGTTCATTAAAAGACTCATACAACGCATAAAGGACATTCAAGTAATGGTCTCGAATAAGACAAAGGGACTCTCATTAACATCTTCAAAGCCTATTGTGCAACGTCTAGATAGAGTCCCATACCACCACATAAACCTCATAGAACTTATCTAATAATAGTAAGTAACCCATATGATGAGAATATCTAGTAACCGACATACACCATGATACCAAGACATAGAATATGAAGTTGTACCCTACTCTGATGAGTTTGTACTACTTCCCAAGGGTAGACCTCAGACATATCCATGTAGGCACATGGTTAAGGAATATGAAGGCTATTCTTCGTAATCTAGTCTCACTCTTTAACTAGAACTACTTTCCTTACCTTACTCACTCGGTGCTAGACTTCTCTCTCAAAGAGTAATTCACACATTAGGTTCACATAAAAGGGTTCCATAACAAGTTCATAACCCAATCACATTTACCCTACCAAGGAAAGGTCTACTAGGGCTACCTCACAATAGCGTCAAGAAGCTCATGATGAATTTGCTAAGGATTAATATGACGCCTTTCCAGACAGTTAACCTTAAGTCTATCATTCCGTTACATTAAAGGATAATATTACAACTTACAACTTCAACAATCTTAACCTTACAACTAAGTTCAAGGTTTCACATCAAAGACTCTCTTAACATCATTTAAAGTCACATGTCATTTATACATACAATATTAAGTGTTTTAACATCCTAAGTTAAGACATCACATATTCATAATCATATATACATCAAGAAAGGAACACAAGTCAACCAAGACAAGACGCCACATACTTAAGTTGTAACTCATAATGCATGTCATTATAGAAGCACATAGAAACACCCCTAACACCTTCAACTCATCCTATATACTATCATAATCAAATAAAATAATAGTCACATTACTTCAAGTAGTTGCCGACAAGGCCATGATCATTATAATACATAAAGTAACACCAACAAGGCCACATCAATTGCAAGTAAAACACATAACACCGCCCCCATAAGTGGACCACACAAATCACAACAAAATTGAAGTATAAATAACAATAAAATAAAGGAAATAGGACAGCATACCCCCAGTCGATCATCAACCCTTCAATTTAATGCTAAATTACTCAATTAAATAACACAAGACCGTTACACGAGGCCATAACAAACTATTCAACATAAAAACTACAATAATCAATGAACTAGGTCAATTCAATGTAACTTCATCAAAATAACACAACCTAGATATCAATTTACTACAGTTATTACATTAATGAACAACCCACATAAAACTACATAAGAATTCATCAACATTAGATCAATATCAAGTAACCCACAACTTAGTCAAAAACTAGGGTTCATACGAATTCATGGGTTCATAGGTAATTTAGGTTAAAATAATAGATTAACTATCAATTAAATAATTATTCAATGTTTAGAAATCATTAATTCAAGAACCCATGGTAGAATCATGAAATTGGACAATTCAACTTTGAAAACTTTAGAGAATTGTTTGAGAGTTGGGATACTTATTAAACAAGTTTCAAGGATCAAAAGCCATACCTAAATGATGATTATTCTTTACTTTGATGAATAATCTCCGGTCAATTCGTTACACAAAGATCTTCCTTGATTTTGGACTTTAATGGAGTTTGGGAATTCATAAGGAATTTTGGGGTTTTGATTTGGAAGAATGAAATCTTCTAAGGGTTAAACACTTACATACATGTTTAAAATACCCAAAAGACCCTTAAAGAACCGCCAATACCCTTATTTAGAAGTGGGGTGAAATTACAACATCACTCCTCAACTTACAATGACCTACACAACAACACAAGAAACCATAGATGGATGCCCATCGACGGGGCGAAGGTCCATGCACGGGCAATGCTAGCCTCCTTTGATGGGTTCTGAGACTTGAAACTGGGAGTTTTTCTCCCTAGTCTAAGGACCAGATGACGTCCACCACCTACTGGGCGTCGACTAGGCCACTGGCCGTCGATTACCATCTGTATGTGGACTGCCTTGGGGATGTTTGCCTAGGTGTTTCCAACCCAAACACGATTGTATACGTGTTTAAAACATATCACATGAATTTAATCAAAAACGAACACGTAAAACTTGAAGAAACATGCTTAGACACACAAGGTCATTTCAAGGCAACACTTTCGAACGTCATGGACGTTCTTGGACGCTTGACCTCCAAACTTCACAAAAATTGACACACTATAACTTAGATATGAATCTTATAAACTTATGAATCACACATAAGAACATAGAACCACATATGAGGCACATGTTGACTTAGTCGTCGAACGTCTTGGTCGTCCATTGATGTTTGACATCCAATGTACCTAATACTTTAGACACTGCCTCAATATCATATTCTAGAATTATTTAGAACCTTAGACCACTCTTACCAACTTATTAGAATATAGTTAACCTAAGTCATTTTCGAGGTCTTACAGTCATGTTTATTTGAACTCGCACCTTCAACAGTGCCCACAATAGTATCTGCACCCTCATTGATGCTCCTCTCAACAACATCCACTCTGGAGCTAGACGCCCCAGCAGCCAACTCTCAAGACCTCATCAATCAACGAGGCTCTCCTTGCCGCCTCAAGATTTGTCCGATCTTTCTTTCTAGCACGAGCCTCATCTCCCTCATATGTGCGGCTAGAATGGTGCCGCTTGGCACTCTCACGAGGCTTAGGTGGTGGTGCACTAGGGCAGTGAAAAGTGCAGCAAGAACTGTATCCTCCGTTGTCTCCCCTCGTTCAGTCTCCGGCTCGGGTCCCCTCATCTCTAGTATGTTTTCCATATTTTCCAGCAGACTCACCACAACCTCCTAAAGAATAGTCAGATCAATGGAGAGGGATGGGCGTTGTAGAACTTGTAGCTCGAATGCATCGAGGTGGTGGTGGGCTGCCTAAATCTTCAGCCCTGTTTGCTGAGCCACCTTCTTATCAATCCGGTCCTCAGCTTCGGCAGTGGATTTCTGCATCAAAGGCTGGAAATGATACAAAAATTTGGCTATCTGGGCCTCTAGCTTCTTGACCCTATCAATCGGGACTAGTGCTGCTGAAGGTGGTATAGACCGGGAGGAACTAGATTCCTTACAAGTTTAAGGGGAGGACTCGGCCAGGGTGGTATCGGTAGGCTTTGAAGTGGCTGGATCATCCTATTGGGCTTGCTATACCCTAGCCGCCAAGTTCTCACTCAGCGGCTGCAAATAACCTCTCGGTCCTCGCCGTGGTATGCCACATTGGCCTTATCCCTGATGAGACCGATATCCACAATCTCTGTCGAAGTATGAAGGACATCATAGTGCCAGAGGGGAACTCAAACATTCATGCATAACTGGAAAATCATAGAGATGAAAGGTTAAGTGGTAGAGGTCTTAGAGGTCCTCTCATGTATCACGGAAATCAACAAAATCGCGAGGTCGATCTCCAAAGTGGCTATCAGTGCTGCTACCAGGACCGATCTATCCCAGGTAAGGATATTATCTGTTTCCATGGGGAAAGGCGGTGGCGGACTAACAACCAGAAGAACTTGACTGCAAAGGTGAGTTTGGCCTTCTTGATAAGGCTTCTGGGGTCCAACACCAAGTCTGCTCCCTCACTATTAATGGAGAGCTGATGTGCAATCCACTTCTTTTTGGACTCTCTCTGATATCTACTCTGATGTAACTGGCCATTCTTGATCAACTCCCACCTGTAGTTGAACTCTGAGTAAAGGGGATCCTCGCGGCATAAATGGAACTTTTAAAGGAAGCAGCGGATGGAAGATAAAAAAATGTCCACCCAGTAGCCACGAACTAGAACATTTGTAAGTGGGTCGTGTTTGGCAAGGTTGAACCGCCTGTCCAAAGCACCTCAGAGAGTCGCAATGTATGAGGCGTAGAACTCTCGAACAATCTCCTCAAAATAGTACCCCATTCTCCTAGACTTCCACTCGAGTCGTTGGCGGGTAAACAAGTCATGCACCGCAGGGGCTATGTGTAGGCTCCCTTTAACAACTTACTCTCGACTGCCACCAACCGAGTCATTACCCCATTATAATTCAACAACTTTGAATCCCTGTAGACTTGGTACTGGACGTCTACGCACACATGTTGGGCTCATTAGAAACCGGTGCAAGGACCTCATGTTGGGGTGCCAGAGAAGACTCCAAACTCTGAGCCTCATTAGAAAAAGGATTTTGTGCAGGCACATATGGGATAGTGGCTCACTGTGATCCGGAATCGGAGGCAGTGGCCTCATTCGACCCCGTGGAGTAGGCCGCCTCTAAACCAGAAGCATCCTTACAGCTGGATGCTCCCTCAAAACGTGAGACAGACCTAGACGGTGTGCCAGTCAGTGTGCGCTCCTCATCAAACTGGGATGTAGTGACTACGCTGGACGCCACGTTTTTTGGGTGCCCCGAGTTGCTCTAGTAGCTTATGTAGAGGTCCGGGTGTCAGGGGGCACGTATTCTAGATCTTTCTCTTTATCAATCATACCTATCAACCACCGGGAAGGTTCCACAGACTTGGACCTACCCCTTTGATAAACGAGGTCTTGTTTCAGGTCCATAAGTACCTGCAAAGCAAATTGTTAGTCTCAATGTAATCAAAATATACAAGTAAAATGATCAAAACATATCCTGGATACACAAGAACCAGGCCAGTGTAGAATTACAGAATTAGGAGACTGGCACTATCGACGGCCGATCTATAGCGACCTTCGGTGGAAACTTAGAAAAAATTTAAAAAGTCAACATTCCACAGAAATCTCAATTAGAAACAGGGACATGCAGAGTGGCTCGTCGATCAATCAACAAACCGTAGTCCACTGTCATCGTCTAACACTTAGAATAATTGGGTATTTCTCATAAATCACTATTTCAGTTAGAAATGAGCAACGTGAAGAACGACCCGTCGATTAATCGACGGTTAGTAGTCCAATTCCGTTGTTCCGAAGTTAAGCAGATTTAAAGATTAGGCATTGAAGGACCCTATCGACGGTCTGTCTATAAACCGACGATCTGTAGACAGGGTATCGTTCTGTTGGTCTGAGACAGGTTTTAGGACTTAATTTAAACCCCATATATGGACAATTTTAAGCACATCACAAGTAAATTTCACCCAACACATAATTATAAGAATAAGATCAATTCGTCATCCTTAGGGCTTCAATTTTTCAAATTTCCATTATGGATTCTACGAGACTACCAAGCCCTATGTCAAAAAATCAACAAGCATATTGAACTGACACATATTGCACCCCAAACCCATTCACTTTCTATCATTCTAAGGGATAAAGAACCCAATTTTAACAAGTTTAGCATGCAAATTTTTCCCTAAGTCAAGACCCACATACAATCTATTTTTTCCACAGGCAAATGAACGAGAATTCATTAATCAAAGGGAAATAAAATACGTGAAAACTTTATTGGAGTGAATGGTAGGTGATCTTGCAACACCATCCTACGTGCCCGCCTTCGAACACTGATCGGAGAACACACAAAAGGGATGGAGTAGAAACTGGGGGGTTAGGGTTTTGGGATTTCTGAGAGTTTAGGAGAAATGGGATTTTGAAGAAAATGGATTGGAGGAATTATGGGAGTTAATGGAGAAGGAACGGAATAAGGGGAGAGAAACAATTGGGGGAGTTAAAAAGTTGTGGGAGGGAAATAAATAGTTTTAATTTAATATACCTGGTCGGGCCGGGTGGGGTTACTAGTTTTTTTGTGAACTGACGATACCCCGTCGATGGTCCGTAAGTCACTTGATGAACCGTCGACTAGAGCGTCGATTGTGTACAGATTCTAACCAAAGTTTAATACATACCTAGTATCTACGACACCAATGATGGTCTGTTGATTGAACGATGACCCATCGTTTGGTCCATAGATCTGTGCACCAGATCAAATTCTGCAGAATTCATGGGTTTGTTTACTATACATTCAACACCCATTAAGCTATTTTTTTGTGTTTTTATGAACAATTTTGAGACACGGACCCTAAACTACTCACTAGCCAACACACAAAAAAGTAACATATGAATATGATTAAACTAAAAAAGACACAAGAGAAAGCAAATGTTCCTAAAAAGAAAACAAAAAACCTATTATTATATAGAGGATAAACCTTAGGTTGCCTCCTAAGATCGAGGATACACCTTAGGTTGCCTCTTAAGATCGAGGATACACCTTAGGTTGCCTTCTACGAAGCGCTTGATTTAACATCGCGGCACGACGCAAGACCCTTTATTACTCGTACTTCATCAAGGTGATATGCCTTAACCACTTTACTTTTGAAGGAATAAAGTTATGGCTTCTTTTATTGACCAACTTATAGAAGAAACTCGTGAAGGTTCAGGTACCTCTGTTTCCTAACCTCATGTACTATAAGGGGTTGGAGAATATATCTCAAATGAGTATGTTCCCCACACTAGTGGGTCTAATGTGGGAATCCATCCACGTGTAAGAGATGGTTCACATCCTCACATCTCTCCTGGTACTCAAGTCACGACATCTCCTTTTCATTAAATGATCAAATTCTTCCACCACATTGCTGAATCGATGCATGATCCCAATGGTATTTAACTTTGAGAAAATGAGGAAAATGGGTGGAGTGGAGTTTGAAGGCACTGTTGATCCCGCTGATGTTGAACAATTGCTAGAAGGCATGGAAAGGGTATTTGAGTTCTCGGAGTGTTCAGATGTTTTCAAATTTAACTGTTCTATTAATTATTACAAAAGGATCCTTATATTTGTGGGTAAGTGTTCTGAATGCCAAGGTAAAACCTCCTGATGTTACTTGGGATGATATTCTTAAGGAATTTTGTATGAAATATGTACCACCTTCTTATTGTGATGCAAAGAAAAAAGAGGTTTTTAATCTAAGGCAACGAGGCATGTCTATTGTTGAGTATGAACAAAAGTTTCTAAGGCCCTCTCATTATGCTGGAGGAATTATTAAAGAGGAAAAAACAAGTGAAGATGGTGTAAATAACTCCATTAGGAAGAATGTCGTGATCCTGCAACATGAGAACTTTTGTAAGTTATTGTGTACTGATTTACTTGGGAATGAAAATAGATTCCGAAAGCCTTGACCAAATTTTGGAGGTCCATCAAAAAGGTTAAAGTTTTATTATTCTAAGGTTAGTAGTGGTAACAAGCCAAATCAACAAAAGCAAAAAAATCAGAGTTTTTTACGACTAGCACTCCAAATTATGGCCAAGGGAAGCCTCACATTCCCACTTGTCCGCAATGTGGAAAGAATCATTATGGTACTGGTAGTAGAGCCTTTGGTAAATGTTTAATTGTGTGATCTTTGATAATAAAGTGAAAGACTATTCTAATTTTAATAATGCACCTTCCTTCAAAACCGAAGGCTCGGTTCATAAGCCTTCTCTTAATCCTCCTCAAACTAATAAAGGTTAAAGACCTAAAACAGTGGAGCAACATGTACAAGTGGAGCTAATCAAGCTAGTGGGAAAAGGGGTACTGCACACGCTTATGCTATGAGGTAGAGGGACAATCATAATCGACCAGACGTAATTATCGATTTTGAAGGAGAAAGAAATTTATACTAAAGTTTCTAAGTGAGAATTTTTGCTTGATTAAGTGGCTTTTATGGGATATGTTATATCAACTGAAGGCGTGAAAGAGGATACTAGTAACATACAAGCAGTTGTTGAATGGAGACCTCCTTGAAGTCAGACTGAGGTAAGAAGTTTTTTGGGCTTAGCAAGATAGTACAAGAATATTTGTGAAAGGATTTTCCATTATTTCCTCCTCTTTAACTAAGCTCTTACCGAAGGAAGTAAATTTTATTTGGGATGACAAATTCCAAGAGATCTTTGAAACTTTCAAATCCTTATTGACTAAAGCGTCAATACTTACTCTACCAATTGAAGGGAAATAATATGTAGTATACAATAATGCTTATGAAAATGCCTAGGATGCATTTTGATGCAAGAAGGAAGGTGAACTTTTATGTCTATCGGAAATTAAAACTACATGAATTGAATTTTCCTACTCATGATCTTTATATTGTTGCTATAGTGTTTGCTTTTGAAAATATGGCGACATTGTTTGTATGGATAGAAATGTCATTTATTCACTAATCACAAGAGCTTAAAGTACTTGGGTACTCTGAATGAGCTAAACGTAAGGCAATGTAGATGGTTCGAACTCATCAAGGATTATAACGGCACGACTGATTATCATCTATGCAAAGCTAATGTGGTTGTCGATGACTTAAGTAAAAACACCTTCGCAAGCATTTCATTGAGTCCTTTGACATTGCTTCTTGAGTTCAGAGACACTAATGTTTGTTTTACACTTGATTCAAATGGTTCTATTATTACTAATTTGCAATTAAAGCCAATATTGTTTGAACAAGTGAAAGATGCACAAAAATTAGATCAAAGACTTGTAAAATTGACTAGAAAAGTTTAGAATAGGGAAAAACTTGATTTTACATTAATGGAGGATGGTGGATTACTTTAATAAAATAGGTTATGAATCCTAATAATGATAAAAGTAGAAGATACATATTAAATGAAGCTCATACTACATCATATGTAATGCATTCTGGGGTACAAAGATGTACCAGACAATCAAAGAATAATATTGGTGGAATGGTATGAAGAGAGACATTGTGGAATTCATTTCCAAATGTTTGGTTTGTCAATATATAAAGGCAAAACATCAGGTCCCAGTTTGTTTACTACCGACCTTGTCGATACCATAATGGAAATGGGAAAGAATAACTATGGACTTTGTTTCTGAGCTTCCTCTAACTCAATGAAATCATGATGCAATATGGGTGATTTTTGACAGGCTAATAAAAAGTGCTCACTTCTTAGTAATCAGGATGGATTAATCTCTTGAGTATTTAGTCGAGTTGTACATTAATGAGATTGTAAGACTACATAGGATCCTTTTGTCTATTGTTTCTGACCGAGACCCTAGGTTTACATCTAGATTTTGGGGTAGCTTGATAGATGTTTTGGGTAATAAGTTGAAATTTATTACTTCGTTTCATCCTTAGACAAACGACCAATAAGAAAGAGTGATACAAATTTTAGAGAATATTCTTCGAGCTTGCATTATGGAGTTTGAGGATAGTTGGGACAAACACTTGCCTTAGATAGAATTTGCATATAATATCTGTTACCAATCAAGTATTAGAATTCATCCCTATGAAGCCTTGTACGGATGAAAACGTCGAAACCCTCTGTGTGGTAGTGAAGTTGGTTAAAGAAAGCTTATTGGTCCTGAAATTAAGCAACAAAAAGGAGTACCATGTAAAAATTATCAAGGATTATTTAAAGATTTCTGCTAATAGACAAAAGTCGTTCGCTGATTTTAAAAGAGGTGACATTGAATATCAAGTTGGCGATAAACTATTCTTAAAAGTGCCTCCATGGAAAAAGATTATTAGATTTGGTGAAAAAAGAAAGCTTAGTCCCCGATTTATTCGACCTTATGAGATACTTGAAAGGGTAAGACTAGTTAAATATAAATTCTCTTTGCCACCTGAGTTATACAAGATCCACAATTTTCTCCATGTTTCTATACCCGAAAGATATCGTTCTGATCCATCTCATGTTCTTCGAGTTGAATCTATTGAGGTTAATCCTTATTTGACGTATAATGAAGAACCTTTTCGAATAGAAGCTACAGAAGTAAAACAACATAGAAACGAGAAAATTCACTTAGTAAAGGTATTTTGGAGGAACCATTCTTGAAAAGAAGCTACCTCGGAGAGAGGAAAAGACATAAAGACCCAGTATCCACACTTTTTTTGGGACTAGTTTAAGGTAAATTTCAAGATGAAATTTCATTAAGGGGGAAAGAGTTGTAACACCCCAAATATTAACCAAGAGTGGCATGTCGATTACCGTATCTTAATTACTACAATATGTATTATTCTCATTTTCGGAACATGAAATTTTGTGATATTTGCAACCTTGCTAAAATTGAATTGTGGTAGTACTTTAAGGTATTCTATGTGGGTATTTCCGTAAATTTACCAATTTGAATTACATATTAATTGAAAATATTGGTATAGAGTGTAAACAAATAGGTGTGTAATGATCCACAAGTACATCCTAGAAGTTATGACACACTGGGTCAATGAACGACGTTCTTGACCTCTCGAAGGTCTTGTAGAAGCCCTTAGACATCGTTCATTGCATAACATATATGCAAACAAGTGCAGAATTAAAGCTTTTCATAACATATCTAAAAATCTCATTTATAGAAAATGACAGAAATGCTAAGTCTCAACGTAGACAACTTTCTTCATGAATATCTTTGGGTCACAACCTAGTCACAATTGAATACCAATTAACAAAGTCTACTACAATGTCATTAACTAGAAAAGCTAAACATATTGATGTCCTCGAATCAATTGGGGACATACTACAAATTTTGCTTGAATGAGTGCTAGTATCCAAGATTCACCTCAACCAATTCTTCTTAAACACCACCTACACCTTTAGAAGTAACAACATATAGAATTACCAAATTGTATGTCCTAAGTAGGTGATATACAATAAAATCATGCTAAACACACATTTGTATAAACATGTTCTTTTGAGAAAAATTATAACATAAGCATGAGAAACAACTTTAACAACAAAAATCAAATATAAGACATACTTCAAGTAACTCACTTAATAGAATTATCCATACTTCAAATCATATAGCATATAACTCTCCTACCTAAGGTTATCCTAAGATTTACTTAAGTAAGACATGAAGAGACCGTCCATACACCCTCTTCAAGCACATCTAAAAAACTTTTAAAACTACCTAAGATAAGATTATTCCCTTTTTATCATATACGCACCACCTAAGATTACTCTAAGATTCACTTGAGTTAAAACATGAAGAGACCTCCCATAACCCTCTTTAAGTCTAACTAAGCAACCCTCAAAGCTACCCTAGATAGGGATATTTTTCATTACTTATACAAACTTAAGTCATGATCATTCATTCAGTCAACTACGAGACATTACAACAATTAAAGACTTTATATATTGGTCTTGGAAATACCAAGGGAACCTACACCCTAGAACCATCAAAGCCTACTCGTGCCATGTCTAGATAGTGTCCCATTCAACTACCTAAACGTTGTAGAACTTATCAAATACTAGAAATTATCCCACATGATGAGAATAGGAAATAACGGACACAAACCATACTTGCTAGGTATTGAATCTGAGTCTACCATACTCTGATGGAGGGTGTTCTACTTGCCAAGGGTATAAATAGGACATAACCCATGTAGGCAGAGCTACATTGCACTCTAGTATCCTTCTCAAGTAGAGCTACAACCCATAATATATTCATTCGATGCTAGCCTTTGTTCTCATAGAGTAAGTTCAATAAAAACAGGCATATGAAAAGGTACTATCTCCTAGTCATTACCTAGTAATAATGCGCCTACCAAAGATGGGTCCACTAGGGCTGCCACTGAATGGTCTATAAGGATGCTCATTCTTAACCTTCTTTCTATATTGAAGGTTCCACATATTATTCATGCTTAGAAGGGCACCATCTTAGGTCTACCGATCCTAGACTTCATTCAACATTAATCCATACATATATAAGACAAAGGTGCATAATCCTACTAAGTCATGATGTTTATATTCATATACTTAACATGCATCAAGTAGAGAAACATAGTCTACCTAACAAGACACACACATCCTCTTCATATCACATATTGAATAGTGTTCAAGTGTCATATAGGAATAACCAAGTGAACCTATCACATAGTGCTTCACATTTTTGATCTTCAAGTAATAACATGATAATATCACTATACATAAAGTAATGCCAACAATGCCATATTCAATACAATTCATAAAGTAATACCGACTAAGCCACATTATTCACAAGTATAATGCACAGTCACCGCCACCATTACTGGACCATACCGAACATTATAGTTGAAAAACATATACTATGCAATATAGTAAGGGTTAGTTCAACATACCACCAATCCAATATAAAAAATGATAATCTATAGGTAATCCAGCCAATCCAATACACCAAGGCTCTTACCAATAGCCATAGTCACTAATTCAATCAAATAATAAAATTATACAATTGATCTATCAAGACACTATACAAAAAACATCCAATTAAGGAAGGCGATAAACAATTCTAACATAATTCATACATATATCAATAGCCCATAACAATCTACATAAGAATCCAATACTATTAAGTCATGATCATATCACCCATATTAGAGCCAAAATAGAAATTCATGATTTGCATGGGTTCATAGGAAATTTAATCTAGAATCATTCAATTAACATCAATTATATCATAAAGCATTGTTTGAAAACGTTTCATGAAAGAACCAATGGCTAGAAGTTGAAATAGAAGAATTCATGTTTTTGATCATCTTTGAAACCATTTGGAATTGGCTCCTTAAATAGAAGAGGATTCAAAAATGAAGCACCATACGTCAATATTAAATATTAGGCAACAAAATTGATAGACAAAAGTCTTGGAAATCTGTCTTCTTTCTTGGAGCTTCAAAGCTTCAACAATGGAGGTTTTGGAGAAACGAACAAAGAGGTTTTGTTTTGAGTTGAGGGTTTAGATTGGATTGGTGAGTTTAGGGATTTGAAAAGAGTCGATAACCTTCAATAAGTCATCCCCAAATTACCCAAAATACCCCTTATTTTATTGTACATTTCAACCAATGCGAATTAGACTTATAAATGACGTGATCAAAATTGGGAGTTAACAGTACGCCGCAGAGGCATTTTTAATTCTTGGTTCTGTAAAATTTTGAGATTGAATGGATCGTGACATTCTGTTATCGTAAGTCAAAGTTTTGACCTTTTTAGCGCCAAATGCGCGACGTGTAATCACTACCATTTCTTGGATGGTGTGGTAGCTTGCATTGGCCAGGTTTGGGCTCTTCTTAGGGACCTTAGGTTGGTTCCCGAGGCTTCGTTCCCAAACTTGTCGACCCTTTACATGTCAGTCTATGTGTAGGAACCAGCGATACTCAATTTCACTCTCAAACCATCATCCAAGTATATCACTAAAAAACACCTTAATACAGTAGTTCAACTTCAACTAGTTTCTTGACGTCTAAGACGTTCTTGGACGTTTGACCTACAAACACTTCCAAACATTATATAGTGCCTATAAACACTATAATTAACTATTTTAAGACCTTATAACTCATAACCGACATGTAAGGCTCTATTTCAACCTAGTTCATTTTTAAGGGAGTTACAAGGTGTATATATATGCATTTTGGGCGGCACAGAATAATTTTAGCAGGACCTTTTAGGGACAGTTGTACATGTGACTAGACTCACTTTTGAAACTATATTTTGACACCTTTTCTAGTGAAATTCATATCACCTTAAGTATAGGAACCTTAGAAATTTATCTAACAAGTTGTTCTTCAAAATCAAGAGAAGATCTTGGTCTATATTTCTAGAATTCGAGGTACAGACATCTTTTTTGTAAGGGTTAAAAAATTTGTTTCTATGTTGGGTAGTGTTTTGTATTTTTATTATATATCATTCAATGGAACATAGATTTTATATATATATATATATATATATGTATATATATATATATATATATATATATATATATGTATATATATATATATATATAATTTTATTTAGAATTCTAACATCGTTTTTATAGATTCGAAATATGGGATGCAACATAGGACATGTTCTATAAAGATTTCGCATTTAGAAATTATGTATGGACAACTACTACTTTTACGATAATATCTTTTTGTAAAAAATATATGTTTTGGTGAGTCTTGATTGTTTTCTACCTTAAGAGATGTAATTACATCTTTAATGAATGATATACAGTCAAGTTTTTCTTCTTCCTTTTCAAATTTAGGTTGCGACAGGAGGTACTAGGCTGGCTAGAAAAACGGTTTTGAAAGCATAGTCGTATTTGTACATGCTAAGCTTACTTGTCATGATATTCCAATTTTACTTCGACAATATTGAGAAACTAGGAATTATAGAAGTTATTGAACTATACTTTTAAGGTTGAATATGCTTGTGAGCAAGTTGAGGACTTTGATACGTTGGTTTGTCTAAGGTTTGAACTCTTGAAGTGGTGTTGGATTATTTCTTTGATAAAGCACTGAGGTTTTTGTATAAACGTGTACTTAAACTCTCTTACCTAATGGTGTATATGAGAGCTGATCTTTGTACCTTTGTTACCTCTTGTAACTTTGCATTGTCGTGTTGGTATCCTTTAAGACGTTAAATACGCTTGTGTAACTCTCCCACTTGTACGGATTGTTTGATCACTTGGCACTATTGTTGGGACCTTAACCTCTTTGTGGCTGTGACTTTTTCACTATTGGCATGCCTTTTTATTCGTATCATTTTCCATCTTGACTCTAAAATTTTTAGTTCGTATGAAGAATGAAAGTTGTTCATGTTAAGTACGAACTAGAAAGCCATTTTTATATGGTTCTTGGTTCTCTTAAATATTGGGATTTTGACCCTCCTTGATAGAGGGCATTGGTCCTTCTTGATACCTATAGTGCTCTGTGTGACGACATGACGTATAAAATGGGCGATCCTTGTTATTGAATCTCTTGGAAAATGGTGCTATGAGTATTCTTGACATTTGGATCTTCGAATATCGAATTTGATACTCTTTAAATATTATTTTAATGAGTTATTTATTATGTTCAACTATACTTCTCATGACATAAGAAAGGTAACTTGGTGAATCTAAGGGCTACGAACCTATATTATTTACACCACTAAGCTATATGCTTAGAAAATAGTTGTTTCTATCATAGGGAACGTTCAAGAGGATGCATGAAGCTGGCAATTGGATATGGAGATTTTGAGAGCCTTAAGGAAGATCAAAATTTGCATATAGGCATCTATATTTTGTATAAACCTTGGGATTTGTACATGATCTATGTGTTGCATATATACATGAAATCTTGAGGGCTTATTTGATCATGTCATCATAGGTTGTAATATATGTATGGCTATACGTTTTAATCTTTCTGGGTAGAAACCCATTTCTTGTAATATGTTAATTTACTAATTTTTTTAAAGTTTGTGTGAAGTATGAACCAGTGGATTTTGATACTCTGTAGTAGGTCGTTTATTTGCATAAAAGATTTTGGGAGGGTTTTTTCATCATAAGTTAAAATTCCACGCAATATTAATTTTGACATCACATAAATATTTAAAATTGGAAAGATGCACATCCTTAAAAAAATTATTTGTTAAGAACCTAATCCCTCAAGTATATTCAAATCAGTACGCGCCTTTCTTTAATCTCTTTTAAATGTCGCAAGCATTAAATTAGGTTCCTTGTTAAGTGTGTAGTATCTCCTAAGGGGGTCGCTGCAAGTTTTGGTATCAGATCCTAGGTTTCTGGTTATAGTACTTTTTGTGTTAATTACTTGTATAGTTGGTTTCTTTCAAAAAGGTTCTACTTAGAGTTCATTTTCATTTACATGGTTTTGCATATTCTTATTGCATGTAGAGTGAACATGCATCATTTACATGTCCCTAATGCAATGTGATCTTCACTTTGAAGGAATTAAGTTACGGGCTCTTCTTTTTACATTCTTATGGAAGGTTCTTGTGAAGGTTCGGGTACCTCTGTTTCCCAACCTCATGCACTAGAAGGGATTGGAGAATATATTTTGAATCAGTATTTCCCCACACTAGTGGGTCTAAAGTGGGAAACCATCCATATGTAAGAGCTGTTTCACATCTTACATGAGTCTTGATATTCATTCCATGAATCCCCCTTTTCAACAAATGGCCGAATTCTGCCACCACAGTGCTGAATTGATGCATGATGTCTACGGTATTAACTTTCTGAAAATGAGAAAAATGGGTGGAGTGGAGTTTGAAGGAGCTATTGATCCCACTGATGCTGAAGAATGGAAGGCGAGCATGCAGAGGGTATTTGAGTAGTTAGAGTGTTTAGATGTTTCCAAATTTAAGTATTCGATTTAACTATTACAAAAGATTGCTTATGAATGGTGGGTAAGTGTTCCAAATGCCAAGGTAAAGCCTTCTGTTTTTATTTGGGATGATTTTCTTAAGGAATTTCGTATGAAATATGTGCCACTTGTTTATTATGATGCAAATAAAACAAGAGGTTTTGAATCTAAGGCAACGAGGTTGTCTAGTGCGAAGTACAAACAAAAGTTTCTAAGGCTCTATCGTTATGCTGAAGGTATTATTAAAGAGGAAAAACACAAGTGCATGAAATTTTAAGATTGTTTAAATGATTCCATTAGGAAGAATGTGGTGATCCTGCAATATGAAAAATATTGTATGCTAGTGTGAGCTTCTTTGATTTGGAATGACTTGATAAAGAAGAAGCTAGTAGAAATGAAAATAGATTCCAAAAGCGTAGACCAGATTTTTGAGTTCCGTCAAAAAGGGGAAAGTTTGATAATTCTAAGGTTATTAGTGATAAAAAGCACACTCAACAAAAGAAAAACAAATTAGATTTTCCTACAGCTAGCACTCAAAATCATGGACGAGAAAAGCCTCGCGTTCCCACTTGTCTGCAATGTGGAAAGAATTATTATGGTACTTGTAGGAGCGCCTCTATTGCATGTTTTGATAGTGGGAGCTTTGATCATAGAGTAAAGGACTGTCTTAATCCTAATAATGCTCCTTCCTTCAAAATCGAAGGCTCGATTCATAAGCCTTCTGTTAATCCTGCTTAAACTAATAAAGGTTCAAGACCTAAAAATACCCAAGCAGTAGGTACAAGTGGAGCCAATAAAGCTATAGGACAAAGAGGTACTACACGTGCTTATGCTATTACGAAGAGGGATGATCATGATGGATAAGATGTGGTTGTTTATTTTGAAAGAGCAAGAACTTTATCTTAAGCTTTATAAGTGTGATTTTTCACGACAAGAATCTAGACCCTATACGAAATCGGCATCATTGACCTCTTAGAGGTCGCAGACAAGCCTACATACATCATCATTACATTATCTAAATAAATTTTAGCGGAAAATTTAAATTTTTTATTTAGTTGAAGTATACTTAGACTTCATAATAGGAAACGTCGTATTCGAATAAGATCATCTGCATAATTTCATGATTATTCACAACAACCTAATAATGCCAAGATACTCAAATGAATGAAATAGTTCATAACTGCATTAAATGTGTACATGCCAAAATGGCACCAATACAATGTCTGAAAAAAGTGAGAAAAAACGCTAGTGGAACATCCTCTACTAGCTCATGCCTACATTTAAGTTAGAATATAAAAGATAGGCATTCTCAAAAGCAAGAGGGCCCACCAAGTCCGTATGAGTGCTCCACTTCCGAACAACTTCAGCGTAGTCTCGTAATGTTCTAGCGTTCACCTGCACCTGTACCTAAAAGTAGAGAGTTGTATGGGATTAGTACACACTTATACTAAGTATGGGTATATGCAAGCACACTCCAAGGACATGCATGATTAATAAGATATCTCTAACAATATGAATTATAGAAAGTCAAGTCAGACTTGCCAAAATCAAATTAGGAAAATCATGCTATGAGAGTAACGTGCATCATCATACGTAAAATATTGCACACAACACATAACATATTTGTTATTAGCACATAACATATTTCATATGATTCATCCATATTCCACGAGACCTTGGAATCATGGACTTGACATTAGGCATTCCTAAAATGAGGGATCAACATATGGGACCTCATCTAGGGAGCCTTCTTTAGCAAACACAGTGTGCTTCATTCATTCATACATACTTCATTTTCATTTATTCGTAATCTAGTGTAAACACCAACCATACCTAGAATGTAGTTTAAGACTTTCATCGGGTCCAATGACCGAAAATGACCTACTGTCATTACTTAAGTCTAGCTCACCTCTTGATTATCCTATCCTAACACCTATGGTATCGTTCATATCATTATGTGCATTACTTAAGGATGGCCTCATTCTTTCTTTGGGAACTTTAACCTTAACCGACATAGATCATGTGAACATCATGAAATCCAGTGTTTAACCGCACATCGAAAAGAGGTGGAATCACCGTCCAAAGTGAACCAAAATATGCTAGCGTATATATGGAATCGAACCCAACTAGAACCCTTTATTGTCCTTATAGCTCAAAGACTAGGAGATATAAGGAGACCCATACCTGCCTAGACGGATAGTCTCATCTCATGATTATTACACGAACCTCTGTCTTCTCGAAAGATGGAATCACAACTCATAGCTAGCCTATCCGTGCTTAGTATAAAGTTCCATTAAATTCATGTTATACATCATATAAGTTGGATTCTAGCATGGGGAATCATAGCTCATTAGATGATTTCTTATCTCATCATTAAGTATTAAGTGTTCATTGTCCTTACACTTACATATAGAGTGTGATTGAGACTTGTCTCTTAATATTAAACACTCTCTGAGGTGAGTACTTTTGGTGACCTTATATAGGCATAGGTACAACTTGTGTTACTTGCACTAGCCTCATATTATGGTGCCCACCTGTTCTCTCTTAACTTCTTTTCATTTCATCTTTACTCACCTTTCATTATTTGTTCATCGTATAACATACATATGCTCTCTTGGAGCTTACATTGAGGGACATTGATTCTAGGCGTAGATACAACTTGTCTCACTTGTACTAGCCTATCCTCATGTAGCCACTCTTTCTTTGCTTATTCATCGTTTATTATACGTATACTCTTTTAGAAATTTCATTTGGTGACACTAATTTTTAGGCATAGATGCAACTTATCTCACTTGCACTAGCCTATAGTCATGTAGCCACTCTTTTCTTTACATATTAACTACAAATTCATTCTCTATACTTTCTTTTGGAGTATGCTTGAGATTTGAATTTACATTATTCTACACTCCCCTTACGTGAATGTTCATTTCATCATATGCCATTGCACTTGGCCTTTTAGTATGTTTCAAGATCTTACATAAACCCCCCGGTTCACATCATTTCATTACATCCATCTTAGGTTCGCTTACTTTTAAACGTACACTGGACTTATGGATCCATATGTACAAGCCAAGATGCTTCATTCATAATTTATCTAAGTGACTCATACTTACCCAAGATTATTTGATACAAGACTTATGCATCTCTAGATATGCCAAGATATTGATTTCGATCATTGGAGGTAGTATTCATTAAATATTTGTTCACGTATGACTTATATATCAATACGGAATTGGTCAAGGTAACTCAATTTTGAATCCTTTGAGCAACACTTAATCTTAGAATAGACTTGATGATTGCATTTTTCAGATTTGGGGGGGGGGGGCTAGTTCGATCCCCATCATCCCTATTATATTTTCTTCTTTTCCCTCCTCTCTTTCTCGTTTAAGGCAAAGAGATTGTGGGATCAATCCCCCACAAACTCATTGTTTTGATCTTAATGTATCTCTTAAATTTCTCATCTATTCAAAGGGTCGTGCGTTCAATTCCCACTCTTCACATTAATTTTTCTCCTTTATTTTTCTCCTAACTCTTTCATCCATTCAAGAGGTCGTGGGTTCAATCCCCACTCTGCACATTTATTTTTCTCCTTTATTTTTCTCCAAACTCTCTCATCTATTCAAGAGGTCGTGGGTTTACTACCCACTCTCCTCATTTTTTCCTATCATTTTTCGCATGAAATTTTTAATGTAGTTTAAATTTGATTTTCATATCCTTGGCCGAGACACCAATTTCCAGCAAGCTGGAAATTTGGTCTCTTTTGATCCATTTTTCTCTCATCCTTGTATTGATTTTTGTAGTATTTTGAGTGACATTTAGTCATCCACATTAACCTTATTTTGAACATCACGTTTTTAGCATTCTTATACGCGCGAAACACAACATTTGAACATCACGTTTTAACGCACATGCTCAAAAAAGCCTTCTTAATGCACTTTTTCGGAATATGTTTTTCATCCCTTACATGATTTATGGATACACATTAAACACATAATCACAACCAGACTTAAAATTATCTACCAGAAAACAAACCAACGCATGCGTTGAATCTTTCAAAGGATCTAATGAAATGGGCATGCAACGGGGACAACCTTAATTTTTCAATTGCGATTAAACTAAACCTTAAGGGTTTCTTCGGAAAGGTGCCAAGAGAGAATAAAACCCATACCTTAATGTCGTTCAACACTTTTTTCAGTGCTGACTATTCCCACGACACCATTGCCTCACCACCAAAATACAAAACCCAATTCGTCGAGAAGAATGTTGTTGATTTTTGTTATTAGCTTAGCTTTTCTTTTGAGTTTTTGTGTGTAAGTTCTTCAAGAGTGAAGAACAATTATTTTTAGTTCTTTTGCTGATGAAAAACGTGAAAATGAGAGTGAGAGATGTGAGAATGAGAGGATTAGGATTAGGAGAGTTAGATGGAGACTTAGTCAAACTAGGACTCCCCATTATTATTATTATTATTATAATTATTATTATTATTATTATTTATTATTATTTTCATTATTATTATTATTATTATTTTATTAAAAATCTGATTATCGTTTAATTAAATCAGAAAATTAAATATTAATCTATTAAACTAATTCAGTAAATACAATAAATCAATTATATCATTGCTTCCACCAATGCTTGAACCCGGGTGGAGCAAGATTTTTCTTAAAGGGTCAATTTCGGCCACCTTTACCCAAATTTCCCCTTAACCATATTGATTAATTAATTAATTAGGATAATTACAATACTACCCTTAGCCTGGAAAAGACCATTTACCCCCTAGACCCTCCAAACTTAAGATGACCCCTTTTTAAGTCCGGTTATGACTCATCTGGGTAAATCTTTATATTCGGGTACGCTATATGGATGGACCCAACCTTTTCTAGCTCAACGAACTCACCAAGTTAGTTGGCTTGGCTTTTTAGAGGTTCAGAGGTCTGGTTCTACGCGCATCAATCTGTGTTAAGCCGGTCTAATCTAGGCATTCTAGATACGTTAGACATTACTTAGCATAGTAATTTTTAGGGTTATCACATTATCCCCCCCTTGGAACATTCATTCCCGAATGACACTACACATCATTTTAAAATAAACAGCGTGATTTTCAAAAATATGTTAACATACTTGAGACTTTACTCTTTCTGTATTTCTGTTACACACTTACTCTCGATAGTGCATATTACTCAAGCTTATCTGAAGCTTCATGTTTGAGATTGAGAAACGTCCTTCTCAATAGCACTTAACTTGATGCACCTCACCACTCATGCAACACAGAAAAATCCTGTCCACGCTATACAAAAACATCAACATGACATGCAAACTTGAATTAATTTGAACTCACATAGTGCAATTATTACACATACGATTTTGAACTTACAACACCAAGTCGACTATTTCACTATAACTTAGAGTTTCTTAAGCAAAACCATCCTCAGGAGGTTAATATATATAACCCCTTAGATAACATCTTGTTGGCCTTAATATTTGAAGTTATATGGCTTTGATGGATTGATCCACGCCCTGCCCATTCATACCCTATCTCATTTGGCAACTGAAACCTCACTACCCTGGTTTGATAGTATATGATAGCGTAACATTTATGGAGAAAAGCCATACCTAAGCTATTCAATGTTTTTTTTGGTGAATATCTGATTAACATATTAGTAGGTTGGTGCAAATCCTAGAAACCTACTAGTAGCTTCGCATTAATGGACTAATGAACTCCTCCCTAAACTAGTCTCATCAAAGCATACCACATAAATAAATACATAAGTCATATAATTAAGCAACCAACATGATGACTCAAATACATTAAATTCATACTAGTTCATAAAATCATAAACATGAAAAACTAATTAGGCTACGCACTGAGACATCACCGGAGGTGTCTTCCCCTACACCCCTAGACTTGAGTGCGAAGATTTGTTGCCTCCTTGGAAGCTCTTCAATTGGACCATTCGGCTGAAATTTCTCCTTCCCTTTTTCTCAACCTCTCAGTTACGGACAATCCTTCATCATGTGACCCGGTTTGCTAAAACTGTAACAAGCATTTGAGACCCTCTTACACTCTCCTCTATGAAGTTTTCCATACTTCTTACAAGGTGGCCTCTCTAAGGTGTATCTACTTCACCGTTTCTCTTAATTCTAGGCTCGGAATCCCTATCATAGCGATCCCTATCTAAACCTGGGCTTATCCAAGATTTTAGTACTACTCTTCCTTGAAATATTCTTCTCAACTTGCCTTGACCTGTTCATTACCTTAGTATGCTTTATTTTCATGCTTTCCTTCACTTGTTGGACATGGACCATAAACCTGGAAAGGTCCATGCTATCATACAGCATAGATTCCCTACATTTCTCCTCGAGATCTTCTGCAATCTTAGATCCAGTGTAAATGGGAGAATTCACCCTTGTGAAGTCCCTTAACATGCTAGCCATGGTGATGGAAGGTGGGTTCTCCATGGGAAAACCTTGTTGCTCCGCATGGGCTGTCATATCCTGAGCTTGTAAAGTGATTGCTTGGGACATCTGTACCAATGCATTCCTCACTTCTCCATCTGTCAACCCATTTGGGTTAACAAGCATCTCCATTCCAGCAGCTAGAGCCTGGAGAGGAACTTGATTAACCCCAGTAGCTGCTCATCCAATATCTCCGCCTTCGTTTCTCCTCGTATTCATCTTTCTGAATCTCAAGAGTTGATGTTAGACAATATCTTAACACCAAGAATCAAACATTAGATAAGGCACAAAAAGTTCAGAAGAAGAGAATTTTTCCTATGCTTCATGCAGTCTCAAATTTAGGATAGTGTTGCAGTTCACTACCATGACTTAGAAACTACTCGATGTAGTTGATGTGAACTTATTATTTTCAGAATTTAACCTAACTTTGTGATACAAACTTTTTCACGACTAGAGTCTAGACCCTAGCCAAAAGCGACATCGTTGACCTCTCAAAGGTCACAGACAAGCCTACATACGTCATCGTTACATTATTTAGATAAATTTTAGCAAAAAATTTGAAGTTTTTGTTTAGTAGAAGTATACTTAGACTTCACAATAGGAAACATTGTATTTGAATAAGATTATCTACATAATTTTATAATCGTTCACAATAACCATCTAATACCAAGAACTCAAATGAATGAAATAGTTCATAAATGCATTAAATGTATACTTGCAAAAATGGACCAATACAATGTCTGAAACAATTGAGAAAGAAAAGCTAGTGGAACATCCTCCACTAGCTCATGCCTACATCTAAGCTAGAATATAAAAGATAGGCATCATGGAAAACAAGAGGGCCTACCAAGTTCGGATGAATGCTCCACGTCTGGATAACTTCAACGTTGTATCGTAATAATCTAGAGTTTACCTGCACATGCACCTAAAAGTAGAGAGTTGTATGGGATTAGTACACACTTGTACTAAGTATGGGTATATGCAAGAACACACCAAACACATACATGATTTAGAAGAGCTCTCTCCTAACGATATGAATTATAGAAACTCAAGTCAGTGGACTTGCAAATATTGGATTAAGAAAGTCATGCTATGAGAGTAACATGCATCATCATACGTAACATATTGCACACAATTCCTAACATATTGCTTATTAGCACATAACATATTTCATATCATTCGTCCATATGCCATTAGACCTTGGAATCATGGACTTGACATTAGGCATTCCCAAAATGAGGGCTCAACATATGAGACTTCAACTAGGGAGCCTTCATTGGCAAACACAAAGTCTGCTTCATTCATTCATGCATACTTCATTTTCATTCATTCGTAAGCTAGTGTAAACACCAGCCATACCTAGGATGTAGTTTAAGACTTTCATCGGGTTTGCTTTGCAATGACCAAGAATGACTTAGTGCTATTAATTATGTCTAGCTCACCTCTTGATTTTCAAATCCTAACACCTTTGGTATCATTCATTTCATTATGTGCATTATTTGAGGCTAGCCTCATTCTTTTTTTCGGAACTTTAACCTTTACTGACATAGATCATATGAGGATCATGAAATCTAGTATTTGACACCACACCAAAAAGAGGTGAAATCACCGGCCAAAGTGAACCAAAACATGCTAGCATATATATGGAATTGAACCCTGCTAGAACCCTATATTGGCAGTATAGGTTCAAAGACTAGGAGATATAAGGAGAGCCATAATCGTCTGGACGGACAGTCTCATCTCATGAGATCTACACGAACGTCTGCCTTCCCAAAAGAAGGAATCGCAACTCATATGTAGCGTTTGGTGCTTAGTATAAAGTTCCATTAAATTCATTTTATACATCATATAAGTTGGCTTCTAGTATGGGGCATCATAACTCATTAGATGATTTCTCATTTCATCATTATTTATTAAGTGGGAATTGTCCTTATACTTACATATAGAGTGTGATTGAGACTTGTCTCTTAGTATTAAATACTCTCTGAGGTGAGTACTTTTGGGGACCTTATATAGGCATAGGTACAACTTGTCTCACTTGCACTAGCCTCAAATTATGGTGCCACCCTGTTCTCTCTTAACATCTTTTTATTTCATCTGTACTCACCTTTCATTATTTGTTCATGGTATAACATACATATACTCTCGTGGAGTTTACATTGAAGGACATTGATGCTCGACGTAGATAGAACTTGTCTCACTTGTACTAGCCTATCCTTATGTAGCCACTCTTTCTTTGCTTATTCATCATTTAGTATATATATACTCTCTTATAAATTTCATTTAGTGACATTGATTTTTAGGCGTAGATGCAGCTTATCGCACTTTCACTAGCCTATAGTCATGTAGACACTCTTTTCTTTACATATTATTTATGAATTCATTCTTAAAACTTTACTTTGGAATATGCTTGAGATTTGACTTTACATCATTCTATGCTCCCCTTATGTGAATGTTCATTTCGTCATATGCCAATGCACTTGGACTTTTATATTGTTTCACATCTTACATAAACCTACTAAGTTCACATCATTTCATTACATCCATTTTAAGTTCGCTTACTTTTAAACGTACGCTGAACTTATGGATCCATACGTACAATCCATGAGGCTTCATTCAAAATTCTTCTAAGTGACTCATACTTACCCAAGATTATGCTGTACAAGACTTATGAATCTTGAAGATATTCCAAGATATTAATTTCGATCATTGGAGGCAACATTCATTGAATATTTGTTCACATATGACTTATGTATCAATACGAAATTGAGCAAGGGAACCCGATTTTGAATCCCTTGAACAACACCTAATCTTATATTAAACTTGATGATTGAATTTTTACGATTTGGGGGACCATAGGTCTATCCCCATCACCCCCATAATATTTTCTTTCTTTTCCCTCCGCTCTTTAACGTTTAAGGCAAATAGTCTGTGGGATCAATCCCCCACCAGCTAATTCTTTTTCTCTTTTATTTATCTCTTAATTTTCTCACCTATTCAAGGGGTTGTGGATTCAATCCCTACTCTTCACATTTATTTTTCTCTTAACTCTCTCATCAATTCAAGAGGTCATGGTTTCAATCTCCACTCTCTACATTTATTTTTCTCCTTTATTTTTCTACTAACTCTCCCATCTATTCAAGAGATCGTGGGTTCAATCCCCACGCTCCACATTTTTTTTCCTTTCATTTTTCTCAAGAAATTTTTTATGTAGTTTACATTTGTGAGGTCATGGGTTCAATCCACAATGACCTCACATTTTTAAAAAAAAATTAGAACATAGTTCATTTTTCATATCCTCTATCCAGACCACCAATTTTTAGCAAGCATGAAATTTGGTCTCTTCCAATCCATTTTTCTGTCATCCTTATATTGATGTTTGTATTTTTTAAAGTGACATTTAGTCCGCCAAATTAACATTATTTGAACATCACATTTTTAACATTCTTATACACACGAAACAGAACATTTTAACATAAAAGTTTTAGGCATCAAACACAGTAAATTTACAGCAAACAAATGCTCAAAACAGCAAACTTGATGCACTTTTCCGAAATATACTTTTCATCCCTTACATGATTTCCAGATACACATTCAACACATAATCACAACCAAACCCAAAATTATATACCAGAAAACATACCAACACATGCTTTGAATCTTTCAAAGGATCTAATGACAGGGGCATGCAACGGAGACAACCTTAGTTTTTCAATTGCGATTAAATTGAACCTTATTGGTCTCTTGGGAAAGGGGCCAAGAGAGAAGAAAAACCATACCTTAATGTCATTCAACACTTTTTTCAATGCTGCCTATTCCTACAACACCACTTCCTCACCACAAAAATCCAAACCCAGTCCCTCGAGAAGAATGTTGTTGATTTTCGTTTTTAGCTTAGCTTTTCGTGTGAGTTTTTGTGTGTAAGTTCTTCAAGAGTGAAGAACTATTATTTTCAGTTCTTTTGATGATGAAAAACGTTAGAATGAGAGTGAGAGACGTGAGAATGAGAGGATTTGGATTAGGAGAGTTAGGTGGAGACTTAGTCAAACCAGGACTCCCCATTATTTATTATTATTATTATAATTAGTATAATAAATATTATTATTATTTTATTAAAAATCTGATTTTCCTTTAATTAAATAAGAGAATTAAATATTACTTAATTTAACTAATTCACTAAATAGAATAAATCAATTAAATTATTGCTTCCACCAAGGCTCGAACCCGGGTGGAGCAAGATTTTGTTTAAAGGGTCAATTTCTGCCACCTCTATGCAAATTTACCTTTAACCATATTAGTTAATTATTTAACCAGGGTAATTGAAATACTATTCTTAGCCTGGAAAAAATACCCCTAGAGCCTCCAATCTTATAATTACCCCTTTTTAAGTCCGATTAAGACTCATCCGGGTAAATCTTCATATTCGGGTTGCCTACATGGCTGGACCCAACCTTTCCTAGGTCAACTAACTCACCAAAGTTAGTTGGCTCTTGAAGAGGTTCAGAGGTCTGGTTGTATATGCATCAATCCATATAAACCTGGTCTAATCTAGGCGTTCTAGATAAGTTATATATTACTTAGCATAGTCATTTTTATGTTTGGTACATGAATTTTTTATTGATGAAGTGTCTATTCTGGGACATGTTTTGTCAATTGAAGGCGTGAAGGTTAATCCTGGTAAGATACAAGCATTTGTTGAATGAAACCTCCCAAAAGTTGCACTGAGGTAAGAAGTGTCTTGGACTTAGCAAGATACAACAAGAAGATTATTGCCTCCCTTTTGACTAAGCTCTTCCAGAAGGAAGTAAAGTTCATTTGCGATGACAAATGTCAAGAGAGCTTTAAAACTCTCAAATCCTTGTTGACTAAAGCGACAATGCCTACTCTACCAATTTAAGGGAAATATCTAGTATACAGTGAGACTTTTCACAATGGTTTAGAATGTGTTTTGATGCAAGAAGGGAAGGTAATTCCTTACGCCTCTCAGAAATTAAAACCACATGAATTGAATTATCCTACTCATGATTTTGAACTTGATGCTACAGTGTTTGCTTTTATAATATGGCGACATTATTTGTATGGAGAGAAATGTCATCATTCACTGATCACAAGAGCTTAAGGTACTTAAATACTCAAAAGGAGCTAAACCTAAGACAACGTCGATGGCTTGAACTCATTAAGGATTATGAATGCATGATTGATTATCATCAAGGTAAAGCTAATGTGGTTGCCGATGCCTTAAGTTGAAAATCCTTTGGAAGTTTTTTTTGAGTAATTTGACATTGCTTCTAGAGTTAAGAGACATGAATTTTATTTTACACATTATTCAAATGGTTTCGTTATTTCTTATTTGCATATGAAGCCAATATTACCTAAATAAGTGAAAGAAGCACAAACATTATATGATAAACTTGTAATATTGAATAGAGAAGTTCAAAATGGGTAGTTGTCACATTCCGAAACTACACCCTAGAAGTTAGCGGCAATCTCGGATTGCAACCGCGTACTTGACCTCTCATAGGTCTTGTACAAGCCCTTACATATCATTCATCGCATAAATATAACGAAAAGTAGTGCGGAGTTAAAACTTTTCACAAAACATATCACAGTCTTTAAAAACTGTTTCATATAAAGTCATAGAAAATACTATGTGTCAATCTAATCAATCTTAAGACACAAGAATACTTGGGACACAACCCATACTTAATAATCATAACAACAACATTTAACAACTTAAACAAATATAAGATAACATTCAAACCAATTATCATAATTGTTGAAGTCACTTTACAGTAACCTCAATTCACTATTACAGTGAATTCCTTCATTGTACAATGAAGTTGCTTTTTTTCACCTTAGACATCTTCTAATATTGAATCATCCCACTTAAAGCTATCCTAAGATTCACTCAATTAACACAAAGAGAGACCGACCATACAACTTCTCTAGGCATACCAAAATGACCCTAAGACTACTTTAATGTGTCACATACACACTTATAAGAAATCAACATATGAACATGAAGATAATATTACTTCTCATACCAAAGGCTATAAAAAGACTTACTTAAGTAAATTAATAAGATAACCTCAATGATTAACCTCTTCAATACTACCTAAATAATGCTTAAGACTTCCTAAGTTTAGATCATGTCAACATAATCAGTTATTTCCCTAACTAGAGTCATTCTTAAGACTAATCTAGGTAAGATACGAAGTGACCATTCTTATGCCCCCTTCACATCATAACTAAAAAACCTTAACTACTCTAGATAAGACCTTATTCATTTAACATACTTTTATAACTTAAGACATAACAATCATTAATTCAGTTAGAAGACATTCAACACATAATGGACATTCAAGTAATTGTCTTGGACAAGACCTAGGAACTCCAATTAACACCTTCAAAGCCTATAGTGAAATTTCTAGATAGTGTCCCATACCACCACCTAAACCTCATAGAGCTTCTCTAATTCTAATAGGTATTCCATATGATGATAATAGGCAATAACCCATATAGACCATGATATCAAGATATGGAATCCAATGTTCTAACCTACTCTAATAAGTGTGTTGTACTTGCCAATGGTAGAACTTTGACACATCCCATGTAGGCAGATGGTTGAGGAATATGAAGGGCATGCTTTGAACCTAGTATCATTCCTTAACTAGAGATACTTCCCTTATCATACTCACTCGGTGCTAGACTTCTTTCTCATAGAGTAATTCAGACATAAGGTTCATAAAAAAGTGTTCCATATCAAGTTCATAACCTAATTATATTTACCCTACCAAATAGGTCCTCTAGGATTACCTTTCAATGGAAACTAGAAGCTCTTGATGACTTTCCTAAGGATTAATATGATGCCTTTCCAGCCAAATAACCTTAAGTCTATCATTCCTTTACTTTGAAGGATTCCATTACGGTTTACAACTTCAACGTTCATAACCTTACCACTAGGTTTAACGTTTCATATAAAAGACCCTCTTAACTTCATTTAAGATAACATGTCATTAATATATTCAAGACTAAGAGAGTTTAGAATCCTAAGTCAAGACATCCCATATTCACATTCATACATACATCAAGCAAGGGACACAAGTAAACCAAGATAAGTCACCACATACTTTACTTTAATTCATTATACATATCATTCTAGAAGCACATAGAAATAACCCTTAAAATCTCCAAGTCATCCTATATACTATAATATTATCATAAATATGACCATAATAGACTCATATAGTCAAGTAGAAAAAACATGCATCAACCTTAAGACTACACATATAAGCACATACTCATAGTCTATATGATTTGCTAACATACATAGAAAGAAAATATACTTTTACATTACTTAACATGTAGATAGATATCATCATACTTCACATAATAACATACACAAATAATAATATTACTTCAACAAGATTCCGATAAGGCCACATCTATTGCAAATCAAGCACATAAGACCGCCACCATAAGTGGACCATACCAATCACAATATAATAGAAGTTTAATCCATATAATTCACTTTCCTTAGCATTAATATGATGCGGTTCCAGAAAATTAACCTTAAGTCTATCATTCCTTTACTTTGAAGGATACCATTACGACTTACGACTTCAACATTCATAACCTTACGACTAGGTTCAAGGTTTCACATAAAAGTCCCTCTTAACTTCATTTAATGTCACATTTAATTCATATATTCAAGACTAAGAGACTTTAGCATCTTAAGTGAAGACATCACATATTCACATTCATACATACATCAAGCAAGGATCACAAGTCAACTAAGACAAGTCATCATATACTTTACTTTAACTCATAATATATGTCATTCTAGAAGCACATGAAAATAACCCTTAACATCTCCAAGTCATCCTATATACTATCATATCATCACCATTTAGACCATCATAGACTCATATAGTCAAGTACGAACAACCATGCATTAACCCTAAGACTACACATATAAGCACATAGTCATAGTCTGCATGATTTCCTAACATACATAGAAAGAACATATACTTTGACATTACTTAAAATGTATATAAATATCATCAGACTTCACATAATCAACTATTCAAATAATCACATTACTCTAAGTAGATTGCCGATAACACCACATCAATTGAAAGTAAAACACATAACACCGCCACCATAAGTGGACCATACAATTTACAATATAATTGAAGTGTAATTAAAATCAAAATAAATGAAATAGGTCAGATTACCACCACATAATCCTCAACACCTCAATCCAATTCCAAATCACCGCAATCGACATAACAAGGCCCTTACCCAGGAGCATCACCCACAATTCAACACAATTGTAACAATATTAATGAAATTAGGTCAAACTAATACATATTCATCAATCCAATCCAACCTAGATATCAATTAAATACAATTATTACATTAATCAATAGCCTACATAAAACTACATTAGAATTCATCAACATTAGATCAATATCAAGTAACCTAGAACTTAGTCATAAACTAGGGTTCATCCAATTCATGGGTTCATAGGTTGTTTTATTATGAAATCATCAATACAATAACAATTCAATCAATATTCTATTTTTAGAAATCATTAATGCAAGAACCCATGGAATAGATCATAAAATTGGAAATTCAAATTGAAAACTTTAGAAAACATCTTGAGAGTTGGGCTCCTTGATGAAGAGAGTCTCAAGGATCAAAATCTATAACTTGATGAAGCTAATTCTTCACTTTTATGAATAATATACACTCAATTTATCAATCCAAGCCTTTCCTTGAGTTTTGACTCCAATGGAGTTCTAGAGAGAAATCTAAGGGATTTGGGTTTCTGATTTGGAACACTGAAATCTTCCATGTGTTATAGACTTATATCAAAATTTAACATACCCAAAACACCCTTAAGGAACTTCCAATACTCTTATTTGGAAGTGGGGTGAAATTACATTTTCACCCCTCACTAAACAACAGCTTGCACAGGAACACATACCCAAAACAACGGTTGCCCATCGACAGGGCATAGGTCCACACATGGACCTTTTTGTCCTCCGTCGATGGGTTCAGAGACTAGAAACTGAAAACTAAGCTCCCCACTCTAAGTACCAGACGACGCCCTCCACTTACAGGGCGTCGACCAGGCAACTGGCCGTTGTTTGCCATCCATAGGTGGGACTACCTTGGGCAGTTTTGTCCACCAACATGGGTCCTTTCTCAAGGACCCCTGGATTGTCCTAGGGGATGTCTGATCGAACATTTCCAACGCAAAAATGTTATTATACGAGTTTAACACCTCACATATTAATTTCACACAAAATGAACATATTAAGCCTAACGAAACTTGCTTAAACACACAAGGTCATTTCAAGGAAGCACTTTCGAACGTCATGGACATTCTTGGACCTTTGACCTCAAAACTTCACGAAACTCAACACACTGCCTATACATGATATAATAACTCACATAAACACCTTACAAGCTCATTAATCACAATTAAAATCATAGAACCACATATGAGGCACATAGGTGACTTAGTCGTCGAATGTCTTAGTCGTCCCTTGACGTTTGACTTCCAATGCATCTAAACTCTTAAACACTGCCTCAATATCACATTTTAGACCTATTTAGGACCTTATAAAATCATGACAAACATATTAGGATCTATATCACCTAAGTCATTTTTGGGGTCTTACAATCTCCTCTACTTGGACAACGTTCGTCCTTGAAAGACACTTTTCCTTCTCCAAACACTTCCAAGAGTAGCGATTAAACAATCATCTCATGAACATACCATATAACATAAAATAAATAAGGAAACATCAATTTCACATTGTCAAGAGAATCACAAAATTAAAAAAAAACTAGAAAACAATTCTATAACTCATTATGCTACAAAATTCACTTGCTTCTTTCCGAATAAATAAAACTCATTTTATATTTAATATTATACTCATATACATCATTCCTAACCACAATAAACAATTTTTTACCAAATAATCAATTAGTCAAATTTTAAAAATTTAACAGTAAAGTGCCAGTACTTTTACAGTGATTTAGGCAAATTTTTCAAAAATGCAATTTTTAGGCAATCCATGATAGAAAAATGCCAATATGCAAAGTAACATCATATAAACATATTTTACAACATAATCATGGCTTCATAAAACACATAATGCAAGAAGTTAATGAATTTCAATTTCAACAAAACTCCAAAACATCATGCACATACAACATACTTCTAGGACTTTCTATCCCATCTACTAACCATACTCCCCCACTTAGAAGGGACTCATATCACTAAAAATAATTAAAGAACTTACTCTCATCACCCTCATAATTCTCATCCGGCTTTGATCCTGTTGCCCGGAGTGCATAGAGATGTCTCTTTGTTGGAGAATAAACTTTTGGAACACTAGGAGCAACTTGCTTACCCTCTTTTCCTCTAAAAACAATGTTTGGACAATCTCTTACCTTGTGTCCTTCCTTACCACAACCATAGCAACTCCAAGTACCCTTTGACATTCACCATAATGCCTCTTTCCACAAGTGACACAAGTAGGTTTGACATTTTTAGAACCACCTCCTTTCTCCAATTTTACCTAAACACTCTTAGGTTCTTCTTGAGTTTGAGCCCTCTTCTTCAACCTAGTTTGCTCTTGGTCACTAGAACCACTCTTTTTCAAGTTTCTAGACAACCTCTTAAGTTTGGGTATACATCATGAGTCTAGCCACGGTCATATCATCATGTAACATCGTCGTACGACATTCTTCCCTCAATACATCGGCTACACCCATCACAAAATGACTCATTTCATCCCTTGGATTAGACACAAGAGATAGGACATATCTAGATAACATTAATAATTTCATAGAATATTCCTCAACACTCATATTTCCTTGCTTGAGATTGATAAACAACTCCACCGTAACTTCCCTATTCTCAATGGGATAGTTACCAAGAAAAGCTTCCTTAAATTCTTCCAACTCAATTGGATACGATTCCTCTAGACTATTGTCCTTCCATTTAGTGTAACATATTTGAGAAACATCCTTAAATTTATACAAAGCCAACTCCTCCTTCTCCATAGATGTAACTTTCATAGCACTCAACACCTTGTATACTCCAAATAGGAACTTTTGGGGATCCTCTCCCAATTTAGAGACAAGAAAGATAGGAGGATTCATCCTTACAAAATCTCTTAACCAAGATGTCATAGTTCTCTCCACAACATTCACCCTAGGCACCATACTCAAATTCAATTGATTAGTCACGGCTCGGGCTAAGCCAAGCAAAGCCTCTCTAATATCCCTATTACTCAATTACGGGACATCATCACCTCAACCCACAATAGGGACTTGATCACCTTGAACACCGTGAGGAACTTTCTCAACTTGAGGAGGAATCTCCTCATGCACCTCATTCTCCTCAATTCTTCTAGACGGTGTCCTACTCGTATTAATCTTCCTAGAAACACAAAGAGAACCATAACAAAATAGTACAAATAAGTTTTACTCTACGGCACGACATCGTAGTAGAAAAGAAGGGAAATTTTTTCATCCTATAGCCTCTCCCATAGAATACACCGATGGTCAAGACTCTACTATATGTGACTTGATGAGATTTCTTGATTCCTATAACTACTTTCACATCCTATGCTCTGATACAAAGATTCTCACATCCCAAAACCACACTCTAGAAGTTAGGGGAAATATCGGATTGCAACCGGCGTACTTGACCTCTCGAAGGTCTTGTACAAGCCGTTACATATCATTCATCGCATAAACATAAAGAAAATTAGTACAGAATTAAAACTTTTCACAAAACATATCATAGTATTTAAAAACTATTTCATATAAATTCATAGAAAATGTTAAGTCTCAATCTCATCAATCTTAAGAAATGAAAATACTTGGGACACATCCCATACATCCAAATACGAATAAAGAAATACTTAATCTATTACAATACATGGAAACATAAAAGGCATCTATGCCCTCGAATCAAATAAGGACATACGTCTACTTCACTTTATTGATTCTACGATCCAAGTCTTCACTTCCCAAAAGCTCCTCACCTATCAACATCAATAGATATAGATAAAACCATGGATTAGTACAACCACATATACTAAGTATGGCATAACGAATAAAAATCATGAAAACTAACATTTATTAGAAATATGCATCTTTTTATTTAGAAATCATATTATAATCATAATAACAACAGTTAACAAATTAAAAACAAATAAGATAACATTTAAACCAATTATCATAATTATTGAAGTCACTTTACAGTAAACTTAACTCAGTGTTACAATGACTTCCTTCATTGTACAGTGAAGTTTTTTATTATCACCTTAGACATATTCTAGTATGTAATCATCCCAATTAAACATATCCTAAGATTCACTCAAGTAACACAAAGAGAGACCTCCCATACAACCTCTCTAGGCATACCTAAATGACCCTCAAGACTACTTATAATGAGTCATATACACACTTATAACATATCAACACATGAACATGTAGATAATATGACATTATCATACCGAAGGCTATCAAAAGACTTAATTAAGTAAATTAAGAAGATAACGTCCATGATTGACCTCTTCAAGACTACCTAAATAATCCTTAAGACTTCCTAAGTTTAGATCATGTCCATATAATAAACTATTTCCCTAACTAGAGTCATTCTTAAGACTCATGTAGGTAATATACAAAGTGAACATTCCTATGCCCCCTTCACACCTTAACTAAACAACCGTTATCTACTCTAGATAAGTACTTAGTCATTTAACCTTTTTTCTTAACTTAAGTCATTACATTCATTAGTTCATTTAGGATACATTCAACACATAAAGCGCATTTAAGTAATGGTCTTGGACAAGACCTAGGAACTCCAATTAACACCTTCAAAGCCTACTGTGCAATGTTTAGATAGCGTCTCCTACCACCACCTAAACCTCATAGAACTTCTCTAATGCTAATGGGTATTTCATATGATGATCATAGGCAATAACCGACATAGACCATGATAGAAAGACATGGATTCCGAAGTTCTAACCTACTCCAACGACAGTGTTCTACTTGCCAATGGTAGAACTTAGACATATCCCCTGTAGGCACATGGTTGAGAAATATGAAGGGCATGCTTTGTAATATAGTCTCATTCTTTAACTAGAGCTACTTCCCTTACCATACTCACTCGGTGCTAGCCTTCTTTCTCATAGAGTAATTAACACATAAGGTTCATATACAAGGGTTTCATATCAAATTTATAACCTTAAGACATTTACCTTACCAAAGAGGTCTTATAGGGTTACCTAACAATGGCGACAAGAAGCACATGATGAATTTCCTAAGGATTAATATGATATCGCTCCAGCCAATTAACCTTAAGTCTATAATTCCTTTACTTTGAAGGATACATTACGGCTTACAACTTCAATATTCATAACCTTTCCACTAGGTTCAAGGTTTCACATAAAAGACCCTCTTGACTTCATTTAAGGTCACATGCCATTCATACATTCAAGACTAAGATACTTTCGCATCCTAAGTCAAGACATCACATATTTACAATCATACATACATCAAACAAGGGGAACAGTTCAACTAATACAAGTCACCACATACATTATTTTAACTCATAAAACATGTCATTCTTGAAGAACATAGAAATAACCCTTAACATCTCCAAGTCGTACTATATACTATCATAACATCATCATTATGACCATCATAGACTCATATAGTCAAGTATGAACAACCATGCATCAACCCTATGACTACACATATAAGCACATAGTCATAGTCTACATGATTTTCTAACATACATAGAAAGCACATATACTTTCACATTACTTAACATGTAGAATGATATCATCATGCATCACAAACTCAACTACACAAATAATCACGTTACTTCAAGTAGATTGCTGACAAGGCCACACTAATTACAAGTAAAGCACATAACACCGCCACCATAAGTGAACCATACAATTCACAATATAATTGAAGTCTAATAAATAAAAAAATAAAGGAAATAGGGAAGCTTACCATCACATCATCTTCAAAACTTCAATCAATGTCAAATCACCATAATCGATATCACAAGCCCTTTACCCATGGACATCACCAACAATTCAACACAATTGTAACAATATTCATGAAACTAGGTCAAATAACTACATATTCATAAATCCAATACAACCTAGAGGTTAATTTACTACAATTATTACATCAATCAATAGCCTACATGAAGATATATTAGAATTCATCAACATAAGATCAATATAAAGTAACCCATAACTTAGTCAAAAACTAGGGTTCATCTAATTCATGGGTTCATAGGTTATTTTAGTTTTAAATCATCAATACAATAACAATTCAATCATTATTCAATGCATTGAAATCATTAATGTAGGAACCCATGGAATAGATCATAAAATTAGATAATTCAACTTGAAAATTTAGAAAACTTCTTGAGAGTTGGGATATTTGATGAAGAGACTTTCAAGGATAAAATTACAGACCTTGATGAAGCTAATTTTTTACTTTTATGAAGAATCTTAACCAATTCATCAATCCAAGATCATCCTTTTGTTTTGACTCCAATGGAGTTCTAGAGAGAATTCTAAGGGATTTGGGTTTTTAATTTTGACGAATGAAATTTTCTAACTGTTACATACTTATATACACATTTAAAATACCCAAAAGACCCCTATGGAACCTCCAATACTTCTATTTGGAAATGGGGTAAAATTACACTTTCACCCCTCACTTAACGATAGCCTGCGCAGGAAGACAAACCCCAAACGACGTTTTCCCATCAAGGGGCGTAGGTCCACACACAGACCATCCTGTCCTCCGTAAATGGGTTCATAGACTAGAAACTAAAAAAGGATTAGTATAGACGATTCTCTCTACCTAAGGGGCGTCAAACAGGCCACTAGCCGTAGTTTGCCATCCGTAGGTGGAACTGCCTTAGGCAGTTTTGGCCATCAATATGTGTCCTTTGTCAAGGACCATTGGATGGTCCTTGGGGATGTTTTACCATACATTTACAACCCAAACCTGATCATATATGAGTTTAGCACCTCACATAGGAATTTCACCCAAAACGGATAGGTAAAACTCGACGAAACATGGTTAGACACACAAGGTCATTTCTAGGAAACACTTTCGAACGTCATGGACGTTTGACATCCAAACTTCACGAAACTCGACACACTGCCTATATATGCTATAATAACATACTTAAAGACCATACAACCTCATTAATCACACATAAACTTATAGAACCATATATGAGGTACATAGGTGTCTTAATCATCGAAAGTCTTAGTCGTCCCTTCACGTTTGAATTCCAATCCACCTAAACTCTAAAACACTGCCTCAATATCACATTATAGACATATTTAGGACCTTCTACAATCATAAACAACATATTAGGATCTATTTAACCTAAGTCATTTTCGGGGTCTTACAGCAATCCCTGCCCCCATTTATCTCTATCCCTTCACGAGCAATAGATTTCTTGGAAAAAAAAACATGATTTCACATTAATGGAGGAAGGTGGATTACTGTATTAAAATATTTTTTGTGTCCCGGATGATGAAAAATTGATGAGAGAAATACTAAATGAAGCTCATATTGCACCATATGCAAGGCATCCTAGGGGTACAAAGATGTACAAGACAATCAAAAAACATTATTGGTGGAATGTTATAAAGAGAGGCATTACAGAGTTCATTTCTAAATGTTTATTTTGTCAAGAAAAAAGGCAGAATATTAGGTCCCTGGTTGTTTACTACAACCCTTGTTGATACAACACTAAAAACTGTAACGATCCTCGGAATGAACTAGGATGAACTAGAGCTTCACTTGTGTTTTAAGGATTTTTAAATAGTTAATTTATTGTTTAAATGAGTTTTTATGTCAATCCTATTGAGTTTGAAGTCAAACGTCAAGGAACGCCGAAGACATTCGACGACTAGTCATCTATGTGGTTTTATGTATATCTAGAGGTTTTCTTCCTTGGTTGAATGATTGTAGAAAGTCAACATCAAGGAACGTGTTAGGATCAAGGCTGAAGGTCTCTAATTTATGTTTGTTGAAGGTGTTTGACAATGATACAAGCCAAAAGGGACAAGCTTTAGACAAAAAGCCAAGGCTATTCCAAGTTGGCAGCTCACTGCCTCAATGTTCACAGACCACTTCATGGCCACTGGACTTGACCACAATTCGTGAATGTGGTAGTGGGAATGCCTTAGCCTCTTGGAGTCTTGGCAAGGCAAGAAGTATGCTGCGTCAAGAACCACAGCCCGTCAACTTGGTCGTGAAGTCCTTCACTAGCCATCAAGTTGGGCGTGGTCCCCAGGCGGGCTACCCCAACTTGATGAGTCCAAATTGATTAAATTTTAGTTTTCATTATGTGGGGTAAATTTTTAAAGGTTTATACCATTAATATAAATTTTTTTAAGTTTTTAAACCTTCCTTTAACTCATTATTCAAAGACCCCGAATCAAAACCCTCCAAAGTCTCAAGTCAAAACCTCCATTGTTTAACCTTTAAGATCCAAGGAAGAAGACCAAAGTCTCCAAGTTTTCAACCAAATTTATTGGATAGATTCTAAATAAGGTATTGTTATTTCATCCTTGATTCTTCTCTCATTCAAGGAGCCAATTCCAAAGGCTTTCCAAAATATCTCAAAAACCCCAAAACCTTATTTCCAATTCTAAGCATGGGTTCTTGCATAAAATTGTTTAAATCAATGTTTTATGATAAACTTCATGTTAATTGATTATATTAATATCAAAATATTCATGAACCCATGTATATCTTGAATTTCTTATTTTCGCTCCAAAGTCGGTATGATGATTATGACTTAATTTTGTTTAATTTGATGTTTAGGCTGTTATAGGCTATTGAATTAGGTATTGATTATGGTCTAATTTTTCATAGGCTTCCCTATGTTGATGATGATCATCTTTATTATATATTGTTGGATCATTGATATGGGTTGCTTGTTGGCTTCATATTGTGTATATGACTATTGGTAAGAGCCTTTGTAAAGTGAATTGATTGGAAGGCTAAGGAATGGTGATGATGATGATTGGAAGGTGGTGAGTTAACCTAATAGCTTATATTGTGTAGAATTGGTATTGAATTATATTGATTTATATGGTCCACTCATGGTGGCAGTGTTTATGTGTTTTAATTGCTACGAATATGGCCTTGTCGGTGTTACTATGTGAATTATAGTGCTATCATGTTATAGCTTGTATATATGAATAATAAGAAGTATAATATGGTATATGTGTGTGTGAGAGGTGAAAGTATGATTTCCTCTAAATGATTATATGTGAATATGATAGACTATAATGGGTCTCTATATGTTCATAGGGTATCTTGTTAGGTAGACTTAGTTGTCCCTACATGGTAATTGAATGTTATTAAATGCGTGATATTATAATGTTGGGTCTTGATTGGTGAACTATTTTTCCCTCTTATTGATACATTAAAGTTATTTGAAGGTTATCTCTTCACAATTTAGGCTTAGGCACCCTTTTTATGTATCTGTATGAATGACTAAAGAATGAAACTCTACGACGGGTAGACCTAAAATAGGTGCCCTTCTATGAAAGACTTCTATGTAGAACCTTGAATATGAAAAGAAGGTTAAAGAATGAGCTATACTTGGAAAGATTATTATGAGTTGGTAGGACTAAGAAATGGTACCTTCTCAAATATTATTTTGTGAATGAACATACTTTATAAGAAACAAGGAAAAGCACCGATGAATATGCTTGTGGTAGTGGATCTACTTGAGGATGAGACTAGAGTACAAAAAACCCTTGATATTCTAGAAACATGTGCCAACATAGGATGAGTCTTATTTCTACTTTTTCAAGTATAACAACTTCCACGGTGTGGGGTCCGTATGACACCGGATTTCATACCTAGCTAGTATATCTATGTCGGCTAATGCCTATTTTCATCATATGGGATGTACACTCTAGTTATTGGATGATTCTGCAAAGTGTGGGTAGTGCAATGGGACGCTATTCATACACTGTACGAGTAAGCTTTGAAGATGCTAGGTAGGTTCCCTAGGTATTTTCCAAGACCACTTTGTGAAGTCCCTTATTTTTTATTTGTCTCTTGAATGGCTTTAAATGAAAATTAATGACTTAATGGAATATGTTGACATGAAAGGCTCATGTCTTAGTTAGGTGAGGAGTCCAAATGAAGAAACGGGGTTAGTTGATGAATATGGAACTATGTACTAATGTGATCTAAAGAATATTCTTATTTCATGTAGTCTTAAGGATTACTTAGGTGTGCTTGAAGAGGGTGTATGTTCGGTCTTTTCTTGTCTTACTTAAGTTAGTCTTAGGATAACATTTCCTAAGGGGTATAAATACATATATGGATTCCATGTGAATATATCATTATGTAATATATGTGATATCTTGATGATGTTCTAATACTTGTTTTATGATATTTCTATCAAAAGAGCATGAAAAGCATATCTTAAGCAAATGTTTGTTTAGCATGATTTTCATGCATGTTCATCTACTTAGCATATTAAATGTGCTAATTCCATATCTTGTCATATTTTTACAAGTGTAGGTGGAAAGTGAGGATCTTAGTAGAAGTGAAGCTTGGGATAGCATTCTCTCAAGAAGACTTGGTATGTCCTCATATGTTCAAGGACATAGTTATGTTTTTAGCTTCTTTCTTGTTAAAGAAATTTTGCAATATACGATAGCTTTTCATTCAAATGCAATGGGTCGTTACCCTATGATATATCCTGCGTCTAAGATGGCTTAAAATGAGACTTAGTTCTTATATTTTCTATAAAAAAATTTGAGCTATTGTTGTGAAAAGTTTTAATTCCGCACAACTTCTTATATATATATATATGCAATGAATGATGTCTATGGCCTGTATAAGACTTTCGAGAGGTCGAGTACACCATGTAGCGACTTGCGAGTGCTCTTACTTTTAGGGTGTACTCCTGGGTCGTTACATGAATGGGACAAGATAACAGTGGAGTTTGGTTCTGGATTTTCTCGCACTCAAAGAAATAATGATGTAATATGGATGATTGCGGACAAGATAACAAACAGTGCTCACTTCTTAACAATAGGGATGTATTACTCACTTGAGCATTTAACAGAGTAATACATTAATGAGATTGTAAGACAACATGGGATCCTTATGTCTATTGTTTCTGATAGACACCCTAGGTTTACATCTAGATTTTGCGGTAGCTTGCAAGATGTTTTGGATTCTAAGTTGAAATTTACCACATCGTTCCATCTTAAGACAGACGGATACTCAAAAAGAGTGATATAAATTTTGGATGATATGCTTCGAGCTTGTATTATGGAGTTTGAGGGTAGTTGGAACAAACACTTGGTTTTGATAGAACTTGATTATAATAACAGTTACCAATCGAGTATTGGAATGCCTGCCTATGAAGCATTGTATGGATGAAAATTTTGAACCCCTCAATTTTGGAGTGAAGTTGGTTAAAGAAAGCTTATTGGTCCTGAAATTGTGGAACAAATAAAGGACAAGGTAAAAATGATCAAGGAATGTTTAAATATTTCTTCAGAATGGCAAAAGTCGTACGCTGATCTTCAAAGGCGTGACATTGAATATCAATTTGGAGATAAAGTATTCTTAAAAGCTTCTCTACGACAAAAGATTATGAGATTCGTCCAAAAAGGAAAGCTTAGTCCCCAATTTATTTGACCTTATGAGATACTTGAAAGGGTCAAACCAGTTACATATAAACTAGCTTTGACACCTGAGTTAGACAAAGATCCACAATGTTTTCCATGTTTCTATGCATAGAAGATATCATTCTGATCCATATCATGTTCTTCCAGTTGAATCTATTGAGGTTAATCCTTACTTGACGTATAATGAAGAACCTATCTGAATTGAAGCTCGAGAAATAAAGCTACTTAGAAAAAAGAAAATAAACTTAGTAAAGGTACTTTGCAGGAACCATTCTGGAAAAGAAGCTACCTAGGAGAGAGAAGAAGTCAGGAGGACCTAGTATCCGCACTTATATCTGGACTAGATGAATGTAAATTTTGAGACAAAAATTCTTTAACGGGGAAAAGAGTTGTAATACCCTGAAATATTAGCGAAGAGTCGCATGTCAATTTATTGTTGCTTAATTACTACAATATGTTTTATTCTCAATTTGGGAACATGAAATTTTGTTATATTTGCAACCTTGCTAAACATAAATTGTGATCGTAATTTAAGGTATTGTATGTGGGTATTTGCATAATTTGACTAAGTAGAATTGCATATAAATTGAAAGTATTGTAATAAAGTATATACATATAGGTGTATATGTATGCATTTTGGGCAACATTTAATAATTCCGGAAGCACCTTTTAGTTACCGTTGTACGAGTTAATAGCCTCACTTTTGAGACTATATTTTGACACCTTTTCTAGTGAAATTCTTCTCACCTAAAGTATAGGAACCTTACAAAATTATCTAACAAGTTTTTCTTCAAAATAAAGAGAAAATCTTGATCCTTTTGTCTGGAATTCGAGATACACACTCGATCTTTGGTAATAGATGAAACATCTATTTCAATTTTTGGTAGTGTTTGGTATGTTAATCGTATCTCTCTCAATATAACTTAGTTTAAAGTGAGTACATATGATTTGGAAAGATAATTCGTATATATAAAACTCCTATATTTCGTAAAACTGTAACTTAGCTATTAGGAATTCGAAATTTGGGACGCAACATATGATAACTTCGGTCCAGATTTCATATTTAGAAATCGTGTATGGAAAATGTTTGTCTTGAGATAATATCATTTTGTATAAAATATATTTTTTGGTGATTCTTGATTGCTTGGTACCTTAAGAGATGTACCTACTTCTTTTGTGAAGTGTATGCAATCCATTTTTGTTATCTTCCTTTTCATATCTCGGTTGCGATATGAGGTATTATGATGGCCAGAAATATTGTTTTGGGAGTATAGTCATATTTTTACTGGCTAAGCTTACTTTTCATGATTATCCCATTTTAATTAGACATTATTGAGATACTATCAATTATATAAGTTATTTAATTGTACTTTTACAGTGGTATATAGTAGTGAACAAGTTGAAGAACTTGATACATTGGTTGTTCTACGGTTTGAACTCTTGAAGTGGTATTGGATTGTTTCTTTTCTAAAGCATAGAGGTTTGCATATAAACTTGTACTTGCACTCTTTTACCTACTGGTATATCTGAAAGTTGATCTTGGTACTTTTGTTACCTCTTGTCACTTTGCATTTTTGTGTTTGTATCCTTTAAGACGTTAAAGGCGCTTATGTAACTCGTCCACTTGTATGGATTGCTGATCACTTAGCACTCTTGTTAGGACTTTGTCCTTCTTGTGACTGAGAGTTTTTCACTATTGGAATGCCCTATGATTTAGATCATTTTCCATCTTGACTTTGGATTTTTATTCCGTCTTAACAATGGATGTTTTCCATGTTAAGTACAAACTACAAATCAATTTATAATATGGTTGTTGGGTCTCTTTATTATTGTGCTTTTACCCTCCTTGATATAGGTCATTGAGCATTCTTGATACTTGTTGTGCTTGGTGTGACGACATTATGTACATATTGGGCATTCCTTGTTATAAAGTCTCTTGGAAAATGGTACTATGAGCGTACTCGACATTTGGATCTTCTAATATCGAACTTAATACTCCTTATAGATTGTTAACTTGATTTATTTCTTATGATCAATTATGTTTCCCATGACTTAATAAAGGTAACTTGGTGAATCTACGGGCTACAAACCTATACTATTTACACTACAAAGTTATATTCTTAGCGATAGTTCTTTCTATCATAGAGAATGTTCGAGAGGATGCATGAAGCTGGCCGCTGGAGATGGAGATTTTGAGAGCCTTAAGGAAGATCACATTTTCATATAGGCATCTATATTATGTATGAACTTTGGGACTTGTAGACAGTCTATGTGTTGCATATTACATGAAATTTTGAGGGCTTATTTAATCATGTCGCCATGGGTTTTAATATAAGTATGACTATACATTTTGATCTTTCTGGGATATGTAAACCCAAGTATTGTTATATTCTTATTTACTATTTATTTTTAAAGTTTGTTTGTAGCATGAACCGGCTGATTTGGCTACTCGAAAGTTTGTAATATTCATCCTTAAGTGTGAAGACAATATATGCATGAAAAGTGTGTCGGTTATTTCCTTATAAGATTTTGGGAGGATTTATTTGTCATAACTTAAAAATCCTTGCCATATCTATTGTGACATAAAATAAATATTTAAAATGGTCTTAACATAATTATTCTTTAAGAACCTAATCCCTCAATTAGATTAAAATTAGTATGCCCTTTGTTAATCTCTTTTAAATATCGCAAGTATTAAATAAGATTTCTTGTTATGTGTAAAGTATCTTTCCGAAGGGGATCACTATAGGACCAAAACTAAAAATAGTGGTATTTGCTAGCAACAACATAATGGAGGCAGTCACTCAATATAGATTGATCCGAAATCTGATTCAAATCCAATATAGTACCTATGGGTACATAAGAAATGTATTGAATCGATTTATTTTAATGAATAGATCCGATCGCAACTTTGAATATGGAATTCAAAGGGATCAAATAGGAAAGGATACTCTGAATCATAGAACGTGACAGAGGCAGGCCTAAGGGTTGCAAGCCCATCCAATTCAATTACACAAAAAGAGAAACCTATGTTGATTAAGAATCGAAAGTCGTCGTTAGTTAGACAAGGCCCACGTGTTGTGCATCTCTGGTGTTCTGCTCGTGGGATAGAAAAAGTTCATTGCATCAACAAAGTGTATTAGTCAAAAAGGCTTACTTAAGCTCATCGATGTGTACTCCTAGGCTGTGAAAGAGAGGGCAGACCAGGAATTAAATCAGATGCATCGAATGCCCTTGCCCTGTTAGCAAGAAAAGAAGGAGCTGCTATTGATTGAATCAGGAAGAAGATAACCTCAAGCGGACCATAGTAGGCCTTTCCACAGTCAAATTACTAATTTAAAGAAATTATTGACAGATTAAACAATTGATTGCCCTTTCTTTGTTCTTTCCTGAGTGAAGTGACTCACACTAAGCCCCACTTCCTTACTTAGGCAGATTCATCTCCTTCCTTTTTTTGAGAGAATCGTGGTAAGGGCTAAAGATCGAGTTCATGCTTTTTTTTGGGCTTGTGTAAGGATTTCCCTATCGGTTAGCTGGAGAAGGGGCAATTGACTTCCTCCCTTCATTCTTCTATTCAAGTGGGAGGAAAAAGACTTTTACGCTTTATGGTCTGAATTCAACGGATCTCAAATCATCCATTTCTGAGCTTCAAGCCTTGCAAGCTTTCGAAGTCTTGCATTCATTTCTGTCTCATTTTTAGGTAGAGTGTACCTGGTCCCTATTGGAACCCCCTGATCTGATGGGGGGAATTCCTATGAAAGAGGCTCACTTGGAAGGAGCGATAGAGGATATAGCCTCATTAAACAGGAAAGCTTTGTGCTTTATTCCATAAAAAGAAATAATAAAATCCTACATTCTTGTCATGTGTCTCCGGTTGGAGGCCACCATAGTGGCACTTGCAAAATTGCTAAAGTTCTCCAAAGATGATACCACTGGCCTTCAATGTATATGGATGCGTATAAATTTGCGAAGAAATGTTCGCAATGGCAGCAGCAGGGTGGAGTTTCAAGAATACACGAATTATCCCTCAATCTCGTTTTAGAGGTCGAGATATTCAACGTATAGGTAATTGATTTCATAGGTCCATCTGTAAGCTCATTTTGAAATAAATGCATCATGGTCACTGTCTACTATGTTTTTCGAATGGGTAGAGGTCGTTGCACTCCCAAACAATGAAGGAAGAAGTTTTGTACATTTCTTGAAATGCTAAATATTTGCAAGATTTGCCACTCTGAGAGCAATCACTAGTGACGGGGGATCATATTTTTTCAACAAATGGTGTTCGATGGCACTGAACATATATGGAGTAAAACACAAAGTAGAAACCCCGTATTACCCTTAAACAAGCAGCCAACTCTAGATGTCAAATTAGGAGGTCAAAAGAAGCCTGGCTAAAAAACTAAACAACAATAGAATTCATTGGTCTAGAAAATTAGACAATGCATTGTTGGAATAGCAAACTGCTTACAAAGCACCCATTGGAATATCCCTTACAAGATAGTTTTTGGTAATTCATGTCACCTACTTGTTGATCTAGAACATAAAGCATTATGGTCATTCAAAGCTTTGAATTTAGTCTTGACAAAGGCCTTAAAGGAAAGACTAGAGAAATTGAATGAAATAGATTAATTCAGACTCAAATCTTATGAGATCTCAGCCATTGACAACGAGAAAATATAGAATTGGAATGATGCAAGAATAGTCCAGATAGAATTCAACGAAGTGAACTGGTTTTTGTTGTTGTATTATAACTCTCAACTCGGGTTATTTCCAAGAAAGTTCAAATTCAAATGATTCAGGCCTTTCAGATTGATACGAGTGTTCACTAATGGCACTCTAGAAGTTGCGGGTAAGGAGAGACTTCAATTTAAGGTGAACGACCAGTGTTTGAAATTATATATTGGAGATTGCCCCAAAATATCCTTAGTTGACGACGTGTACCTAGAAGATGCTTGATAACATCCCCACGTCGTGCCACGATCTTAAATAAAGCCCTTCTTGAGAGGTAACCCATGTGCTAAATAATATGTGTCTTGAATGATGTAGGTGGAGTAAGGACTAGTTAACCGCCAAACCCGCTCACCTAAAGGACTCAATAGAAGACATTGAGAATCAGGAGCGAAGCGCGAAAATATAGAAACTCAACGCAGCACCATAAGCAGTGAAAATTTCCTATAACCCTCAGTTATTTATGCATGTTTTGTCTAAGTGTCATTATTTATCGCAATAACATAGAAGGTTGAGGTGTACATTCAACTTGTTCTCTTGCAAATTTGAGTATCAATTTCGATCAATATTGATGACTTGAATGTCTCTCCAAATTGAACAAGCATGAACATGTAGCTACGACAAGACCAAAAGAAGTTGTATATACAATATATAAACTCTTTACATCTTGATGTGAGTAGCCAGTTGTCAAATTGATTCTCGTGTTATGACTCTTGTAGACTAGCTGAAGCGTGAAATGTTGTTTGAAGGAAGTAACAATGCCTTGTGTTATAAGCTTACCTTGAATCATGCATGATTAAACCTAGAATTTGCCCCGTTAGTCTAGTCTACTAAGGCCTTATTTGTTTGCACTTAATGGGGGTTTGAATAATAATCAATCAGATTTACCTTATTCACTATGTTTGTTTTTTAGGACTGAATCATAATTATTCAGATTTAGTTCATTAATTTTGTTTGTTTTATTTCCTTATATACCTCTTAATGGGTCTGAATATATCTTAATGAATCAGATCTATAACACATGCTTAACACCATTCAGACTATAAATAAGACTCCTATCATAATTCAACTACATCACAAGAACTCATAATTTTTTTCTTATTTAATTAATGTTAATTAACTGCTTACGTTATAATTTATTTTATTCTTACTAACTTAATATAATTTCATAATTAATCAATATATTTGAATTAATAACCACTACCATGATCTAATATTTGCCCGCTTTTAGAAAATAAGAAAGTTAATTATTTGATCAATAACAATAACAAATTGTCATTATAAAATATAATATTTTAAGAAAACACTATATTACTAATCTATATAAACTATTTTACATTTCACTATATCAGATTCTCAATGTTTTTTAGGGCAAAAAATAATCATATTAATGATGTAACTTCATGTTAAATTGATAAATCATATTACCTTGTAACGATAGAAATGTTCAAATTATTATTTCTATCTCAAAATTTTTTTTACTAAAATGAGGTATTTATAATACTTATTGATATAGAGTTCAATTTTAGATGTATATTCAGAGATTGAAAACAAACAATCCCAATAATCATGTGTTAAGATTCAGAAATGACATCTTAATACTCAGATGTTTATTCAGATTTGCACATGTAGATCTCTTAATGCATATCTTAATATTCAGTTGTGCATTCAGATTTCTTGATTTTAATGGGAAAAAATGAGGCATGAGTGATGCTTTCTCTTGATATGATCTTAGGAGATTTTATGGAATGTGATCCAACTTGACATATACCTTTTTTATGACTTCACTGTCTCTTGAACACCCTTTGAGAATTAACCTTTCTTTATCTATTCGCTTTATCCTCATGAAATATTGGTCTAATTGAAATAGCGAACTTAGGTTTGTGGTGAAAAGAAAAGGAAAAAGTCAAAAGAAGTTTAAGGAACCCCTTAATCCATGGTGTCACGAAAATATGGAGACCCTCCATTAAGAAGGAAAAAAAAAGAAAAAGAAAAGAAATGAAAAAGAAAAGTTGTGGAATAAAAGTCAAAATGGAAAAGGGTTTCCAAGAAATTAATGGGAAATGAATAAATGGATGACTTATGAGTACTAACAAAGATGAAGAACGAAGAAAAAAAGAAGTGTTATGAGCACCAAATTTCATTAGGGTTATTAGTCACTTAGCCTAAATTAACATACCTTTGCAGTCGGCCCCATTACAAGCCTTATAAAGACCTTTTCGATCTGAAGAAAGGAGAAACAATTGTTGAGTGTAAAATAAGGGAAAGCCTATAGGTGAAAGAATGCATTGTGTTCCTCTTTTTGAGAATGAGCGTTATATCTAATTATTGAATTTTGAATTGATTATACCCTTGTGTGTGATAATGTAACTTTCATTTGTGTGAGGGAATTCAAATGCTTATGTTTGAGATTAAACTTGAATTTTAAGAAATTAATGTGAGCTCAAGAATCTTTGATAAAGATGTGTGACAACTTGAATCTTTGAGTAGAAAAATTGATCTTTATATAAATAGTTTGAGTCTTGTTGTGTATATTCATGATTGAGTCTTGCGTAGAACTATTTTAGACATACTTTTTGAACTGATGAACTTTAGTTTTACTAGAGGACAAGTAAAAATTATAAGTTGAGGGTGTTGATAAGCCCACAAATTTCACTCATTTAGGGTTATATTTTAAGAGAAGTAGAGTCTCAAATACTTATTTTATCTTAATATCTGATGAAAACTAATAAGTTTTAGGTATTTGTGGAAGCATGAACAATGTGTCACAAATAGAAGCAAAAAGACTGAGAGAACCAAAGAAATGAACGCCTAAGTAGCGCTAGGTCCACTTGGTAGTTTGTCAATAAGCATGGATGTAGCCTTTTGTTTCAGTAAGTCGTCCCTGAATAGGAAGATCAAATCAAAGGAAAGGAACATTTAGAGTATCACAGAAGTGATTCGGCAAAGCTATACAAGACCATCAAAAGTTACAGAAAAATGGAACAAAAGTGAACAAGATAACAGTGAGGAACACTTAGGTACGTGTGTTGCCGACAAAGACGCTGCAATGGGACTTCATGGTGGAATTTAATGTGAGATCTTAGTATCAATAGCTGATGGATGAAACACCAAGAAAAGAGGTGAGGCGGATATTGGGTTGGTGAACACATACTTTATACCGCCTTACCTTATAATGTGTCCTATCTATAATCGAAGATAAGCTAAAGGCGGGATAGCAGACAAAAGGCAGATTGCCGAAGTGCTCGGTGATCCCGACTAACTTCGCCGAACCATCCTTCGCAGCACAGTTTCAAACACTTTAAATAAGAGAGTTGGATCATTTTTCTTAGGATTCCAAATTAGTTACAAAAAATAGCATATTTTCTTATTACTTTTTATATTTTACTCTCATGTTTTGTAAGAGTTTTTGAAGACTTGAAGAAAAAAGGTTTCATCTTCAACAAATTGGACGTGGATATCCTTAAGTCTTCTTTGTTTGCTCAAATGAAGACCTTATTTCTCATACCTGATTGATTTTATCATCAATGAAGTTATAATTTCTATTTCTTGATGTGTGGATTACCCCAATTATAAGGGTGTGATTTAGAAAATATGGGTTAATATTTTTGTTGAATTTTTCTTGTTGGTAGATTTAATGTAGTTTAATGGTGATTTCATCTAGTGGTTTTGGCTGATTCTAAGGCATTTGTAGTTGCAAATAAAAATTCACACATGTATTTTTGACTTTCTTGGAGCTAAGGGGATTCTGCAGTGAATTTTCTCACGAGGACCCTTACGAGCATCTTCAAATCCTTGTAGATGTGTGCGGACCCTTCTCAATTAAAAACATATCTGAGGAGCCCATCCACTTGAGTATATTCCCTTTCTCGTTAATGGGACAAGCGTACAAATGGATAACAGAACTTCCACAAGAATCCATCACTTTTTGGTAAGAATTGGTAACTACATTTCAAGTGGTATTTTTCCCTCCTTCAAAGATGATCTCACTCCGGAAGAGCATTTAGTTGAAACTTGGTTGCGGTTCAAAATGATGGGGCTACAATTCCTGACCCATGGTCTTTCTGATAAGGTAATCCATCACTACTCTTACCGTAGCCTGGACTAGTTAAAGAAACATGTTGCTGACCAACTCTCACCCGGAGGATTAATACAGCAACTGTATGCATTAGTCGCACAAATTTATGAATGACGACTAACAACATAGCATGGTACACGCATGAATATCAAGTCTTTCCTCACACCTTTATGCTATCTAAGGAGAAAATTGAAAAGGACAATGAGAGATACCAAAACATGGCCAACATTATGACATAACTTGATAATTTATCAAAAATGTCATAGGGGCTGGTGCCCGAGGTTACAATGTCATGGGGGTTGCATGTGCGAACCCGAAGGAAGTCATGTTTGACGCTTTATCTAGTGAGAAGGTCAGCTTTCTGTCCTACCAAAATGATGGATACAGTTCAAACTACCCGAGGCAAGGTGCACACCAAGGATGGGGTAGAGACAAAGGCTCCAAAGATAGAAATCATGAATGGAGGGACAGTAATGAGAATTGGAAAGATGACGAGAAGGATACCTATGAGCGCTAAAATCCCAAGGATTCGGAAGGTGGATGGTCTAATGATATGCTCTCACGTATCCTCAACAAAGTTGAAGGGTCGGACAAGATGCTGAAAGGCATGAAGAAAGATGTGTCCACCCTTAGTCAGAGCGTCACCTCCCACACAGTTTTGATATAACAGTTGGAAACATAGATTGTTCATATCTTGTCTCACCTAAACCCAAGGGTTTAAGCGGGTTTGCCTAGTGATACTATGGACAACCTCAAGAATGAGATTTAAAATTAGGCTAGCGTCTTGTCGTGACGTTAACTAAGGCATTGTTTTGGAGGCAAACCAAAAACCTTTAGTTATTTTTTGTGTCTTGATGAAATAATGGTGTGTTGTTTGCACAAGATAAAGTTATGGAAGTGTATGAAAAGGTGCATGAAGGCGAGAAACCAGTCTAGTTGGTGAACCACAACCAATTTGGCAACCCCAATTTTCCTTTCGTCGTCCGCCTCAAGAGAACTTTAGATGGGCCCTATTAAACTCGGCGGGCCATAGGAATTATTGGTGTATCGCCAACCATATTAGCAACCTCGATGAAAACCACTGTTGTGATTCCCATTTGAACCGATGATCTTGCCTAATTCATTGAAGAAATAGGCACTCGCTGCTTAATCAAGTGAATACGGGAGCGTTACTCATATCACCAAATGGTTGGAATCTAGACGGGCCTTGCAAACAAATGTTTCAAAGGTACAAGTTCATTTACTCTCCTCACTTTTTTATCTTCACAAACTCAAACTAGCACTCTTGTTTAATAGTTCTTACACTTTTAGAGTATTCTAGTTGATGGAATCGTGCTTGGATCTGGATTACATTGCTTCTTAGAATCTCCGTAACATTTTAATCAACATTAAAGGTTGGTACTTTAAACCTTGTATATACTTTGCTGAAATTTTACTCATTTGCATGTTGTGAATCATATTGAAGTAATGCAAAATCTCTGTAAGAAAATAGGATTACATGCATTATTTATTGTCATTCGACCACTCCAATTTAACGATAAAATTCAACTTACCAATGCTCCGAATTGCATTATTTTTCTATGGGAATGTGCATTTTCTGTGGGTCTAAGCTGAATTTTTTAGAGGTTTAAATTGAATTATCAGGGGTTGTGAATTTTAATTACGTAAATTAGTTGAAAATAAGCACGAAGTGTCATTTAGGCAGATGGTCTAAGCTCACTAAAACATTCGGTGGTTCGCCTATCCTTTTCACGTTAAATTTAATGCTAAATGAGTCGTGATCCTGTAAATTTTGGCGGTAAGCCTGATGTCACCAAACATGCTCGGCGACTCACCAAATGGTTCTTCAATCGTCCTTTGTCTGCACCCTTTTGCCTAAATGGATGAAAACTTCATCAACTAGTTTGGCAAAGTGATTCTACATTGGTAATCCCTCTTGCCCTTATTTAAATACTTTCTAACTTTGACTTGATGTCTTTGCAGAAAAGAATAGACCAAAGGTAGAAGAGAGAGACATGGCACCCCGACACATAAGACAACGAGATTTTAACAGAGACGATAAGATAGCAGAACTAGCAAAAGAAAGAAGCGACAAGAAGAGAGCTAGTTCTAGCAGAAGGTCCACTGACCCTACTATACCTTCGTCAAAACATGCATTCTATGTGGGTATAAACTCTTTTCTGGCTGACCCTTACTTAGATAGGATGATTGTGGCTAATATTGCCGCAGAGGTTAAGGAAAATGAACACAATGAGAAATAGAATGATAGTACTCTAAGAACCATTGTCAAAGTCCAGTCTAATGTATCGGGAACTAATGCCCCTACAAAAAGAGGGAGCAGTTAGATAGGATCCCCTCTTTACCTCCCTCTCTTTTTTTCTTAGTTTTCACTGAAAAATATTAATCAGTTGCATTTGAGGACAAATGTTTTTTATTTGGGGGGGGGGGGTCGGGAACGGCCCAACTTTATGTGTTGTTTTGAGAGATGTTTTGGTTTTTGTATTTGGATTGTCTCTTTTAAATCATGTTTATCTGCTCTTTGTGGATGCTTAAGCTAATGTCTTCTTGATATTAAATTGCAAATTGATTTTGACACACTTCCAAAATAAATTATATTTTTCAAAAATAATTGACAAATCTTGTGTCGAAAGTGATTTTGATGCTTATCATGACCAATGGCACTACTTTCTGTTAAAGAGTCTATAATCGTCGATAATTTAGTAACCCAACCGACGGTTGTGGTCTTGTTCCAAGGGAATGGTAGTCAAAATTTGTACCTAGTTAGAATTTCATTATAATTAGTTGAAGCTAATGAAAATTGCAATTAAAATCATTATAAATAAAGGGAGTGACACGACAGTGTCAAATATCAAGGGGGTAGGGGTTTGTCACAAGTAGTAAAATTAAAGAAATGTTATAACAAATCTAATCAACGAGAAAGGAATTATTGCGATGTGACCGAAATAACGATTAATATAGATTATTGGGTTCATGCTTTCAATTGAAAATCTATAGAGAAATGGTTACAAAACTAAGCTTTATATTGAAATAACTTCTCTCTCGAGCAACTTATCCTGTTTTGAATGGGTTCCTCTCAGACATCCATTTGCCGCATGAACACCAGCCTCCGCCTTACTCCACTAACTCTCTTGAGTTGAGTGTTAAAATATGATACAAGGGCTCACCCTCTTGGGCTGAACCTGGTGTCGACCCACTCCTTACACCATCAATCTAGTAGTCATAGTTTTGCGATCTCCCTCTCTAGAAAGCCAAAAACACATGGGTGAATTTTCATGTGCAACTACAAATCCATTATATTAAACCACAACCACTATACGAAATCACCATTAAACTACATTTGATATACTAACAAGCATGGGGTATTTATCCACATATCAATATATAGAAATTATACCTTCAATGATATTGAAATCATATGGGTATGAGAAATAAAGTCTTGATTTTTTCAAAGAAAGAAGAAATATGGCGACCCACTTCCAATTTGGGTAAATGAAACTCTTTCTTGTTTTAGTCTTTAAATACCCTTACAAAATTTTAGAGTAAAATATAAAAAGTACTAACAAAATATGTTATTGTTTTTAATTAAGTTGGAATCCTAATAAAAATTATCCAACTCCCTTAAAACTAAAATTGTAGTAGTATTTATATTTTTTTAGGTTTGTGTTATAGTTGATCAATCAACGATTATAGTGGGAATTGCCGATTGACTCGACGATTCACCCATATGTATAGTTCACCTCCTTCTGGTACAATCTTCAGCATTTTTATGCTTTGGTTCATTGGGCAACGATTGCTTCTCACTTCCGTCATTTTGACCCTTTCATTAAGGGATCAGCACACTGGAACAAAAGGTGATATCCATGCCTATCGGAAATCCACCAAGTGGACTTAGCGATGCTAAAGCATTCACTTCTTCAATTCTCTCATTCTTTTTGCTCCTTTGTGCGACATAGTGTCCATGTTTTCCTTAGATCTTTAAAAACCTGAAACATACAAGTTTTTCATCAGATATTGAGATAGATAAGCATTTCAGGACACCATTTCTATTAAAATATAGCCTAAATGAGTCCAATATGTGGCTCATCAACACCCCTAACTTAAACTTTTAATTGTCCTCAAGTTCAGCAGTTCAAAAAAGATTGTCTGAAAATGAGTTTGAAGATGAACTTGAAGATGAGTATGACAAAGAGTTTGAAGATGATACACCATGAGTTTCATTATTTGTGTGATGATTATGTGGTGCTCACTTACCGTTTTGTAATTTAACTGTTTTTTTGCTACAAGCACATTAAGATATGTAATATGTAGAATTGAAGATTATATATCTATAATCTTTAAGTATTCTATTGGCTTTTTTCCTTGATTTATGCTATGATTTAGATATGTGGAATATTTTCAGTTTTGTACATTAGACAGGGTTCATTGGTGCTTTTGCTCATAGGCTTATGACCATTGAAGTTCAAATCTGATTTTTGATTGGAGATTCTGCTGCTAAAACAACAGTGCAAGTGAATAATGTAATGTGATTTTCTCCACTTTACTATAACATTTTAGAATATCTCTTTATCTTTTCTTTCAAATTGACCACAAATCATGGAGTTTACCAAAAGCTTTATTTACTCCTTGTGGGGTTCTTTAGTTTACACCTAAATCATAAGATATTAGAGACATATAATGCAGAAGGTCAACAACTAGCATGCATGAGTAATCTACTTTTATGTTACACTTTCCGGTATTTATTGTGTTTGTGGGCTATTGGATGTTATGCTAGGTAAGAGATAAGAGGAAAATCAATGTTATCAGCTAGTGGAATTATCTATTTCCTGTTATTATTAGCTAATTTACATTACAGGTAGAACTCAATTGTGAGCTCTGCTGTATTTCTTGTACAATTTTCAAACTACTTGGTATTGTCAAGTTAGTTCTACTTTGTTATTGATATTATGCGGGAAAAGTAGTATTGATTATTGTTGTTTATTGTTGGCCTCTATTATTGTTGTTGATGGTTAAATGTCCTTTCCTTACGATAAAAGTATTCTTGCATTTCAGAACCTTATTGTCTTATCTGTATCTTGAAGGTTACGTTGCTACTTAATCAAAGACGAAAAAGGTATCATTTACTATCAATTGAACCAATTGCCTTATTGGAAGTATCCAATTGCCTGAAACACTGAATTGGTTATTTGTTTGTGGCAGCAGCCTTGCTTATAACTTTTTTAATCTTTACTGAAACCTCTGAAAGTTTAACAATTGTTTGATGACTATATGCAAAAAATTAAATTTCACAATGAGACATAAGTAGAGAAATATTTTCTTGTCCTAGGTTAATATTCCTTTGAAACAAGAAAATCCAATTTTTTACTTAGGAAAATTGATGCATCATCAGAAGTCCTATCAAATAAAGATAGGTTTTAAACTTCTATTTTCAAAGATAGTGCAACATTTATAACAATTACTGGTGTATCCTTATGTATAGTTTCTGGTTTTTTAATGAGTATATGAATGAGTTAGGTAAATAATTATCAAGATATGTAAGGTGAAAGATGAAAAGCATGACATGTAGAAGGAAAGTATGAAAACTACTATGTACAAGGGAAGTATGACTGCCATGTTTTCATCTACTACTATGTTTGTATTTGAAATAGAACACTCTTCAATATTTGTAATATGCCACTATGAAGATTATGGCCATGTAATTTTTCTGATATTATTTTGTAGGTCTACTTTATACAAGGAAAAAGAAAGAAGAATGAATTAATGAACAATATTAAAGGAAAAGGGTTCGAATCCTAACAAGGCTTAAAGTCCATTGAAGAATCTGGATGCTGATATGCAATACCTCTCAAGTGCTGAATTGCTCAATAAATATAAGATTAAGAGAGAAAATGTTGCAAACGAACGCAATAATAAAGGTAAGAACTTAGTATTGCAAATATGATTGTAGGGAAAGGACAAAACAAACCAAGATCATTTCAATTTGGAGAGTCCATTCAAGAGAAAGGATTTAAGCTGACTATGCCCAATTTCAGGTTACAAATATCATCAAACGAAAATGTTACTTCTTATGTATATGTTAGTAGAACAACAGTACGTTATGGAAAGGAACAACAAGAAATTCAGGATTAATGTGCTTGTAGAAAAAAAATAATTAAATAACAAAGCAGTAAGTGAGCACCACATAGTCATCACACAAATAATGAAACTCATGGTGTGGTTATGTGCCTATATGTGTGATTCATGAGATTATGAGGTGTCCTTAAATGATTTATTAAAGTGTTTGTAGGTAGTGTGTCAATTTCAAGAATGTACATGTCATTTGAAAGGTTTGCCTTGAAACGAGCTTGTGTGTCTTGGCATGTTTCGTCGAGTTTTACGTGTTCATTTTGGATGAAATTGATGTGGGAGGTCCTAAAATTGTATACTAACATATTTGGGTTGGAAATGTCTAGGAAAACATCCCCAAGTACCATCTAAGAGTCCTTGAGGAAGGACCCTTCCTAGAGCCAAAGGCTGTCAAGACCAATTCCAATCGACTGAGGCAAACGACAGATCGTTCCCATTCAACACCCTATCGATGGGGGTGATTGGTCTACACATATAACAGGATCTCAGTATACCAATGTACAGCCTGTGAACCAAACTAAGGCCAGACACGACGGTCCGTCAATGGCCAGTCGTTGGTTAGGTCTGTTCCTGCGCATCTTCACTGTTAAGTTGAAGGATAAATTGGTAAATTCACCCAACATACAAATAAGATTTTTGGAGGTTACTTAGTGGTATTTTAGGTATTTAAGTGGATATAAAAGTCCTAAATATCTAGATTAATTCATTCTTCCAAATAATAATCCCAAAAATCTCTGAGAAATTCTCAAGAACTCCATTGAAGCCAAAACTCAAGGAAGAACTTGTATAGGAGATTTGAGTGGTGATTCTTAATCAAATTGGTGTATTAGCATCATTTAGGTATGATTTATAATCCTTGAAGCTCTATTAATCAAGGATCAAAAAATTCAAAGAGATTTCTAATGTTTAGAAAGATGATGGGTTGTTGCATTAAAGGGTTTGAATCATTATATATTGATTATATTGATGTTCATCATATGATTTTAAATCAATTGACCTATGAACACATGTAATTGATGAATCCTAGTTTTTGACTACTTTATGATTGACTTGATATTGTCTTAGTGCGTATGAATTCTATTGTAGTTTTCTATGGCCTATTTAATGAATTAAGAATTGTATTTTATTGATGTATAGGATGTATTAGATTGATATTATCTAAATTTAATAGACCTAGATTCATTGATAATAATTTTTTATTATTGAATTGATTTTCATGGCCATGGGTAAGGGCTTTTTGGTATTGAATTGGATGATTTAGGTATGGATTGAAGTGGTGAAAATGGATTGGTCGTAATCTACCCTAATTATATTTATTTTATGTAATTTATATTTTGAATTATGTTATTATTGGTATCGTCCACTTATGGTGGCGGTGCTATGTGAGTGATGTGGCCTTGTCGGTGTTACTTTATGTATTATGATGATCATGACATCAAATGGAAAACTAATTGAAGTATTATGATGATTTGTGTAATGATTTATGTGAAGCATGACTATATCTATGTACATGTGAGTAATGTGAATGTATGTACTTCTTCTATTGTTATTAGGTGATCATGTTAGACTATGACTACGTCTTTATGTGTGTGGTCTTAGAGTTAATGCATTATTATTTCTACTTGAATATATGATCTATTATGGTTATATTGATGGTGTTATAGTAGTGTACAGGATAACTTATAGATGATAATGGTTATTCCTACGTTCTTCTAGAATAATAGACAATATCTGCTAAAGTGAAGTATTAGTGTTTCTTGTGTAGTAGACTTGTATCCCGTACTTGATACATGTATGAATGTGAATATTAGATGCATTGACTTAGGATTCTAAAGTCTCTTAGTCTTGTATGTATGAATGATATGAGACCTTGAACGAATCTATGAAGGTCCTGTATGTAAAACCTTGAACCTATTGGTATGTTTTTGTAGTCGAAAGTCGTAACGGTATCCTTCTAGTATGAATGATGGAATTAAGGTTGGTTGGCTGGAATTACATCATATCATCCTAATGAAAGTTATTAATCTATTTTCGTCGTCATCATAAGGCAGCCTTAGGTGTCCTTTTTGGTAGGGTGAATGTGATTGGGTGATGAACTAGATATGGAACCCCTTCGTGTGATTCTTTAATGTAAATTAATCTATGATAACAAAGTCAAGAACCAAGTGATTATGGTAAAGGAAGTGGCACTAGTTAAAGAATGAGGCTAGAGGGCAAAGAAACCCTTCATATTCCTTAACCATGTGCCTTCATGGGATGTGTCCAAGTTCTACCATTGGCAAATAGAACACCCTCTATCGGAGTAGGTTACAACTCTGGATTTTATGCTTACCATGGTCTATGTCGGTTATTGCCTATTCTCATCATATGTGATACCTACTAGCATTGAGAAGTTCTATGAAGTTTAGGTTGTGGTATAGGACACTATCTAGACATTGCACAATACACTTTGAAGATGTTACTAAGAGTCCTCAGGTCTTCTCCATGACCATTACTTGAATGTCCTTATGTGATGAATGTCTCTTAAATTAAATAATGGATGTAATGATTTAAGTTAAAAAATCATGCTAAATGAATAAGTACTTATGTAGATTAATTAAGGGTTGTCTAGCTAATGTGTGAAGAGGGCATAGGAATGGTCACTTCGTATCTACCTAGATAAGCCTTAAGAATGACTCTATTTAGGAAAGTTGGTTGATTATATCGACATTACTCAAACATAGGTAGTCTTATGGTTTAGTTAGGTAATGTTGCAAAGGTCAACCATGGACATTATCTTCTTGATTTACTTGAGTAAGTCTTTTGGTAACCTTTGTGAGGAGAATGTCATATTCTATGAATGCTATTGTGCTAAGTGAGAATGATCTTATACTAGGTAATCTAAAGGATCTCTTAAGTGTGTGTGAATGTGATTGTATGGCCGGTCGCATCACAACTCACTCAAGTGAACCTTAGAATCATCTTTGGTAGGAGGATCTCATGTTCATATGTTGGTGTAATGTAAGTGTGTATATCTCATTATAGGTGGTTTTATGGATTATTTAGGTGTTCCTAGATAGGGTGTATGTGAGGTCACTCTTTGTCTTACTTAACTGAGTCTTAGGATAGCTTTTTGTGAGGTAAGTACATGCTAGAAAGTGTCTAAGATAGAGTTAAGGAACTTTACTTTAACACTGAAGGAGTTCATTGTAAAGTGTTCCTTAAAATGTAATAAATTTCATAAGTGCTATCTTATGTGTTTTAAGGTGTTAAATGTTGTTCTTATATTTAGTTTATCATATTTAAATCAAAAAAGAGCATATTTCCATTAAATTTCCATTTTCATGATTGTTATGCATTATGCCGTACTTAGTACATGTGGTTGTACTAATTCGTACTTTTATCTATCTCTAATGTGATTCATATGTGAAGATGATTTTGGGAGCTAACTATTTGATTATAGGATCCTTCAAGCAAGTTGAAGTATTTCCTTACTAGAGTCGAGGGCATAGATGTTTTTTATTTTTCTTATTGAAGTATTCTAATCGACTTAGTAGTACTATATATCTATTGTATGGTCTGTGTCCTTCGTACTCTTGTGTCGAGGATATGATGAAATAAGACTTAGTATTTCCTATGAGTTTTATATGAAAGGGATTTTAATGACTATTCTAATGTTTGTGGAAATTTTTAATTCCGCACTTCTTTTCATATGTATATATGTGATAAACGATTCGAAAGGGTTTGTACAAGACCTCAAAGAGGTCAAGTATGCCGGTTGCAATCCGAGAGTGCCATATCTTCTAGGGTGTGGTCTCAGGATATGACAAGCATAGAGATCTCAAGACTTACTCAATCTTCTTCACAATGCCATCATCAAGGTCTTACCATGAACCATCCATTTCAACCCAACAATGGTATAATATCATCATATAATAGTAACAACATAATAACAAGGCCAATTGAATAATTATACAACAATTCATTACAATTTCATAGCCTAGAATTAGAGACTTAGATCAAGTTCATAATCTACTTCACAACCTAGGTCAATTACTCAAGAACTAGAATAATTGGATTACAATACATCACAATCTACTCATAATAAGCATGATAAAACATAGAATAGTAATTGACACACTAACCAAACCAATTGAGTCAATATTATACAATTGAATTCAAGATCACAACCTAGGGTTAAAGGGAATAGGTCATCTTCTACAATTGAGACCGATACATTAAGAAGTAACATAATTTTGTTATAAGAAATGTTAATTTACTCATAATATCCAAAAGATATTATAAACAAAGCAATTCACAAGATCAATTTCGTATTGGCAGTAAACTCACTTGAATTTGATGTTTTTGAATTCAATTTGGAGGATCCCTTTGGGGAAAGTGATCCAAAAGGTGAAAGGAATCCCATACCGTGTTAATTGATGAAGTTTGATGGAGAAACTTGACCCTTTGCAGCCCTAGAACCCACCTCTAGCTTGGTCTTCAATTGGATTTCTTTAGGAGAGAGAAAGTGTCAAACCCGGAGAGTACACCCCAGATGCGACCAACGACCTCCTCCTCTCAGAGGACTCAACAAAGCCTCTTAGCATTAGTCATAACATGTCATTAGTTAAAATTTGTGGAAAATTAAAAACTTTAGAATTCTATTTGCAGTATACTGATACGCTCAAATTTACTTCTCAAATAAGAAATAAAGCGGTCATATCAAGTAAAGAACCCAACTAATGAGGTTGGGATCGTTCCCATGAGGAAAACAGTTCATACTTAACTTCCATCTATTATTACTACTATTTAGTAAATTATTTCCTTGAAAAGCAAAGACAAATAAAGGGGGGTTTTTATTTCTAAATTAATGAAAATAATTAGCTAAATTAAACTAGACAACTAACAGATTCAAATGTTGGACTTTAATCAGTTAATAAAAGTAACTGGGGTATACGTGTTCCCCATAGGTTCCTAACTTGATAATTCTAACAATAACAATTCTTTCCTAGTATCTTGCATGCAACGTGATAAGTTATGTATTTATAAATCCTTGGTCCCTCTATGTGTGTTGCTATACTAACCCTTACCTTTACCTCATATTAAGCATCGTATTCGATATTTGACTAAGTTATTACCTCGTACCAATCAATACTAGCCTATTAGATAGTATACACTAAATCTATGTTAATAATTCTTTTCCTATTATCTACCTCCTTGGTCCGGCAAGTAGCATTAAGGCGAGTTCTAACGTTGGTCATCCGTAAAAAAGACTTCTAAGCGAAAGAATTATCAATACATGAAAGACACTATTCTAGAATTGTAATTATAGTTAGGTTTTACCTCATTATTCGCCTATGGCAACCACAACCCTAGTTATGGAGTTTAGTTACCCATAGTCATAATCACAATATTCAAATATGTAATATAAGAATTCATGCACTTACCTCAATGAGAAAGAATAAAATGCAGAAGTTCACTTGATTAAACAACAGAATCACCAACAATCAATTAGTGAAATTAATTGAAGACTAAAGATTCTCCAAAAGTATAATATTAATCACAAAGTCTAATCCACAAAAGAAGCTAAAATAACCAAGAGTCTAACTATAAAAGAGTCTAATCACTAAAGAGTCTAACCCCAAAAATGAGGTTTTTCAAACTATTTATAAAAAAAAAACAAAACCTAATCAATGAAGCACTCTATTTACTGGAAATCTATCAAAACACGGCTGGGTCGACAGACCCCACGATGGGTTGTCGTGGTCACGACGGGCCGTCATGGACTACGTCGTCCCATACTTTGCAAATACTTCTGCTGCTATCTTCATTATTCTCAACGGCAGGTATGATGGATCGTCACAGTCACAACGGTCCGTCGAGGGTATCCGTTCCATAACACTTGAACTCTTGGAATATGGGTACAGGGACTGCTTTTCTAATCTTCATGATGAACCATCTGGATGAACCGTCATGGCTACGACGGTCTGTCACACACTCCGTAACCCCACACATTGTCAGACTTCCCCATCTTCCTTCAGCAGATTCACTACGATGCCACCTACGAACCGTCACAGGCGCGACGGACCGTCACAAGCTCCGTAGGTGGTACTTTTTTGCATTTCTTGCTCAAAAACCTCCGCGTTCATCTTTCAGACAGATTTTCTATAAATAAAGAGAAACTTACATAAAAATTAATAAAAAAAGGCTTTTGGACACACACTTAACTTAAGGAAATAGTATTAAAAATACCGTGAAACACGGTATATCAACACCCTCAACTTAAATTGGTTGTTTGTCCTCAAGCGACGCACTATGACTCAATACAAAATCTTTGTACAATAGTATCTATGTTTTATCTTTCCCAATTATTTGGCTGTCAATCCCGATCAGTCTTATCATATTTATGCATTCTATCACTATTAGGCTTGAATTATGTTGAATCAGACCATGACACAGACTCACCACGCACTAACACCTATCCTCTTCAATTTCTCACTAGGGTGTTAATATTTCTGATAATGCAACTAGTGACCTCACTTCAAAACAATATCCTCATTTTTCACAAAATGATTTTAGTTTGAGTATAAGCATTACTTTTCAACACTCACTCTCAGAACAGATGCACAACTCATTCACACATATTGCCATAAGCTTGCCCTTATTTTCACTGCTTTAAGTTCGCTATACAGCTTTTAGGATCATGATAGGACTTTCTTAGCTTGTAACATAGGCTCAGGGTCAGGTAGGATATATTTGGGTATACTTTAGTGCCTTTTTTGCCCTCCTTGACATATCGGCTAAACATACCTCTTTTCATCATTTTATTTCTCCCAATTTCCCATATTCTTTTACCTTGCTATTCTCCCTTCTTTCTTCATTTTTGTAAATGAGTCTCTTCTTTTCTTGCTTGTATTTTTTGTATTTTTTATTATTTATTATTATTTCACTTTTCTTTCAACTAATTCTTGAGTTACTTCACTTTTGTTCTTTCTCTCTCTTTGTTCTTTCAACCCCACTTTCCAGACATTCCTCATAATAGACACCCTCAACTCATGGCTTTGCCATGAGTCAAAGTACACAATACCCAAAGTTGGTTAAGAGCTATAAAAAGATTTTTTACTGCATTAGCCACCCTGAACTTATGCTTTTGGCATAATCTGAGGTGCACATGTCAAAGGAGGGACCATGGCCAACACATTATTCCAAGAAAAGATCAGCTGGGGGTGAAAAAGAAAGGTCTAGTTTAAGCTCAAATCATTTGGATCAAAGAAAAATTAATTCATTTGTTTTTTTATCTAGGCAATAAATGGGCTATTTTGAACAAGGGCCTATGATCCTTTCCTAATTGTCTATTACAGCTTACTTTTAGCAGGACTAACCAGGCAAGTTCTGGATAAGTACAAATAGTGGACTATTCAAATCTTCCTCACAATCACTTGAAATCTCATTACTCTACCAGATTATCAGACAAATAGTTTGAATTTTAGACTTATGGTCATGCAGTGGTGTACCTCTATGTCATGCTTAGAGCCACACATTTATCTATTACTATGCCTAGTCATGCATCATTTTCAATTCATCAGGATATCATTTTAGCCATCATGCTTCAGAATTAAACTATGTACACAATATATAGACATGCCGGTTCAACAGCAAAAATAATCAGTCTCTTGGGGAAAAAGAACACAGGCAAGAAAACCCCAAAGTAGGATAGTAAATTAGGCTACTCAGACTTCACCCTAGAACTCACTTTAAATTTACCCCACTCCCCAAAAATACACATGAAATTTTCCTCAGTGTTAAAAAAAATAAAATACATGAGTGGTAGGTGAAGCAAACCTGGGGCGCAAAGTACCGACAATCAACAAGATGGTGGGTCTGGTTCCCCGGAACCCACTACCTCTGTAATCTGGACACCCCCAGTAGTGTCCTCAGCAACAACAGCACTATCAGTAGTGCCTCTCGCTATCTCCACATTTTTGGAGCTAGATGCCCCAGTAGCTGACTCTATGGCCCTCATCCGACGCGCCTCCTCATCAGCAAACGAGGCTCTCCTCACAGCCTCCACCTCACGGCACCCCTTCTTTCGTGATCTTGCCTCATCCTCTTCTCAACCCTTACGCCTTTTGTCATGCTCTCGAGGGGGAGGTGGCGGAATGTCAGAAGTGGCAAATAAGGCCGCTATCACTGTATCCTCAGCAGCCGCTACAGAAGGGGCCTCAGACTCAGGCACCCTAGCCTCTAAGATCATATCGATTTTGGCGCAAAGACTTTCGACTGCAGCCTGAAGGGTCGACACATCCACTTGAGGGGCTTGGTGGGCTAGCACCCGCAACTAAAAAGTGTCCAAGCGCTGATGAACCTCAGCGATCTTCCGCTCTGTGTGCTGGACCATTCTTCACTCCAAGCGCTCTTCTGTCTCAGCAATAGACCTCTGCTTCCAAGGCTGGATGTGATGCATAAGTGTAGCCATCTGTGCCTCTAGTTACAGGCTCCTAGCAAATAGGACCAGAGCGGGGAAAGGGGCTGAGCGAAAGGAGCTCTAGCAGTGCTACTACCCGAGATAGACTAGACGGGGATAGTGTCAGTGGAAGCAGCTTGCGTAGCCGTGCGAGACAGTGCCACCGTATCAACAAGATTTTCACCAAGTAGAGGCAACTCTTGATGGGGCCCTCTATGTGGAGCCAACTCATTGGCCTCATCCCTGATGAGGCCGATTTTAATAGTGCCCAGCGGGGTTTTGAGCTGATCAATGATCCAGATGGGCACAATTGCGGACCTGCATAAAGAAAATATCATGCACGGGAAAGGGTAAGTAGTATTGACCTTAAAAGCCTTCTCGTGTATGACCGCCTGTAGAAGCCAACCAAAGTCCACCTCAAACCCGTCTATCATCGCCGCCATCAGTACTGCACGATCCCATGTTACTATGTTATTAGCGGCTGTGGGGGAAAGGCAGTGGCGGAGAATCCACCATAAGAACTTTGCCCTGATGGTCAGGTTAGCCTTCTTGATGGCTCTCTTCGGCTCGGTTAGCCAGTCAGCACCCTCTCCATCAACAGACAAGTGCAGGGCCATCCACCTCTTGGTGGTCTCTCTCAGATGTCTCATGCAAGAATTGGCCATTTCTGACAATTTGCCATCGGTAATCAAACTCGGCAGTGAGAGGGGTCTGGTTGGCATCAATATCCTCATCGTATAGATTCCGGCTGATGGAAGGCAGGGAGATATCAACCTGAATGCCACGTGCTCTGTCATGCCCTAGTGGGGCCTGTTTGGTGGAGGCAGCCCGCCTATCATTCTGTGTTCTGAGAGTAGCCACGTAGGAGGCGTAGAACTCTCGGACCAACTCTTCACTAAAACGTACCAACGAACGCATTGTCCACTCTAGTCGATATCTCTTGAAGAGATTGTAGATCTCTGCCATAGTCAGGAGACTTCCCGTAAGGACCCGCATCTCCAATGTAAGGGTCTGTGTCGTGACTCCTTTGTCATTTAGAAACTTTGCGTCTGAACAAACTTGATATTGCCCGTCGACACACCACCAGTTGGACTGGTCGACAATCGGGGTGAGAGCACGAGTCGGTGAGCCGGGTGTGGATTAAGAACTGTCAGCCTCATCAGACGAGGAAGACGGTGCAGTTGTGGCGGGTGCAGGGACCTCAGCAGATCCAGAGGTTCCTTTGACCACAAAACTCCTAAGGAGCCAGATGCTGCTTTTTCATGAGTAGCTGACCCAGAAGGTGTGCCGGTTAGTATGTGCTCCTAATCAGACTGGGAGGCAGTGACTACACCGGACGCCACCTTTTTTGGGTGTGGCTCTGTTATCACGTACAACTTGGGATAGAGTGGAAGTTCCTGGGGGCACGTACTCGGGGCCACGCTCATCATCAGAGCCAATGACCAGGCGGGCAGATGGGGCGACATACTTTAATCGCATACGTGCATACACTCGATCTTATTTTTGTGCCATAATATATTACCTATAAAGAATCAATATTAGTACTAGAAGGAGCAAACAAGACAAGCAAAACGACACAAAATAAATAAAAGAGTCAAGATGTAATGACATTTCTATAGTAAGAGTGAAACACGACGGACCAGGTGACGGCTCATCGTGAGTACGACGGACCGTCATGGGGTTCGTCATGCATTACTTAAACTATGTTTATGTGGAGACCCCTGAAGGAAACTCTCTGACAAGTACAACGGATAAGCAGGACAGACCGTTGTGATGATGGCGGTCCGTCATGGATGTCCGTTGTAGTAAACTTAGAAAAAAGTATGGAGACCCTTAGGAGAGGTGTCTCTGACCGTCATGAAAGTTATGCAGGATGGACCGTCGAGGGTATGACGGTCCATCGTCGATGTCCGTAAGAGGACACTTGGCAAAAATTGGAGACCCTTACAAACAGGGTCTCTGACAACCAGAACGGTTGTGCAGGACCGACCATCGAGGGAATGACAGTCCGTCATAGATGTCCGTAAGAGGACACTTGGAAAAAGTTGGATACCCTTAGGAATAGGGTCTCTGACAACAAGAAAGGTTGTGCAGGAAAGACCGTCGTTGGAACGACGGTCCGTAAAAAGTGAGAGACCCTTAGGAATAGGAACTCTGAAACCAAAACGGTTGTGCAGGACAGATCGTTGTGGGAACGACGGTCCGCCGCATGTGTCCGTTGGTGGACAATTAGAGAAAATTGGACAGTGAGGTGTTAGGGATATTGGGACGGACCATATGACGGTTCGTCATGGGTACGACGGTCCATCATCGGGGTCTAGTTCTGGCATTCAGTGACAGAACTGGGGCTGCCACATTCATCCCCTATGACCCAAATGTAATTTTTAGTGTTTTATACTACTTGTGTTTAAACAAATACCTACTAACTTGCAATGCTAAAGCACCTATTTCTAGAGTTTTAACAAGGCAATTTTGAGGATTGTCAACCTAGGTCAGACAAAATATGTATTAAAGAATGAACCCATCAATAAGAAATAGGCTAATACTAATATATAAACAAAAATGCAATCTAAATGGGTAGAAATAACAGACCCATACCTGAGAATTTGAGAAAAACAAGCGAGGAAGGTAATTGGTGATCAAGAAGAGAATCACAGCAGCAGACTCCGATTAGTAGAGAGTGGATTTTAGGATTTTGGGAATTTGGGAAAATGATTGGTTGAAAGAGAGATAGGAAATTGGAAGTTTAAAAGAGAGGGAAATGGGAGGAAGAGGGAAGGAAATGGGTGAAATAAAGGGGTGGGATTTTTAAATGTTAAAAATATTTTTTTTAAAATAGTCCAGTCGGGTCGGGTACGCTTCAGTAATGACGCGACGAGTCCCCGACGACGGTCCATCGCAGTTGTGACAGTCCGTTGTTTGTTCCGTCGCGTGTGCCCTAGTTTTAAAAATAACTGAAAGACGTACTTGGCGCGACAGATTCATGCGACGGTCCATCACGTTTGTGATGGGACGTCGATGGGTCCCTCAGTGACTGCTGCAGAGTGATTTTCTGCCGAATTTCCTAGTGATGTGCTTGCAAATTTAAAATCCATTGGTAGAAAATGCTACCATTACTAGAATGAAAAACTATAAGTATTGGGTTGCCTCTCAACAAGCGCTTGATTTAACGTCGCGGCATGACTGAGGACGCTTGATTACTCATCCTTCATCAATATGGTATGCCTCGATCCCTTCATTTGCCGATTCCGCATGCCCAAAATAGGGTTTTATTCGTTCTCCATTCACCTTAAACCGCAATCCCTCCTTGGTTTCTAACTCAACTGCTCCATGAGGGAATAATTGAGTAATCAAGTAAGGGCCAGTCCATTTGGACTTGAGCTTGCCCGAAAGCCAAAGCAACCTAGAACTGTCTAAATGCACCAAATCCCCAACCATAAACTCTCGTTTTTCACTTTTTAGGTCATAATCCATCTTCATCTTTTCTTTGTAGGATATAGCAGATAGTTATTGGAGCTCACCACTCTGCCTCATGGACCTACAAATGTTGAAGGTCTCTTCTTTATTATTCAACCAAAATTTCATCTGCCCCTTTTCCATATCAACTAAGGCTCTACCCAGAGAAAAGAATGGCCTCCAAAGAATAATAGGCACTTCAAAATCAACTTTACAGTAAACAATAACAAAATCTGCTGGAAATATGATTGATTCCACCTTTACTAGCACATCGTAGAGTATCCCTATAGGCCTCTTCACTATTTGATCGCCCATCAGTAGCCACATCGTAGTGGGCTGTAGGTCACCCAAGCCCAACTTCTTGTAAATCGAGAGGGGCATGAGATTTATGCTTGCCCCAAGATCACATAATGCTTTCGCAAAATGTAATGACCCGACTGTACAAGGAATAATGAACACACCCGGATCTTTTTTCTTTTGTACGAGAGATCTTGTAGAAATAGCACAATAATGATGCATTCTATCATCATCCTCGAAAATGACCTGTCTTTTCTTTGTTACCAGATCTTTCATAAACTTGGCATAACCGGGCATTTGTTCTAGAGCTTGTACCAAAGGGACATTGATAGAAAGCTTCTTCAACATTGTAATAAAACGCCCATATTTACCATCCTCGGTCTTTTTCACTGATCTTTGAGGAAAGGCGGGGTGGTATAGGCATGGGAATTACCTTTATACGGACTTCCGCATCTTTTCCAGTGCTATCTTCTGCTTCACCACTACCCTCTACCACCTTATCATTATCCTTTCTCACCTTTTCCTCATTAGACGATATAGGTGGGTCAATGTTGATTGCCATACAGTGTGCATCATTTTTCGGATTTTGGACATTATTTCTAGGAAGACTTCTCGATTGCTGTGTGTTCACAGTCGTAGATAATTGGGCCATTTGCAACTCAATCTGCTTAATCGATATTGCATGTGTATCGACTTTCTGCCCAATACCCACTAAATCACTCCTTAACTCTTTAATGTGCTCATCATTAGTATCGAACCTCATCATCATTTTGTGCAACATATCATCAACTCGCGCCATACTATCTCCACCATCCCTAGAAGTAACTTCACAATTTTTAGGAGGGACATAGGGTCCATTCCTATCATTTCAGTTACCATAGTTACCCTTGTTAATGTTGTTGTTGCGGTTGTAGTTTTTATCTCGGATATAATGACCCTTAATGTTATAGTTACCATAGATCCGACCTTGGTTCCCTTGACCATGGCGCCAATTATCTTGATTTGAGCCTTGGGCACTAGGTCGGAAACCCCCCGTCTACTCTTTTACCTCATAGGAATCCTTCGCATAATAGCATTCATCATTTGGTGGTGCTGGTTTAGACAAGTAGTTAACTACATTTATCTTTTCTACACCCCCAGTGATATGTTTCAAGACCAACCCAAGCTCATATCTCATCTGAGGCATCTCTTCCCGAATCTCATCTGTGGCTGGGTTGTGAGTGGATTGCACTGTGAGGGTATTTCTCCTAGTATCTGACTTCCTAGTACTCCAAGATTTATTATTCCGGGAGATTTTCTCTAACTTTTCAGAAATGTCAACATAAGGATCGTCCCCATAAGAACCAACTGATATAGTATCTAACACAACTTTATTATTATCATCCTGTTCCCGATAGAAGTATTCCTTCAGTGACTCATCATCTATACGGTGATTGGGGACGCTTCTCAAAAAGGAGGTGAATCTATCTCAAGAACTACTAACTGACTCTCCTGGTAGTGCCACAAAGTTGTTCACTCTGTCATTGTGGTTTAGTTTCTTGGAGAACGGGTAGCAGCGTGCTAAGAAAATGTCCCTTAGTTGGTTCCAAGTAAAAATTGAGTTATAAGGGAGGTGAGTGAACCAAATAGTAGCCTATCCCGTCAGTGAGAGAGGAAACAGTCTTAGCCCTATTACATCCAAGTCCATGTTAGGCCTCCCTACACAACTTTTACACACTTCCCTTAACTTAGTTATATGGGCATGTGGATCCTCAAAAGGTATCCCTGGGAACAAACCTCTGGAAGTGCGCATTTGCATCAGGCTACTAGTTAACACAAAGGTGTGGCCTAGTGGTAGAGGTGGCAAGACAAGTGGCCCATCAGAGTTTTCTATATTGTCATAGCTACTGTAGTATTCTTGGGGCCGTGGAGCGAGATTTTTTCCCATCTGTTGGTTTTCACCCGGAGCATCGGGTAACAACTAACCATGAACATCAACTGGAGCTGGGATGTTCTGGTTTGGATCATCATCATTAATACCCAAGTTTCTATTCATATTGCGTAGTGTACTCTCTAATTCTTGATCATAGGGAAACAAGGGTTCTCATTCTGTCCGTGTATTTGGCATACAAGGAATATAGTTCTGCAAGAATAAAAAACAATAAACAAAGTAAAATTAAGAAAATATTGATTTAATCTTAGTAATAAGTTTAAGTTAATCTAAAAGCTACTTTCACCGATAGCGGCGCCAAAATTTGATACGCTCAAACTTACTTCTCAAATAAGAAGTAAAGCAGTCGTATCAAGTAAAGAACCCAACTAATGAGGTTGAGATCGTTCCTACAAGTAAAATAATTCAGACTTAACTTCAATCTATTATTACTACTATTTAGTAAATTATTTCCTTGGAAAGCAAAGACAATAAAAAGGTAGGTTTTTATTTTTAAATGAATGGAAATAATTAACTAAATCAAAGTAGACAACTAACAGATCCAAAATGTAGGGGTTTAATCGGTTAATAAAAGTACTAGGGTTCCTAACTTTATAATTCTAACTATAAAAATTCTTTCCTAGTATCTTGCATGCAAAGTGATAAGTTATGTATTTCTTAATCCTTGGTCCGGCATCTAGAAAATTTCACTCTGCACCTTGGTCCGGCTACCTGTGTGGCTATACTTACCCTTACCTTTACCTCATATTAGGCATCGTATTCGATATTTGACTAAGTTATTACCTCGTACCAATCAATACTAGCCTATTAGATAGTACACACTAAATCTATGTTGATAATTCTTTTCCTATTATCTACCTCCTTGGTCCGGCAAGTAGCATTAAGACGAGTTTTAACGTTGTCCATCCGTTAAAGACTTCTAAGCAAAAGAATTATCAATACATGCAAGACACTATTCTATAATTATTATTTTAGTTAGGGTTTACCTTATTATTCTCCTATGTTTCCCACAACCCAAGTTATGGAGTTTAGTTACCCATAGTTATAATCACGATATTCAAATATGTTATATAAGAATTAATGCACTTAATTCAATGAGAAAGAATAAAATCATAAGTTCACTTGACTAATCAATAAAATCACCAACAATCAATTACTGAAATTAATTGAAGACTAAAGATTCTCCAAAAGTGTAATAATAATCACAAAGTCTAATCCACAAAAGAAGTTAAAATAACCAAGAGTCTAACTATAAGAGAGTCTAATCACCAAAGAGTCTAACCCCAAAAATGAGGTTTTTTGAACTATTTATAAAAAAACAAAAACCTAATCAAAGAAGGACTTTATCTACTGGAACTCTGTCAAAACGCGGCTGGGTCGACGGACCTCGCGACGGTTGTCGTGGTCACGACGGGCCGTCATGGACTCCGTCGTCTCATACTTTGCCGATTATTCTGTTGTTCTATTCATTATCCTTGATGGCAGGTATGACGGATCGTAAAAGGCACAACGGTCCATCGAGGGTCTCTGTTCCATAACACTTGAACACTTGGAATTTGGGTAGTGGGACTACTTCTCTGATCTTCATGAAGAACCAGCACAACGTACCATCATGGCTACGACGTTCCGTCATGCACTCCGTAACCCTACACTTGGTAAAACTTCCCCATCTTCCTTCAGCAGCTTCACTACGATGCCACCTAAGGACCGTCACGGGCACAACGGACCGTCACAAGCTTCGTAGGTGGTACTTTTCTGCATTTCTTGCTCAAAAACCACTGTGTTCATCTTTTAGACAGATTTCCTGCAAATAAAGAGAAACTTACATAAAAATTAATACAAAAAGGCTTTTGGACACACACTAACCTTAAGGAAAAAGCATTAAAAATACCATGAAACCACGGTATATCATATACTCAGACTTTATACTTAACATTCGTAAAGACAAACTATATTCAAAAAATCTATCTCACATATGTAAAACCATCTAAAGAGTGTAAATCTGGACTTAGACAATATATAGTAGTTATGCCATATAGGCCTTAATACAAAAGTATCCAAAGAAACATAATCAGAAGTAGAATAGTCTTAAAACTATTGAGTCTTCACAAGCTGGATTGTGAAAGATAGCATCCTTATCATGAGGACCTACCAAGACTTGGAGAAAGAGTTCCAATATTCTTCAAATAGACCTCCTTAAACTTCAATGGCTGGAACCTATAGTTGTAGTAACATACAATAATGGAGTTAGTACGCAACATGTACTAATTATGTGTATATGTACATAACATATAAGGACATGCATAAAAAGAATAATTTATAATCTCTTTAGAAAAAACATGCTAAGTCATATGAAAGTCTTCAATGCACATACCATATAACATATAAAAGTTAAAGATTACATCAACTTAAAGCATGAAGATCAAGGACATAGTATCTTACATTAATGTTAATATTTCATCTTCAAGATTACATATACATAACATACAAAACACTCACAATTGATCCCATCCCCAACCTAAAAGTGCAATGTCCATGTGAAGCCCCATAACCCCACACAACGAAGTAGATAAGGTAGGAGACCATATGTAAGGTTTTGCTTCATATAACTTGTAACATAATACATCATCACTTCATATAGCAATATCACCTAATAAAATATTCATCATAATAACCAACATCATATAAGATTAAAATCATGTATCATAAACATATATCTTTCATGTCATCATATTTCATAAGAAAAATCTCCTAGGACTTCCCTTAGAGTAAACTTGGGCAATGTCTAAGTAGAGTCTCATACACCTACCTCTACTAAGTAGACTCCTCAAGTCACCCTAGTCAACATTCATTTACTTGTCTTTTATGTTACATGAGGGGACATACACCTTAATTGACATATACATGTGAGCTACACATGGAATCCGGTGTCGTAAAACCCCACTCCGAAAGAAGGTGGTCTACCGGCCAAAGTAGAACAAAACATGACATAGCTTTCTAGGTGGATCGACTATCTAGTATCCTATGGTGGAAATATAGTATAATAACTGGTATATGTAATACATGGAAGCCTCAATCTCATAGGAGTCATTGTGAACCTACCTTCCAACTAGGGAAGGGACACCTGTCATATCTAGTTCATCGGTGCTTAGCATAAGTCCCATTCTTCAATACACTTTAAGTTCTTTTTTATGATAAACTTATCATAGGTTATAAGAGATTAACTCCTTGTATAAACATGATCTTGATCTCTTTCGGATTAGATGAGAATTTCCTTTCATCATAACCCTTCGTATGTGAGATTAACATAACATAATCACCTTGTATAAAGCATATAAGAAGATATCATAAACTTTCATTTTCATAATCGCATCATGATTTCACATGTTCATATCCCAACATATATACATGGAAACATCATACATAATCAATAGAAATGTAACATCAATTATGGCCTAGCATGACTAACATAAAGTAATCACGACTTAGAAGACTTACCTCTCGCTTCCAATTTCTTTATTCCAAAATTTAAGTGCAACTTGCAACATTTATAACCATAACATAGTGATATATTCAATAAAAAAACTCTTCAAATCATATACAAGATCAATGCATAATGTAGGGTAAAGGAAAGGGTCATTTAAGAATTTATTCAAGTCTTAGTTCCAATCCCTACGTTTTTATATTATCAAGTAGTAGAAACAATCATACCAAACCATCATGTAGATAAGAACATGCTACACACGAAATTCATACATAACTAACAACATACTCATCAATTCATGGGAAATAGACCATAGAAAATACTTACTTTTCATTGAAAATCATAAATCTAGAGTTAGGACAAAAATCCATTTTGTAGAGTAAAAACCCTAGAATTGAAGTTCTTGAACACCATATTTTAAAGTACCTCTAAGGAAAAGGAATCCCAAGAGTGAAAACCCCATACATTATAGATGAAGAATCCAAGAAAATTGGATGCAAATCTTGAAGTCTTCGTTTTCTTCCTTAAGCTCTTCTTGTTCTTCAATGGGGTTTGGAAAAGAAAGGATTCTTGAGAGAGATGAGACAAAACTTGTTTGAATCTGATTTGGACGTGTAAAAGTGGTCTAAAACTGACATAATATCCATATATAGACGTCGTGTGAATTACCCAAAATACCCTCCACTTAAATGGGTCTTTTAAGATGTTAAATTACCAAAAATACGAATTTAACGATTCTAGGAAGCAGTTGCGCTTTGTGGGGACAAATCCTGTCATTTTTGTTAAATTTTGAGTTTAGGCAGTGAGGTGCGTGTCAGCCTCGCCTCGCACGCTTTGCCTCCAATTCTGCCTACTCGCAGGCTGCCAAAAAGCATTCCCACCCATTTTTAGGTCCTCCCTAAGGACCCTCCGGGTGGTCCTTGGGGTGTCGTTACTAGACGTATGGACCCTTTGTAATACATACTACCTATAAAAGATATCATTACAAGTTTTTTTCTTCATTTGAAACTTCTAAACTTTCACAAAACATAGGGATGTCAACTAGTTCAAATTTGCTAGCTTCCGGACGTCAAGGTCTTTCTTAGTCATTTTGGATCAAACCTTTTTCAAATGATTTTATTAGAGTAATATAGGTATGGAAACACCATTTTAAACATTACATAATATATTAATCTCTAATCTAAATCATGGCATTTCTGGAGTTACACAGAAAGAAAAGAGAAGAAGGAGCAATTGGGTTTTGGGAAATTATGAGGGTTAGGTTAGTTTAATTAGTTTAGGGTCTTTATATTGGTCTTAACAACCTTAATTAAACATCTCTTAAGACCTAAATAATTAACTAAACACCTACGTAATTAATTTAGCAAGTCTTAACATGTGCAGCAAAATAGTGGACTCAAGAGAGGAGACCGCGTTTAAGGACCGTTTGGCAAACGATGGCCAAGAGACCAACCGTCCTGTTAGTCCATCGTTTAGGCCAGAGACTGCCAAAATAGACCCTTCTTGAATTTGTCTATGTGTCCATCGATGCCCCGTCAATTGGACCACACCTCGTCGATGGCCTCCTCTTGTAACACTATATCTTGACAACTTTTAGACACTTTTGCAAGGGTCCTCCTCGAGAGCCCTTTGTTGGTACTTCGGGAGTCGTACCCAGAATTTTCGACTATAAACTAGACAATATGTGTCAGACACCGTTCCACCAAAATTCATCATATTCCCACAAACTTAGTCAAATAGGCTACGACACACTAGCACCACATTGAACTAGTTTCCTGACGTCATGGACGTTCCTTGATGTTTTAATTTCTAAACTTCCTAAATGACTTATATTCATTATTTTTTACCTTAAAACAGTAACACAGCCTTTAGACACTCATGTTTGGCTCTAGAACACGTCTTAGACTTTCAGAGTCTTACCCCTTCGGAACATCGTCCCTGAATGACACTAAAATTCCTAAAAAGGAAGGAATAGACTCAAGACTAGCAGCCGAACAAACAAAACATAACAATATGAGTCACAACATCAATCATGGCATTTACATATAGCAATTCGAAGCTTCAATTAGTACCCATAATGCTCAATCATCACAATATGAGGAATTTCCTTCTCACAACAACATGAGCTATTCATATCATTAAGGATTAAATTATCCAAAACTCAGTCTATCAACATGCTAAATATCATTTCATAAAGACTCACTATATCTACATGCACAACATAACTCAAAACAAGTAAAATTGAAACTTTTGAAGTCTATCAGCATAACTTCCATGTATTTCACAATAACATGAACATTTTTGCAACACTTCACTTAAAATCAAAGAAACTTCAAATTTATTCATTATTTTAATTATTAGTAGGAATAACTAACCTTAGTTATCAAATACATGAGGGTAACGGGACTTCATGTTGGCCTCGACCTGCCATGTTGCACCCTAAACTGGGTGATTCTTCCATAACACCATTACGGAAGACACCTCTTTGTTTCTTAACTTCCCTAATTGTGCATCAAGGATTTGAACCAAAACGTCCTCATAAAAGAGGTTCTCTTGAACACCTAGACCTTCAATAGGAATAATGGACTCGGGATCACTTATACACTTCTTAAGTATGGAAACATGGAACACTGTATGAACCGAAGTCAATTCACTAGGCATCATCAACTCATATGCAACCTTACCAATATTTTGCAAGATTTCATAAGGACCCATATAACGAGGACTCAACTTCCCTTTCTTTCCATATCTCACCACCCCTTTCATAGGCAATATTTTTATTTAAACATTATCATCTTCTTCAAACTCTGATTCCCTTCTCTTATGGTCGGCATAAAACGTTTGCCAGCTATAGGCTATTTTCAAGTGATTCCTTATGATATGAATCCTATCCAAAGCCTTATAAACCAAATCGGGAACCAAAAGTGAAGAATCACCTACTTCAAATCATCCAATTGGAGATCTACATATCCTACCATACAATGTTTTATATTGAGTTATACATATAGATGAATGTTAACAATTGTTGTAAGAAAATTCAACCAAAGGCAAGTTCTTATCCAAATTTCCCTTGAAATCAATTATACACGCTCTAAGAATATCAACAAGGGTTTCAATAGTACCCTTTGCTGGGCCATCCGTTTGAGGATGAAAAGCGGTGCTTAGCTTCACCTTGGTAAGCAAACTTTTTTGGAATGACCTCCAAAACCTAGATGTGAATTGTGCACCCCTATCTGGTATGATGGATAACGGAATACCATGGCGACACACAGTCTCATCTATGAGGATCCTTGCATAATCCACCGCTGAGTAAATAGTCTTGGCGGGAATAAAATGAGAGGATTTTGTCAACCTATCCACAACCACCCATATAGAGTGATATTGCTTTCGTGTTCGAGGCAAACCTACCACAAAATAAATATTAATGTCTTCCCACTTCCATGTAAGGACCTTGATTTCTTGAAGTATAACACCTGAATTTCGATGTTCGGCTTTCACTTTTTTGCAATTTTGACACTTTGCAACAAATTCCACTATGTTCTTCTTCATGCCTTCCCACTAAACACTTCCGTAAGATCATGCTACATCTTTCTAGAACCTTCATGAATGGAGTAACGGGACCCATGAGTTTTCTCAATAATTCGGTTCCTCAAACCATCTACACTGGAAATATACAACCTTCCTTGATACCTCGAGACACAATCCCCCCAAGGAGAATGAGCGATTAAGCTTACCAAGAACCGATTTCTTCAACTCTATCAATGGTTGATCAAGGTGTTTCTTAGAGTTCGCCTCAACCACCAAAGAGGACTCGGAGTTATGATGGACCATAAAACCATAATTCGGAGAATCTTCCAATCTAACACTCAATCTAGACAACATATGAACATCTTTCACTAGGTATTTATTGTCTTCTTCTACATGAAACACGCTACCCATGGTCATACTACTTAGAGCTTCTGCAATCATATTGGCCTTGCCTAGGGTAGAGAACACTCATATGTAATATTTCAACAATTCCAACCACCTCCTTTGTCGGAGATTCCACTCCTTTTGATTAAACACATATTGAAGACTTTTGTGGTCGGTATACACATCAACATGAACACCTTACAAAAAATATCTCCATATTTTCAAGGCAAATACCACGACCGTTAACTCAAGATCATGAGTTGGATAATTCTTCTCATGCACCTTAATTTTCTTAGAGTCATAGGCTATTACTTTCCCATGTTGCATAATCACAAACACTAAACCAACTCAGGATGCATCACAATATACTATGAACTATTGGTACCCACCAATAAAGTAAAAACCAGAGCAAAAGTAAGCCTATCTTTCAAGATTTGAAAGCTTTTCTCACATGCTTCGGACCACTCAAATTTCATACTCTTGGGTCAAAGTAGTCAAGGGAGATGCAATAAACGCAGAACCATCCACAAACCTCCTAATAAGCTGCTAGACCCAAGAAACTCCTAATGTCGGTTGGAGTCAATGGTCTAGGCCAATTTCTCACCGGCTCAGTTTTCCTTGGATCAACCTCAACTACCTCACTAGAGATGTTATAACCATGAAACACCACTGACCTCAACCAAAACTCACATTTGTTGTGCATTGAAAATAATTGATTCTCCTTATGAACTTGTAACACCACTGTCAAATGGTCTATGTGTTCACCCTCCCTTTTTGAATATACCAAGATGTCATCAATGAAGACAACTACAGATGAATTTAGGTAACTTTGAAACACTTTATTCATGAGATCCATAAATGTCGTCAAGGCATTAGTGAGACCAATATCATTACTAAGAACTCATAGTGATCATATCTAGTCCGAAATACCATCTTTGCTATATCTTTACCTCTCACCCTAAGTTTGTGATACCCCAATATAAATTCAATATATGAAAATTAGCTTTCCCCTTGGAGTTGATCAAACAATTAGTCAATCCGAAGTAGAGGATACTTGTTCTTAGTAGTGACTTTATTGAGTTGGCGATAATAGATGCACATTCTAAAGGACCCATCCTTCTTCTTCATAAACAAAACTGGAGGTTTTAAAGTCCTAAATAAATATCATCATCATAGCTCAATAAGAATTGCATGAGTGTTTTCCTTTCATTACAATTCATATAAGCAAGGTTAGTTGTTCGCCATCAAAATGACCTTGGTTAAACTAGAGACTAACATGTGTGTCATGAGGTTTTAAAGTCCTAAAATGTTTAATAATATTATTTCTTGCCTGTATCTAAAGTTTCATGAATTTTGGAGGTCAAACGTCCAAGATCGTCCACGACATCGGGAAACTAGTCGAAGTTGAACTAGTGTGTCGTAGTGTTCTGTAGTGAGGTTTTGGGGTATTGGTTGAGGGTGAAATTGAGAATCATGGTTACTACTGTAACAACCCTAAAAATGAATAGGATAAATACTTAAGGTGTCAAGAATGCTTGCGATTAGACTATGGTTCACACTGATTGATACACGTATAACAAAACCTACCAAGTCAACTAACTTGGGTAGTTAGTTGAGCTTGTAAAAGGTTGGAACCAACCATGTGAGGCTCTCGAAAACAAATGTTTAATTGAAAGAGTCTTTACCGGACTTAAAAGAAGAAATATTAAGTTTTGAGGGTCCAGGGTAAAATTGTTTTTTCCAGGCCAAGGGTAATATTGTAATTATCCTAAGAAATTAATAAATTAATTAATTTATTTAATTAAAATATCAATTCGGCTTGGGGCGACCCGAAGTGACCTATTTTCGTAAATAGGGTGCCACTCGGGTTCGAGCCCCACTAGAAGCAATGAATTAATGATTTAATCATCAATTAAAATCTGATTCATTAAGGATAAAATGGTATTTTCACGTATTAATTCAAATAAATAAGATTTATATTAATTTAATTAAATCCTATTTTGACTAAGTCTTGAATTAAGACTCCTACACCTATGCTAACACTCTCCTAATCACATTTATCACATCTCCGCGTTCAAAAAACAAAAACTTGCTTCTTCTCTCTGCCAATTCATGTGAAGGAACATAAACTTTGAAAAAAATTCTTCACACTTGAAGAACTCACAAAAAAATCTAAGAAAGCAACTTAATCTAAAAAGTTAAGCTAAGGGAGATTTCCGTCGAGTTGAATTGGGACTGGTTTTGGAGACAAGTTTGGGCAGCAACTTCAATCTTAAACAATGTCAAAAGTTATGGGTTTCATCTATCTTAGACCCTTTCACAAGAGGCCCCTTACGATTCAAACTATTCACTTCGAAACTAAGGTTGTTCCCCTTTGTATGTCCTTGTCCCTAGCTCCTAAACGAATTCGTAGGATGGGTATGTTGTGCTGGTAGATTTAGGCATGAATGATGTGTTTATATTAAATGTTAATATGTTTATGTGAGGGAAATTACGAAGATGATAATCAAAGTTTGATCCAAAAAAAAAAAGAGGTGTGTGTGTGTGTGCACGTTGGTAGTGTGCTTGGCTAGTCTTTTGGGGTCGTTTAATACATGTACTTCTTGAGTATTTTAGGTGTGAAATGTGTATACCATGTGACGCTCATTGTAATGAAATATTGTTGGTTGAACAACAACCGTTTACCCAAATAAAATTATGAAAGATGTGACTAAAGATGAATTGAAGAATGACAAAAATTTTCCAAAATTGTGCACTCTACAATGAGGTTAAAATCTGGGTTTTAAAAAGGAAAATAAAATAAGTGAGGTCAATGCGAATTGAACCCAAGACCTCACATGTTAAGAAGGCTGAAAAACAAAGAAAAAAAATGTGAAGGGGCTAAGGGGAATCTAACCCCTTAGCTACTGGTTTCGCGAGACAAGGGAAAGAAAAATGGGGCAGGGGGGATTCGAACCTGGCTAACTGGAATTCGCCACAAAGAAAAAGAAATGGGACTGGGGGTAATCGAACTCGCGAACTGGGGGGAAGAAGGAGGAGAAAAATAAATCAAACAAATAAGTGGGAGGCGTTGGATTCTGACCAACGAGCTCCAGGCAGCGAGTGAAGGAGATAAAATTAAAGAAAAAGGAATGGGAGGCGTGGGAATCGAACCCAAGAACTCAAGGCTGAAAAGAAGAGGCGAAATTAACTAAGAAATAAAGTTAGAGAGGTTGTGGGGGTTCAAACCCACCACCTCACAGCCTCAGCGAAATTAAAATTTAAATAAGGAGGTTGTACGGGTTCGAACCCACAACCTCCATATGAAACCGAAATTAATACAAAAATACAAGAGGTTGTGGGGGTTTGATCCAACTACATCTTGGATTAGGCTAGAATGGGAAACATGAGGCTAATGAAGATTAAAAATGAGAGGTCAAGTACACCGTGTTGCGATTCGGGAATGCGCTAACTTTTAGGGTGCTCTTAATATAAAGTATGCTTCAATACAACGTCATCACTTAATCACATGTAACCATAATTCATGTAAAGAATAGAGATCACAACACTTACTCAATCTCCTTCACAATGTCATCATCAAGGTCTTACCATCAACCATCCAATTCAGCTTAACAATGGTAAAATAGCATCACATAATAGTAACCAACATAATAACAAGGCCAATTGAATCACTATACAACAATCCATTACTAGTTTATAGCGTAGAATTAGAGACTTAAATCAAGTTAATGATGTACTTCACAACCTAGGGTAATTACTCAAGAACAAGCATAATTGGATTATTGTATATCACAATACACTCATAATTAGCATAATAACAACAGATAATAGGAATTCACACACTAACCAAACTAATTGAGTCAATATTATACAATTCAATTCAAGATCACAATCAAGGGTTAATGGGAATAGGTCATCTTCTACAATTGAGACCAATACATTAAGAAGTGAAATAATTGAGTAATAATACATGTTAATATACTCATAATATCAAAAGAAATCATAAACAAAGAAATTCAAAAGATCACAATCATATTGGAAGTAAACCCACTTGAATTTCATATTCTCGAAATTAATTTTGAGGATCCCTTTGGGGAAATAGATCCCAAAGGTGAAAGAAATCTCATACCTTGTTAATTAATGAATTTTGATGGAGAAAATTTTAACTTTTCAGCCCTAGAGCACACCTCTAGCTTTGTGTTCAATGGGGTTTCTTTGGGACAGAGAAAGAAGAGAGAATGTGGAGCTGGGAAATATGAGGATTAGGTTAGTTAATTGGGTTAGGATCTTTATATAGGTCATTAACCAACTTAATTAAACCTCCCATAACCTCAATGTAACTAAACACATAATCAATTAATTTAGCAAGTCCTTAAACTTGAAGCAAAACAGTGGGCTACACAGACGAGACCACGTCTACAGTCCATTTGCCAAACGACAGCCAAGAGACCAACTATCATGTTAGTCTTTCATTTTGGTATGAGACTGTCCAAAACATTCCCTTCTTTAAATAGGGTATGTGCCATCGACGCCCCGTCGATTGGACCACGCATCGTCCATGGCCTTCGTTGGTGACACTGTCTCTTGACAACTTTTAGCCACTTTTGCAAGGGTCCTCCTCGAGGTCCATTAGGTTGTCCTTGGGGAGTCGTACCAAGAATTTTCGATTATAAACAAACTAAAATAAGTTTTAGGAACCTTTCCACCAAAATTCATCATATTACGACTCCTAAAACATAGTCAAATATGCTAAATCACACTAGCACCTCATTGAACTAGTTTCCGGACGTCATGGACATTCCTTGATATTTTGACTCCTAAACTCCCTAAATGAATTATATTTATTATTTTGACCTTAAAAAAGTAAGACAAAATTTAGAGACTCGTGTTAGGATCTAGAACACATTTTAGACTTTCAGAGTGTTACACTAGGAGGCTAGTCTTAGTCCTCTTCGAGTATGACGATGTCGGTTACGTCTAGGGGGTGCTCCCCAGATGTGATACACTCACACTATTTAATTTCATTTAAGAAAAACCTAATAATGTTTTACATAGTTTACTTGTTCATTTATCTTATTACATTATGGAAAATAGTGTAATAACTGAAATGAGACCATGTGACCTACAATGATCCGGTGTTCCCCTCCCACAGAAAAGAGAGAGCCTCACATGACATCTAGAGTTTGTAACACTATTTAAGGCCAACAATAATGTATAAAAGTTATTTAGGACGTTTTAGAGTCAAAACGTTAAGGAACATCAATGACGTCCGGAGACTAGTGCAAAAGATGTTTTTGTGCCTTAGCCTATTTCACGGGTTTTAGAATTTGGAATTTTGTGAAATGTGGTGAAACGGTTTATAAAACATATTAGAATAGGTTTAGGGTCTAAATGTGCGGGTAAGACTCCACAAGGACCACCCTAGGGGACCTTGAGGATGACCCTTTTCATTTTGAACCAAACCTGCCAAATAAGGCAGTGCAGGCAGTAACCATCGATGGTTGCAGGAGATGAGACATGGCCTTATTTAAGGGTCATCGTTGACTCTGTCAATGGTCACTTAAAATTTTTTCCAAAAAGGAGAATTTGGAAACTCATTGATCCAAATGACGATTCTGCAGGATGGTAGGTCCAAGGCCCCGTCGAGTGACCTACAAACGGTAGGCCGAGGTTTCGTAGGTCAGGCTGCAATTTTACTATTATGTTTTAAAGACTTCATTTAATTATGTTAGTTAGTTAGTGGTTTAATTAATTATTAATGGGTGGTTAATTAGGTTAGTTAATTAAATCCCAAGCCTAAACTCGATTTAACACCGCCAAATTCCTAAACCCAAATTTCTCTTCCATCTCTCTACTTTCTCTCTCCCAAGTAAACTACATAGAACACCAAATTATAAGGGTTCTAAAGCATAAATAAGGTTCTTTTCACCATTAATCTTCAAAGAATAACAACGTATGGCAACTCTTCACCTTTGGGATTCCTTTCCCCAAAGGGTTCTTCCAAAATTTGTTTTCAAAAAGATGATTTCATATGATTGTCTTACTTCTACGAATTTGATCTTCTAAATTGTATTGTATATGGTTTATTTTGGTTATTATTATTTTATTATGATGTATTATTGAATAATTATTCTAGTTCTTGATGGTTTAAGTTAGTATTGTGGTAGAAGTGATGAATTTACCCTATTTCTCTAACCGTAGGTTATGAACTAGTATAGAGTTGAATTGTATTGATGTAGTTGACCTAGATATTGTGTGAATTACTATTGAATTATGTTAGACATATTACTTGATGGAATTTGTTGGTTTATGGTAAGACCATGATCATCCCTTTTGAAGGAAATTTGTAAGTCTTTGTTATCCTAAACTTTACTTAAATTATGATGGCTTGTACTTGGTGAAGAACTTATATTGAAGTATGTCCTGTAATTGTATTAAGTAGGTGTGGTATGTTGATGCAATTAAAATGTCTGTGATTGTGAGATTATGCTAAAGATGTAACGGTATAAGGTTTGTTATGAATTACCTATGTGCCTTAATATGATATAATGAAGTTAATGTGCTAATCTCATCTATGAGGGTTGTAATGAAAGGTTTTATCATGGAATTCATATTGAGATAATGACCATGATTATACACGGAGATATTATCCTATGACCTAAACTAATTTATGATTGTTAATAAAAGACATTTAAATAGGAATTCTAGCTTAGCACCGAGTGAACTAGTAGTGAAGAGTGTCCCTTCCGAAGTAGGGAAGGTAGGTTTTATCTCATGAGATTGAAGACTATAGTACCAATGGCATAAAGGAAGTCCTAAGTACATGTCCTAGTTCTTGAACTATGTTGACCCCATAGGAATATTAGCTAGTGGATCCACCTATATGCTATGTTTATGTTTTGGTACTACCTTGGAAAGTAGTCCACCTTCCTTTGGTGTAGGGTTCCATGACAACTCTTGATGCTATGTTATGTGATGTTAGGAATTGCTTGTGATCCTTTATATTGTTTGATTGGTTGAGTAAGGTTATGGGGATTTACTTGGTCATTGCACTTATATACATGATAGTGGGTTATGAGTAAGGGTCTTGCATATGTTATTATGTTATGCACTCTTATACATGTTTTGTTAATATAAAATTATGTTGGAGTTGCTTTAGCTATGGTTCTAGTATGCTATTAAACATGTTGACATTGTTATACTTGATGATGGTGGTATTGTGTTTAATATGCTATTGTATTAGTGAGTTTATGGTTTATATATTTTATGTGTTCTTAATTGTGCATAAGGCTTTTCAAAGTAACTTGGCATGGTTTTGAACAAATGTCCCTTTTAGCATGACTTTTATATTGTGTGTGCATATGTTTCTATACTTAGTACAAGCTATGTGATAACCTTATTTCTCCCTTTTCCCAAACATTTTAGGTTCCGGTTGTTGAAGGTTTCGTGACCAATTTGCAAAGAATGCTTGGATTATTTTTCCAAGTGTGGATATGTCCTCAAGATCCAAGCATGATACATTTTCTCATTCTACCTATTTGACTTGCTATTGTCTAATGAATTTCATTTCAATGTTTTTGTTCATGACATTGTTGTACTCCTTAAGTGGCATTATTACATTTGTGAAAGGACTATGCCCGAATTGTTCTATTCTGACTTAGATAGTTTTATATAAGACATCACTATTAGACTCTACCTTATATATAGTGTATGTAAAATAAAAGTAGAAACATACGTAAGCTTCCGATGCGAGGAATCTATGTAAACTCTCTATGTATATATTATGTGTATGCAAGAGGTCTATGTAAACCTCATATTGTAGATGTATATGAAAAGTTTTACTTTTACCCACTATTTAACCTATGAAAACGATGAATGATATGAGGCTAGTCTTAGTCCTCTCCAAGGACGACGACGCCAATTACTGTTAGGGCGTGCTCTCCGGATATGAAAACTTGGTATCAAAGCATAATGTTGAATATCATTAGGGTCAATGTCTCATTGAACCACGTCAATGTAGATTCTTATTCATAATTGTGAAGTGCATCACACTTATGAATGAGATATTATCTGATGCTTTGGACACTCTCATCTTCTTATACTCCTGTGTCGTGCCTCTAGAATCTTATTTTTTGTGCTTTAACCTAAAAATTTTATAGTGGTTATAGGTATGATTTCTTGAACAGAAGCCGCAAGAAGGGTCGAGGAAGGGATTGATAATGTTGGAACTAATGACAACCAATCTCCTCCATAAGACATCCAAGTTCCCTAACATGAAGAAGTTGCTATGGATGATCATGTTCTGATTTATCCTCCACTGATGATCGATGGAGATATAGGGACGATTTTCTAAATTTGGCCCAAGCCATGACCTCTCAAGCTAATGTCGTCACTTTTCAAGTCAAATCCATGACAACCCAAGTGAATACGGAGGTTGGACCCCGAGTGCCTCAACATGCTAGCATTATGGCCTCTAACTTGAGAAACTTTACTAGGATAATTCCACCTATGTTCTTCGAGTCAAGGGTGGATGAAGATCCTCAAGATTTCCTTGATGAGCTCTATAAGATTCTCTATGCTATGGGTTTGACTTCGATTGAGAAGGCCATGATGGCGGCCTATCAACTCAAAGATGTGGCCCAAACTAGGTACACAAAATGGAGAGATAATAAGGCACTAAAAGGAGGTCCGGTGACTTGAGAGATTTTTAAAAAGGATTTCCTTGATAGGTTTCTTTCCTAGAGAGTTGCGGGAATATAAGGTTGAAGAATTGATCAATCTTTGTCGAGGGGGTATGAGTGTACTTAACTACTCCTTGGAATTTACTAAATTTTCCAAATATGCTCCATCGTTGGTGTCTAATCCAGTTATGAGATGAGTCATTTTCTTACGAGAGTGTCTGATGACTTGGTGGAAGAATGTTGTTCGACTATGCTTCATGATAATATGAATGTCTCTCATCTAATGGTTCATGTTCAACAATTGGAAGAAAGTAGGCTAAGGAGGAAGAATAGAGAGGCCAAGAGGGTCAAGTATTATGACGGTGGTTCTTCAAAGGGGAGTTTGGAAATTCAAGAAAATTCTAGATTCAAGAAGAGGTTCTCCAATCAATTTTCTTCAAAATTTCTCAAGATTCGTGATGATAGGGTGTCTAAACCTATGTCTTAAAAGGTAAAAGGTACTAATTCACCAAGAAAGAAGCCAACTTGTGAAAATTGCAGTAAGAAGCATTATTGTGAGTGCTTTATTGGTACAAACAATTTCTTTGGATGTGGCAATAGTGGCCATAAGGTTATAGATTTTCTTAACATAAAGGGGCAAAAACTAGTAGTGAGCAAGCACAAGAAAGTGGTTCTAATATTGATGCTCCAAGAAAGAATCGCTATTATTCACTTCGGATGCCAACCCCATTTCAATTCTTCCTTCACGGATGGTTCCAGCCGAATTGAAAGAGTTGAAGGCTTAAATCAACGACTTGCTAGACAAAGGCTTCCTTAAACCTAGTATTTCTCCATGCGGTGCTTCAGTTTTATTTTTGAAGAAAAAGGATGGTCCCTTAGAATGTGCATTGAATATCGGTAACTCAATAAAGTAACTATTAAGAACAACTATCCTCTCCCTCAGATTGATGACTTGTTTGGTAAACTCTAAGGGGCAAGCTACTTTTCTAAGATTGACTTGAGATCGGGGTGTCACCAACTTAGGGAGAGAGGTGAGGATATACAAAAAATAGCATTTCGAACTAGGTATGGTCACTATGAGTTTCTAGTAATGTCCTTTGGTCTCACTAACGCCCCAGTGGTGTTTATGGACCTCATGAATAAGGTGTTTTGAAGTTAACTAGATTTATTTGTCAATGTCTTAATTCACGACATCTTGGTCTATTCAAAAATTAGGGTGAACACACGGACCATTTAAGTTGTGTTACAAGTGCTTAAGGAAAACCAATTATTTTCCAAGTATAGCAAATATGAGTTTGGTGGTGTTCCTTGGTCATATCATCTCTACTGAGGGACTTGAGGTTAATCCAAGGAAAACCGAGACGTTCAAAAATTAGCCAAGACTATTGACTCCAATCCGCCTTAGAAGCTTCTTGGGTCTAGTGAGATTCTATAGGAGGTTTGTGAATTGTTTTGCACCTATATCTTCTTTCTTGACTACTTTGACCCAAAAAGTGTGAAATTAGAGTGGTCGGAGGCATATAAAAGAAGCTTCCAAATTTTGAAATATAGGCTTACGTCTAATCTGGTGTTGACTTTACTGGAGGGCACCAAGGGTTTCATTGTATATTGTGATAAATCCCGAGTGGGCTTAGGGTGTGTCCTTATGCAACATGGGAAAATAGTAGCTTAAGCTTCTAGACAACTTAAGGTGAATGACAAGAATTATTTAACTCATGTTCTTGAGTTAGAGGCCATGATATTTTCCTTGAAAATATGGAGGCATTATATCTATTATGTTCATGTTGATGTGTATACCGACCACAATAGTCTACAGTATGTGTTTTCTCAAAAGGAGCTAAATATCTGACAAAGAAGGTGGTTAGAATTGTTGAAAGATTAAGACATGAGTATTCTCTACCACCTCGGAAAATTCAATAAGGTTGCGGGTTCTCTAAGTCGTATGACCATGGAAGTGCGTCTCGTGTGCAAGAAGCCAAAAAAGACCCAGTGAAATATGTTCATAAGTTGTTTCCTTTGGGTGTTAAATTGGAAGATTTTCCAAATGGTGGTTTTATGGCCATAATAACTCCAAATCGTCTTTGGTGGTTGAGGTGAAGTCTAAGAAACACCTTGATCATTCATTGATGGAGTTAAAGGAATCGGTTCTTTGGAAGCTTAATGATTCATTCTCCTTAGGGGGATGGTGTTTTGAGGTATCAGGGAAGGTTGTGTGTACCAATGTAGATGACTTGAGAAACGGGATTCTTGACAATGCTCATGGTTATCGTTATTCCATTCATCTGGGTACTACAAATATGTAACATGACCTTAGAGAAGTGTTTTGGTGAGAAGGCTTATAAAGGGACATAGCGGAATTTGTTGCAATATGTCTAAATTTCCAACAAGTGAAATCTGAGTGCCAAAGGACAAGTGGATTGCTTAAATAAATACAAATTCCCACTTGGAAGTGGGAAGACATTAATATGGACTTCGTGGTAGGCTTTTCTCGGCCACAAAGGCAAAATGACTCTATAGGTGTGGTTGTGGATAGATTGACAAAATCCTCTCATTTTATTCCCATCAAGTCCACTTACTCGGTGGAGGATTACGCATGGATCATCATAGATGAGATTATGTGTCGTCATTGTATAAAGTTATCCATCATATCGGATAGGGGTGCACAATTCACATCTAAGTTTTGGAGTTCTTTGCAAAAAGGGTTGGGTACAAAGGTGAAGTGAAGAACGGATTTTCATCCCGAAACGGATGGTCAAGCGGAGTGTACTATTGAAACCCTTGAGGATATGCTTTAAGCTTGTGTAATTTATTTCAAGTGAAATTGAGATAAACACTTGCCTTTGGTTGAGTTCTCTTGTAACAATAGTTACCATTCAACTATATCAATGACTCTTTTTGAGGCCTTGTATGGTGGGAGATGTAGATCTCTGATTGGATGGTTTGAAGTTAGATAGTCTTCACTCTTTGGTCCCAAATTTATTTATAAAGCTTTGGATAAAGTTCATACCGATTGAAAACATTCTATAGCTAGCAAAAGTCTTATGCCAACCATAAGAGAAGGGATTCTGAATTTTAAGACGGTGATAAGGTATATCTATTTCACCCATGAAAAAGGTGATAAGATTTATAAGGAAAGGGAAGTTGAGTCCTCGTTACGTGGGTCTCTATGAAATTTTGAAAATGGTTGGAAAGGTTGCATACGTGTTGAGATTACCTAGTGATCTAGCTTCAGTTCATCTGGTGTTCCATGTTTGCAGGCTTAAGAAGTGCATCGTTGATCCCGAGTCCATTCTTCCTATTGAGGGTCTAGGTGTGGACGAGAACCTCTCCTATGAGGAGGTTCTAGTTTAAATCCTTGATAAACAAGTGAAGAAGTTGAGGAACAAGGAGGTGACTTCCGTAAAGGTATTAAGGAAGAATCACCTAGACGAGGGAGCAACATGGGAGGTCGAAGCCGACATGAAGTCCCGTTACCCTCATCTCTTTGTTGAATTAGGTTAGTTGTTCCTACTAATAATTAAAATAATCAATTAATTGAATTTAAGTTGTCTTATAAAGATGTGCATATTCATGCTAAAGGTTTTTTCTAGAACAAAGTATTGTCACATCCGGGAAGTACCCCCTACACGTAATTGGCGTCGTCGTCCTCAGAGAGGACTAGGAATAGCTTCTTAGCATTCATCATTATATTCGTAGGTTAAAAAGAGCGAAAAATTTAAAACTTCTCATCTACAATTACTTCATGATGTTTACTTACACCTCTCACTTACACATAATATATTCATAGCGAGTATACATAGACTCCTCGTATTAAAAGATTACATAGTCTTATACTTTTATGCCACATATACACAACATATATAATATAGTCTTAAAACGGATGTCTCATATTAAACCATCTAACCGGAATCAAACCATATGGGCACAAGCACTTTAACAATGTATAAATGCCACTTAGAGATTACAACAATATCTTGAAACAAGTAAAATGAAATGATCGTCTTTGGACTATACCAAAGAAATATAGCGAGAGTAATAACAATTCATCATCCTCGGACTTGAGGACATACCCACACTTGGATAATGATTCCAAGGCTTCCTGTCAAATTGACACGATCCCATCAACGACCAGAACCTAAAATGTTGGGGGGGAAGGAAGTAACGGGGTTAGCACATCCCTTGTACTAAGTATGCAATCATATGCACATACAACATAGAAATCATGCCAAAAAGGGACATTTTATTAAAGCATGCTAGGTTACATTAATAATATATTATGCACATTAAATAACCAATATAAATCAATAAGCACATATCCCTTAAGTAAAGACCATGTGTAACACAAGACCAACAATATTAAGTCTAGTCAAATCAACATGCATATCAACATAATTGAGAACATAACCAAGAAAATTCTATCATCAAGTTATAATATCAACAAGTATGCATAAGAGTTCGTGACATCATAACCTAAGCAAGACCATTATTCATAAACCCCATTATTTCCACCAGTGCAATTACTAAGTAAGATCCGATAACCTTACTCAATCAAGCAAACCAAACAAGGACCATAGGAAATGCCTAACTTTACATACCATAACATAAAGAATAATCATCATCATATCTATCAATGGAGACTAAGAACATATTCATAAGTGAAACCAATATTATATAGTGCTATTAACATGTAAGATCAACATATACATATCATTTACATTTATAAGCTTATAAGTACATAAGAACATCTTTTTAAGACTTCCTTCAAGGATAACTAGTGCAATGTATATGTAGAGTTCCATACCCCTACCTAGACTAAGCCAAACTCCTTAAAGTCATCCTAGTTAAAGTTCACATTATTACTTCATTTTACTTATGCGAACATCATGCCATAATAGACATTGACCACATGATGTAATGTGGAATCTAGTATCATGGAACCTTACACCAAAAGAAGGTGGACTACTTGCCAATGTAGTATAAAACATGAACATCACATCTATGTGGATCCACTAGCTAGTATTCCTATGGGGGAAACATAGTTCAAGAACTAGGGGATTTAGTTTGAATCCACTTTATTCTATATGCATTATAGTCTCCAATATCATGAGTACAATAGTGATCCTACCTTCCCTATGTAGGAAGGGAAACTTCTCGCTTCTAGTTCACTCGGTGCTAAGCTAGAGTCCATTTTGAAACGTCTTTTATTAATTATCATAACTTATTTTAGGTCATAGGAGACTAATCCTTATATAGTCGTAGTCTTTAGATCAATATTATTTACATGAGAACATCCTTTCAATGCAATTCACACATGTGAGGTTAGCACATTTACATAACAATATCATGATAAGGCACAGAGGCAATTCATCACAAACTTTATATCATTACATCCTGGCAAAGAAATCACTAGCCATAAATCAAGAGATTTAAATTCAATATCATACTAATCCTAATCAACCTTATCATAAAGTGTATTTCAATAGAACTTCATCACTTAACACAAGTAATCATAATTGATGTAAAGTTTTGAGATCACAATACTTACCGTAAAATCATTCACAAGTCATCGTCCAAGGTTTTATCATCAACCATGTAATTCAAACCCAAAATGAATGTAACATCATCACACAATAGTAAATTAACACAATAATGAAGTCAATTGAATCACTACACATCTATTCATCACTAGTTCATAGCCTAGGATTAGGGCCTTCGGTCAATTTCATGATCTACTTAACAAACTACGTTAATTCATCAAGAACTAGAATAATTGAATAATAATACTTAATAATCTAAGTATAATAACCAAAATAAACCATACAAAATACACTTTAGAAGATAAAATTCGTAATAGAAGAAACCCCACATGAAACTCATCTTTTTGAAATCAACATTTGGAAGAACACTTAGGGGGAAGGAATACCAAAGGTGAAAGGATGACATACCTTTTTAGGTGTAGAAGATTCATGGAGAAAAACACCCTTGTTTCTACCCTAAGACCTTGACCTAGCCCTTCAGTTGAGTTCTTCTTTTTGGGAGAGAGAAAGTAGAGAGAAGGAAGAACAATTGTGTTTGGGAATTGAGAGGTGTTAAGTGAGGTTTTAGACTTGGGGTAGGTTATATAGTTAATTAACTAACCTAATTAACCAATCCCTAATCACTAATTAACCTCATAACTAACTAACTTAATTAAATAAACTTATTAAGACTTATCAGTGAAATGGCAAGACTAACCTACGAGACCACGACCTACGGTCCGTAGGTCAGTCGACAAACCCTAGGACAAACCGTCCTGCAGGTTCATCATTTTGGTCAGAGACCATGCATTTGGCAAATTTTTGAAAAGTGTCTAAATGTCCAACAACGGAATAATAGATGCCCTATCGTCTCACCTATGCCCTTTCAATAGCAAGCGTAGGTGGACACTGCCTACACTGTCCTATTTGATAGCTTTGGGTCAAAATGACAGGGTCCTCTTCAAGGACCCTCAGACTGGTCCTTGGGGAGCCATACCCGGATGTTTTGACCCAAAACCTACTATAATATGAGTTTAGACACCTTTTTACCAAATTTCATCAATTTCTCACTCCTAAAACCCTGTGAAATGGGATAAGGAACATTATCACCTTTTATGCACTACATTCCGGACGTCATGGACGTTACTTGCATTTTGACTCTAAAACTTCCTAAATGAATTTATACACTATTATTTGCCTTAAAATAGAGTTAGAACCTTTGGATAATCTTGTGATATTCCAGATTAGTTTTTTGAACTTTCGGAGTGCTACAATATACCCCCTTTAGGAACATTCGTCCCCGAATGACACTAAAAATCTTTTGACGGGAGAGGATATATTCAATACTAGAAGCCCAACCAACAACATGAAAAAATCAATATGATTTACATCTCAAATCATAACAAAATGGTATTTACACAAATTAACTCTTAATATCAATTACAACATAAAAGATCTCACATCACAACATGAGAAATTTCCTTGTCACAACAACATGTGCTCAAGATTATCATTAAAGAGTCAATTATGCAAAAATTAACCTATAAACATGCTCGATATCATTTCATATAAGCAACAATATACAAAGTACATAATGAATGCAAAAACAACAATAATAATATTTTGGCATGAAACTTTATTTGAGCAAAAACTTTTATCATAAATATGCATATCCAAGACAAATTCAATTAACTGATTATTTTCATTATTAATTGTAACACTAACCTTAATTATTAAAGTAATGAGGGTACCGGGATTTCATGTCGGCCTCGGCCTGCCATGTTGCTCCCTTAACTAGGTGGTTCTTTCATCACACTTTTAAGGAAGCCACCTCCTTGTTCCTCAACTTCTTCACTTGTATATAAAGGATTTAAAGTGGAACCTCTCATAGGAGAGGTTCTTTTCTACACCTAAACCCTCAATAGGAAGAATGGGCTCGGGATTACCGATACACTTTTTAAGCATGGAGACATGGAACACCAGATGAACCAAAGTCAATTCACTAGGTAATCTCAACTCATATGCAACCTTATCAACCCTTTATAAGATTTCATAGGGAACCATATAACGAGGACTCAACTTCCCTTTCTTGCCAAATCTCATCACTCCCTTCATGGAGAAATTTTTAGATACAGCTTATCACTATCTTCAAATTCTAAGTCTTTCCTCCTATGGTTGGCTTAAGACTTTTGCCGTCTATAGGATGCTTTCAATTGGTTCCTTATCATATCAACAATCTCAAAAGTCTTATAAATCAATTCGGGACACAGGAGGGAAGACATGCCCACTTTAAACTATCCAATGGGAGATCTACATCTTCTACCATACAAAGCCTCAAAAGGCATAGATATAGTTGCATGGTAACTATTGTTATAAGAGAACTCAACCAAAGGCAAATGTTTATCCAAATTTCCATTAAAATCAATAATACAATATCTAAGAATATCCTCAAGGGTTTGCATAGTACGCTCCTCTTGACAATTTTTGTAGGGATAAAAAGTGGTGATTAGTTTAACCTTGGTGGCCAATTCTTTTTTGAATGACCTCTAAAACCTAGATGTGAATTGTATACCCCTATTTGACATGAGAGATAATGGAATACCATCGCAACACTAAATCTCCTCTATGAATATCTTAGCATAATCCTCCATCGAGTATGTGGATTTGACGGGAATAAAAAGATGATATAGTCAACCTATCCACAACCACCCATATGGAGTCATGCTGCTTTTGTGTCCGAGGCAAGCCTACCACGAAGTCCATATTAATGTCTTCCCACTTCCATGTGAGAACTTGTATTTCTTGAAGTAAATCAATTGGGTTTTAGTGCTCGGCTTTCACTTGTTGGCAATTTGGACATTTCCAAACAAATTCTGCTATGTCCCTTTTAAATCATTCCCAACAAAACACTTCTCTAAGGTCATGATACATCTTTGTATGACCCGGATAAATTGTTTAACGGCAACCATGACATTCCAAAAGAATCCGATTTATCAAGTCATCAACATAGGGCTCACACAACCTTCCTTGATACCTAAGGACACCATCACTCCTTAAGTAGAATTACTCATTAAGCTTATCAAGATTCGAGTAATTCAAATCCATCAAGGGTTGATAAAGGTGTTGCTTAGACTTTACCTCAACCACCAAAGATGACTCGGAATTATGATGGACCATAAGACCACCATTTGGAGATTCTTCCAGTCTAACATCAAACGAGCTAACATATGAACATCTTTCACTAGATCTTTCTTAGTTTTTTCTACATGAGACACACTACCCGTGGTCATACAACGTAGAGCATCTGCAACCACATTGGCTTTGTCTGGGTGGTAGAGAACACTCATGTTGTAATCTTTCGACAATTCCTACCAACTTCTTTGTCGAAGATTTAATTCCTTTTGAGTAAACATGTATTGAAGTCTCTTGTGGTCGGTATACACATCTACATAGACACAATAAAAATAATCCCTCCATATTTTCAAGGAAAAATCCACAGCCTCTAACTCAAGATGACGAGTTGGATCATTTTCTCATGCACCTTGAGTTGTCTAAACGCATAAGCTACTACTTTCCCATGTAACATATGGACACACCCTAAGCCCACTCGGATGCATCACAATGTACAACAAAGACCTTGGTATCCTTTTGTAAAGTCAACACTAGAGAGGAGGTAAGCCTATGTTTCAAGATTTGGAATCTACTTTCACATGCTTCCGACAACTCAAACTTCACACTCTTTTGGGTCAAAGTAGTCAAGGGAGATGCAATGGAAACAAAACCATCCACAAACCTCTGATAATATACCCCTAGAACCAAAAACATCTAATGTTGGTTGGATTCAATGGCTTAGGAATATTATTGACCACCTTGGTTTTCCTTGGATCAACCTCAACCCCCTCACTAGATATGATATGACCAAGAAACGCCACCGACCTCAACCAAAACTCATATTTGCTATACTTGGCAAATAATTATTGTTCCTTAACCACTTGCAACACCATTCTCGAATTGTCGATGTTTTCACCCTCATTTTTGAAATATACCAAGATGTTGTCAATGAAGACAATGACAAATGAATCTATATAACTTTGAAACACCTTATTCATGAGGTCCATAAATGTTGTCGGGGCATTATTGTCCAAAGGACATTACTAAGAACTCATAATGACCATATCTAGTTTGAAAAGCCTTTTTTGATATATCCTCCCCTCTCACCCTAAGTTTGTGATACTCCGATCTCAAGTTAATCTTAGAAAAGTAGCTTGCCCCTTGAAGTTGATCAAACAAGTCGTCAATCCGAGGAAGATGATACTTCTTATTAATAGTGAGTTTATTGAGTTGACGATAATTAATGTACATCCAAAGGGACTTTTCCTTCTTCTTCACAACCAAAACCGGTGCACCCTTGGATATACTAGGCCTAACGAAGCCTTTGTCTAGTAAATCATTGATTTGAGCCTTCGACTCTGTAAATTAGGCTAGATCCATCCGATAAGGAGGAATTTAAATGGGGTTGGTATCCGGTAGCAAGTCACTACCAAAATCAATTTCTTGTTCGGGAGGGATTCAGGGAACATCATTAGGAAAGACCTCCGGAAATTCCCTCACTACGGGGACTAACTCAATGGAAGGATTTTTCGAGTTTTAATCTTTGACACTTACAATATGGTATAAACACCCTTTTGATATCATTTTACAAGCCTTAAAACAAGATATAAAACGAACTCTAGGAATATAATTTTCCCGCTTCCACTCTAAGATGGATTCATTAGGAGAATTGAACTTGCCAATTCTTGTTCTACAACCAATGGAAGCAAAACAATCATGCAACCAATCTATTCCTAAAATGACATAAAAATTGACCATATCAAGTTACACTAATTCAACATGAGTAACTCTATTGGGTAACCTTTTAGGAAAATTTATATATACCCTCTTTGCAACCACTGACTCACCTACCAAGGTAGTTACCATCAAAAGGTTCATTTAGGATATCGTGAAAAAATCAAAACTCCTAGCTATCAAGGGAGTAACGAAAGATAATGTAGCAACCGGATCAAGTAAAGCATAAACTTCAATAGAGAAGACCTGTAACATATCGGTCACCACATCAGGAGAACTCTCTTTTTCACCACTAGAGCGAAGAGCATAAAAGTGATTCTTCTTTGGAGAATCCACATTATTGCCATTAGCTTGAGCCTGCCCACTTCCTTTGTCTTGCCCCTTCAAATTAGGGCAATCCCTAACCTTCTAACCACTCTTTCCACACCTAAAGCTATTGTCCGTCCCAACAAGGCAATCACTATAATACTTCTTACCACACTTTTCACAAGTTGACTTCTTACTTGATGAACTAGTACCTTCCTTTTATAGCCTTAGGGTTAGACACCCTATTATCACGAGCCTTAGGATATTTGGAAGGAACTTGATTATAGAACCTCTTATTTAACATAGGCTTTTTTTTAATGCAAATACTACACTTAGAAGAACCACCTTCATAAGATCTTGACTTCTTGACTTCCCTATTCTTCCTCCTTAACTTAGTTTCTCCCACTTGTTGAGCAAGAACCATGAGACGAGAAATATTCATATTATCATGAAGCATAGACGAACAAAATTCTTCAAAAAAATCTTCGGACACCTCCATAAGAAAAAGACTCATCTCATCACTTGTGTTTGACATCAAGGATGGAGCATACTTGGACAATTCAGTGAATTTCAAGGAATAGTAAAGTACACTCATACCTCCTTTACGAAGTTTGATGAATTCTTCCACCTTAGATTCCCTCAAATCTCAAGGAAAGAACCTATCCAGGAAATCCCTCTTGAAGAACTCCTAAGTCATTGGACCACCACTTTGTGCCTTATTATCCCTCAATTGCATGTACCATGTTCTGGCCACATCTTTGGGTTGATAAGCTGCCAACTCGGCCTTCTCAATTGAGGTCACCCCCATGGCATAGAGAATCCTATAGACCTTATCGAGGAAATAATAAGGGTCCTCATCTGACCTCGACCCGAAGAACATAGGTGGATTCATTCTAGTAAATTCTCTCAATGAGAGGCAATAATGTTAGCATGTTGAGGCACTTGAGGTCCAACCTCCCCATTTACTTGGGACATCATGGCTTGGACTTGAGAAGTGACTGAATTAGCTTGAGAGTTCATGGCTTGGGCCATTGAGAAAGGTTACCCTTATCTCTCCATCGGTCATTGGTGTATGAACAACCAGAAATTGATCACCCATAGAAACTTCTTAAAGTGGAGGCAGTTGGTTGTCATGAGCCCCCACATTTTCCATCTCTTCCTCCGCCCTTCTAGAAGCTGATCTTTGAGTATTCATACCTATAACCATGATATAAGGCTTCGGTGGAAGCATATAACAAGATCTAGAGCCACGACATAGGAATTAAAGGAGATTATATTTTCCTAACCATCACAGAGTCTCTCATTCACAAATGTGGAGCGCTTCACAATTATGAATAAGAATCTATATAGGCGTGATTTAATGAGACATCAATTATAGGGATATTCAACCAGATGCTATGATACCAAGTTTATCACATCTAGGAAGTACCCCTAGAGGTAAGCGACGTCATCATCCTCGGGGAGGACTAGAAATGGACTCTTAGCATTTATCATTACATTCATAGGTTAAAAAGTGCAAAAAAAAAAATTAATACTTTTCATCTACAATTTCCTCATGAGGTTTACTTAGACATCTCGCTTACACATAATATATTCATAGCGAGTATACATAGACTCCTCGTATAAGAAGATTACATATATGCCACATATAGGCAACATACATAATATAGTCTTAAAAGGGATGTCTTATATTAAACCATCTATACGAAATTGAACCATATGGGCACAAACCCTTACACAATGTACATATGCCACTTAGGACTTACAACAATTTATTGAAACAAGTAGAATGAAATGTTTGTATTTAAACTATAACAAAGAAACATAGCTAGAGTAATAACAAGGCATCATCCACGGACTTGAAGACATACTCACACCTGAAGAATAATTACAAGCCTTCCTTGGAAATGGCAAAAATTCCTTCAACGGTCGAAACCTAAAATGTTAGGGAAAAAGGAAGAAATGGGGTAAGCACATCACTTGTACTAAGTATGGAATTATATGCACATACAACATAGAAATTATAACAAAAATGAACATTTTATTAAAGATTGCTAAGTTACTTGGAAAATACATTATGAACATATAAAAACAAATACAAATCAATAAGCACATATTCCTTAAGTCAGCACCATGTGTAAAACAAGACCAACAATATCAAGTCTAGTAATGTGAACATGCATATCAACATAATTGAGCATATAATCAAGACAATTCTATCGTCAAGTTATAATATCAACAAGTATACATAAGAGTTCGTGACTTCGTAACCGAAGCAAGACCATTATGAAACCCCATTAAGTCCATAGTGCAATGACTAAGTAAGTTCCCATATCCTTACTAAATCAAGCAAACCAAAAAAGGACCATAGGAAATGCCTAACTTTACATACCATAAAATCAAGAATAATCATCACCATATCAAGCAATTGAGACCAACAACATATCCAGAAGTGAAATCAATATTACATAGTGCCATTAACATGTACGATCAACATATACATATTATTTACATTTATAAGCATATAAGTTGTCACATCCAGGGAGCACCCCTAGATGTAACTGGCGTCATCGTCCTCTTTGAGGACAAAGACTAGTCTCTTAGCTTACATCATTATATTTACAGGCCAAAATATGGAAAATTTAAAAACTTCTCATTACTTCTACATTGAGGTTTACATAAACCTCTACATACACATAATATTTATATCGAGTATATATAGAACCTTCTTATAAGAAGATTAATTGTCTTCTACTTTTATTTAACATAGATATGTAAAAGATAACATAGTGTCAAGTGGATATCTCATCTCATAACCATCAAATAAGAGTATAACAATTTGGCCTAGACCATACATCAATGTAATAAAGCTACATATAGGTTATACAATGTTTAGTAATCAAATGAAAAGGGAAGAACATAGAAGTCTCAATACTAGAACAAATTCATAAGCTTGACAATGGAATTGCCCTCAGAAAGTGAGGACCTACCCAACATGGATGAATGAGAACTCCAAGTCTTCCTTCAAAGTCATCCCAAAAGTCCTTCAATGATCTTAACATAAAATATTTGGGAAAAATGGAGAAAATGGGGTTAGTAAACAACTTTTACTATATATGAGACCATATGCACACATATTATAAAATCATGCTAAAAAGGGACATTTCATTAAAGTAAGCAATTTACTTTGAAAAGCCCTATGCACATTCAAGAAGACCATATCGATCATTAAGACATATTCATTAAGTCAAACGCATGTAAATCACAAGATCAATAATACTAAGCCTAGTCAAATTAACATGCATATCAACATACTTGAACACTTAGTCAAGACAACTCTATCATCAAGTTATAGTAGCAACAAGAATAAAAAGAGTTCATTACAACATAACTAAAGCAAGACATTTACCCACGAACTCCTATTAAGCCAACAAGTGCAATGACCAAGCAAAGACCCATAACCTTACTCAATCATGTAAACCAACAAGAACCATTACCAATATCCAACTTCTCATAGCATATCATTTAAAAGTACATATCCTTATACTTTAGAAATAGAGACCAAACACATACTCATAAGTGAAACCAACCATCATGTAGTATAATCAATACGCAAGATCATCATATACATAGCATGTACAATTATAAGCATATACATATACATATAAGCACAAACTTCTAAAGCTTATTACAAGGCAAACTAGTGCTAGGCATAGGTAGAGTCACATACACCTACCTAAGCTAGGTCAAACCTCTTAAGTCACCCTAGTTGGTTTGTACTTCATTACTTCATTTTAGTGTAGGGAACATTTTCCTTAACCGACATAGACCATAAGAGATAAATTTGGAATCCAATGTTGTAAAATCTCATAGCGATGGAAGGTGGTCTACTGGCCAAAGTAAAACCAAACATAAATGTAGCTTTCTAGGTGGATCCACTAGCTAGTCTTCCTATGGGATAAATGTATTTCAACAAATAAAAGATAGGTATGAACTCTCTACATGACACTAGGAAATTGGAGCCTCATCTCATGGGAATCCATAGGATGGGTATCCCTCATAGGGGAGTCAACACCTCATGTGGAACTATAGGGTGAATCTTCCTCTATGGAAAGTCAACACTTCCCATTGTCAAGTTCAATCGGTGCTAAGCTAAGTCCCTTTTAAAATGTCTTCAATGTCTTTATTAATAATCATAGCTTAATGTAGGTCATAGGGTCTATCCATTGTATCATAATTATCATCATCATAAATCAATTAGAATTGCATGAGTATAATCCTTTCATTACAATTCATAGGAGTGAGTTACCATATTTAAATAATCATTTCATGGTACGGGACATTGGTAAGTATAACCATCCTGATAACATTTACATCTCAGCCAACACCTCACAAACCATAGTCAATATTTAAATTCAATATTTTACCAACCCTATCAATCTTAATACAGTGTATGCTTCAATGCGATATCATGACTTACTCACAATTTACCACAATTGAAGTATAGAATAGGGATCACAAAAATTACCAAACCTCCTTCATAATACATCATCAAGGTCTTACCATCAAACAATAACTCAATCCAATAAGAGTATAATATCATAACACAATAATAACCATCATGATAACAAAGCCAATTGAATCACTATATCACAATCCATCACTAGTTCATAGTATAAGATAAAAGACTTAGGCCAAAGTTATAATCTAAATCAATTACTCAAGAACTAGCATGATAGGACTATAATTAATCTTAATATATTCATAATATATACAATAACCTCATAATATAGTAATTCAATCATTAACCAAGTCAATTGAACCAACACTAGACAATTCATAGAAAGATCACAAACTAAGGTTAAGGGGAATAGGTCATCTTCTACAAACTAGACCAATACATTAATAAGTAGTGTAATATAGTCATAATTCATCATAATATACACAATAAAATACAAATAAACCATAAAAGATCAATTTGAAAGATCAGAAAAGACCCATTTGAATTTCATACTTTGGAAATCAATTTGATGGAACCCTTTGGGGAATGAAGTCCCTAAGGTGAAAGGAATCTCATACCTTATGGTTTGATGATTGATGGAGACATTTATGATTTCATCCCTAAAACCCACCTTGACCTTTCCTTTTATGGTGTTATTCATCTTGGTAAAGAGAAAGAAGAGAGAAGGAAGAGAGTTAGGGTTTCAGAATTATGAGAGCTTAGGTTTGTTTAATTAGCTTAGGATCTTTATATAGGTTGTTAAATAACTTAAGTATACCACCCTTAACCCCTAATTAATTAGCTAACCACTAATTAATTAAATTCACCAAACCTAAAATAAGTACTTAAGGAATTCACCAACAGACGACTCCCAGATTGACGCCTCGTTTGTCGAACGACGACCAAGGGACCAACCGTCATGTTGGTCCGTCATTGAGTTCAGAGAATTGTAAAAATAGGCATTGGCCAAATATTCTAATTGTCCATCGATGGAGGCAATCTACGCCCCGTCGATTGGAATACGGTCCGTTGATGATAAGACATTGGTGCGCACTACCTCAAGAGCCTTTGGTTTATCCTTGGGATGCCATTCCTTGACGTTTCGACTATGAATCAACTATAATACCTATTAGACACAGTTCCACCAAAATTCATCAATTTCCGACTCCTAAAACATAGTCAAATAGCCTAAGTCACACTAGCACCTCACTGAACTAGTTTTCGGACGTCATGGATGTTCCTTGACGTTTTGAGTTCTAAACTTCCTAAATGACTTATATACATTAAAATAGACCTTAAAACATATTCTAAACCTTTTGAAACTTATGTTAGGTTCTAGAACATGTCTTAGACTTCGAAGTGTTACATTATCCCCCCTTACGAACGTTCAACCCCGAATGACACCAAAATCATTTAAAAGAAAAGAATAAATGAATGATTATTATCCCAACAAACAACAATACATAACATCATGTGTAACAACACTAATCACGGTACATTTACACATAGGAATTCAAAAACTTCAATTACCACACATAAGGCCCAAAATCACATTATGATAAATTTTTCCTTCTCACATAATAACATGAGCTCAACATACCATATATGACTCAAATATGTCAAAGATAAACTTACCAACATGCTCAATATTATTTCATAAAAGAATCACCATATCAAAGTGCACAACATAACTCGAATTGCAAATTTTCAAGTCACTATACCCAATTTACCGTAACATCACTGCAATGACACCAAAAATGCACATTTTTGCAAAACTTCATCAACATTAAAGCAACTTCCAATTTAGTAATTATTTTCTATTTTAGCAAGAATAACTAACCTTCATTGGGAAAAAGATGAGGATAACGGTACTTCATGTCGGCCTCGTCTTCCCATGTTGTTCCCTCAACTAGGTGGTTTCTCCATAACACTTTCACGGAGGCCACCTCTTTGTTCCTCAACCTCTTTACTTAACGATCAAGGATTGATAACAGGACCTCCTCATAATAGAGTTAATCCATCACACCAACACCCTCAATAAGAAGAATAGACTCGGGATCACCGATACTTTTCTTCAGCATAAAAACATGAAAAACTAGATGAACCAAAGCCAATTCACTAGGCAAGTTTAACTCATATGCTACCTTTCCAATCTTTTCCAAGATTTCATAGGTACCTACATAACAAGGACTCAACTTCCCTTTCTTGCCAAACCTAACCACTCCTTTCATAGGTGAAATTATCAAGTGCACCTTATAACTTTCTTAAAACTATAATTCCCTTCTCCTATGGTTGGCATAAGACTTTGCTAGCTATCAGTTGATTCCAAGATATTCCTTACGATATAAACTTTCTCCAAAGTCTTATAAACCAAATCAGGACCCAAAAGTGAAGACTCACCCATTTCAAACCACCCAATTGGAGATCTACATCTCCTACCATACAAGGCTTTAAAAGGAGCCATAGATATAGATGAATGGTAGCTATTATTGTAACAAAACTCCACCAAAGGCAACACATATCTTAATTTCCCTTGAAACCAATGATACAAGCTCTAAGTGAATCCTCAAGGGTTTGAATAGTACGCTCTGCTTGGCCATCTGTTTGGGATGAAGCTTACCAAGAACCGATTCCGTCAAATCCATCAATGGTTGATCAAGTTGTTGTTTGGATTTCACCTTAACCACCAATGATGACTTAGTGTTATGATGGACCATAAAACCATATTCGGAGAATCTCCCAACCTAACACCCAATATAGACAACATATGAACATCTTTCACTAGGTATTTAATGGCGTCCTCTACATGAGACACACTATCCATGGTCATACGACTTAGAGCATCTGCAACAATATTGGCCTTGCCGGGGAGATAGAGAAAACACTCATGTCATAATCTTTCAATAATTTCAACCATCTTATTTGTCAAAGACTCAACTCCTTTTGAGTAAACACATATTTTAAAATCTTGTTGTCGGTATACACATCCACATGAACACTATAAGTAATGCCTTCATATTTTAAAGAAAAATACCACATTCGCTAATTCATGATCATGAGTTGGATAGTTTCTCTCATGCACCTTAAGATGTCTAGAGGCATAGGCTCTTACTTTCCAATTTTGCATAATAACACACCCTAAACCCATCTAGGATGCATCACAATATACAACGAAATACTTGGTACCGTCCGATAAAGTCATTACTAGAGCGGAAGTAAGCCTATCTTTCATGATTTGGAAGCTTTTCTCACATGCGTCCAACCACTCAAATTTCTTACTCTTTTGGGTCAAAGTAGTCAAATGAGATGCAAACCATCCACAAACCTCCTAATAATAACCCACTAGACCCACGAAACTCCTAATGTCAGTTGGAGTTAATAGTCTAGGCCAACTCTTCATTGCCTCAGTTTTTGTTGGATCAAACTCAACTCCTTCACTAGAGATGAGGACCAAGTAACGCCACCGACCTTAACCAGTACTCACAATTGCTATACTTGACAAATAATTGGTACTCCTTAAGCACTTGTAACACCAACCTCAAATAGTCCATGTGTTCACCCTCATGTTTTGAATATACCAAGGTGTTGTCAATGAAGACAATGACAAATGAATCTAGATAACTTCAAAACACCCTATTCATGAGATCTATAAATGTCGCGGGAGTGCGTGACACCAAAGGAAATTACAAGAACTTATAGTGACCATATCTAGTCTGAAATGTCATTTTTGTTATATCCTCACCTCTCTCCCAAAGTTGGTGAAACTCCAATCTCAATTTAATCTTAGAAAAGTAGCTTGCCCCTTGGAGTTGATCAAATAAGTCATCAATCCAAGGGAGAGGATATTTGTTCCTAATAGTGACTTTATTGAGGTAGCGATAATAGATGCACATCCTAAGAGACCCATCCTTCCTCTTCACAAATAAAATCGGAGCACCCAATGGATAAATACTAGGTCTAATGAAACCTTTGTTTAGTAAATCTTTGAGTTGATCCTTCAACTCTTTCAATACGGTCGAAGCCATCCGATAAGGAGGCATTGAAATGAGATTTTTATCCGGTAACAAGTTGATACCAAAATAAATTTCCCGTTCTAGTGGAATACCGGGAAGATCATTAGGAAAGACCTGCGTAAAATCCCTCACTATGGGGACCAAGCTAGTGGCAGGAATTTCGGAGTCTAAATCTTGGACTCTTACTATATGGTATAAGCACCTTTTAGAGATCATCCTACTAGCTTTTTAACAAGAAATTATATGACCTCTAGGAATAGAATTTCCCCCCCTCCCACTCTGAAAGGGGCTCATTTTGAAAGTTAAACTTCACCACCCTTGTTCAACAATCTATGAAGGCAAACCAAGCATGCAACTAATTCATACCCAATGTGACATCAAAATCAAACATATCAATTTCAACTAATTCAACATGAGTAACTCTATTGGGAAACATTATTTGACAATTTCTATATACTCTTTTTGCAAGAACAGACTCACCCACTAGGTAGATACCATGAAAGGCTCATTCATGATATCGGGCAAAATGTCAATATTTTTAGCTACTAGAAGAGTAACAAATGACAAGGTATCACTGGGGTCAAGTAAAGCATATACATCAATAGAAAAGACTTTTAACATATAGTCACCACATAGGGGGAAGTCTCTTGCTCACCCCTACAGCGGAGAGCATAAAAGAGATTATTCTTTAGAGCATCATTAAAACCACTTGTTTGATCTTGATGATACGCTCAAAATTACTTCTCAAACAAGAAGTAAAGCGATCGTATCAAGTAAAGAACCCAACTAATGAGGTTGGGATCATTCCCACGAGGAAAATAGTTCAAACTTAACTTTAATCTATTATTACTATTATTTAGTCAATTATTTCCTTAGAAAACAAAAGACAATAAAGGGGGGTTTATTTCTAAATGAATGAAAATAACTAACTAAAGTAAAGTAAACAAATAACAGATACAAATATTTGAGTTTAATCAATTAATAAAAGTAACTAGGATTTAAGTGTTCCCCACAGGTTCCTAACTTGATAATTCTAACAATAACAATTCTTTACTAGTATCTTGCATGCAAAGTGATAAGTTATGTATTTCTAAATCCTTGGTCAGGCATCTAGAAAATTTCACTCCGCACCTTGGTCCGGCTACGTGTGTTGCTATACTAACCCTTACCTTTACCTCATATTAAGCATTGTATTCGATATTTAACTAAGTTATTACCTCGTACCAATCAACACTAGCTTATTAGATAGTATACACTAAATATATGTTGATAATTCTTTTCCTATTATCTACCTCCTTGGTCTGGCAAGTAGCATTAAGGCGAGTTCTAACGTTGGCCATCCGTTAAAAAGACTTCTAAATTAAAGAATTATCAATACATACAAGACACTATTCTAGAATTGATACTTTAGTTAGATTTTACCTCATTATTCACCCATGGTTCCCACAACCCTAGTTATGGAATTTAGTTACCCATAGTCATAATCACAATATTCATATCTGTAATATAAGAATTCATGCAGTTACTTCAATGATAAAGATAAAATCCATAAGTTCACTTAATTAATCAACAAGCGCACCAACAATCAATTCCAGATGTCTCAATTACTGAAACTAATCGAGGACTAAAGATTCTCCAAAAGTCTAACAATTAAAAAGTCTAATAACAAAGAGTCTACTAACAAAGGGTCTCTAACATAAGAGAATCTAACCCCAAATACGAGTTTTTTCCAAGTATTTATAAAAAACAAAAACCTAATAAAAGAAGGACTCTAATTGCTGAAAATCTGTCAAAACGCATTCGAGTTGACGGACCTCGTGAAGGGCCATCGTGGTCACGACTGGCCGTTATGGCCTCCGTCATCCTATACTTCTCAAATACTTCTGTTGATTTCTTCATTACCCTCGATGAACAGGTATGATGGACCGTTCCAAGCACGACGGTCCGTCGAGGGTCTGAGTTCGATAACGCTTAAACTTCTTGGAACTCGGGTACTAGGACTACTCTCTAATCATCACGACGAACCAGCAGGACGGAAATCGTGGATATGATGATCGCTCATGAACTTCGTAATACCACACTTAGGTAAGACTTCCCCATCTTCCTTCAGCAGCTTCACTAAGATACAACCTACGGACTATCACAAGCTCGACGGACCGTCACAATCCCCGTAGGTGGTAACTTTTCTGCATTTCTTGCTCAAAAACTTCCGCGTTCGTCTTTGGACAGATTTCCTGCCAACAAAGAGAAACTTACATAAAAATCAATACAAAAAGTCTTTTGGACACACAATAATTTTAAGGAAAATAAAATAAAATACCGTGAAACCACGGTATATCACTTGAACACTACCTTTTTTATCCCCTTCACAAAAGGCAATCCCTAACCTTGTATATATTATTGCCACAACTAAAATAATTGCTTGTTCCAACTAAGCATTCTCCTACATGACCTTTTCCATATTTGGCACAAGTAGGATTCTTCTTCGGTGAACTAGTAACTATTCCCTTCATAGGCTTATGGCTAGTCATCCTATCATCACGAGCCTTAGAAAATATGAAGGGACATGAATAAAAAAATCTCTTTTTGAACTAAGGCTTGTTGGATATCAAGGATACCCTTTGAAGAACCACCCTCAAAAGATCTTGCCCTCTTGGCATCATTACTCTTTATATAAGCCCTTGGCTCTTCCACTTGGTGAGCATGAACCATGAGATGAAAAATGTTCATATTATCATTTAGCATAGCCAAATGACACTCTTCTTGCAATTCATCCGACACTCGCGTCACAAAGCATTTCATTTCATCCCTAGGATTGGAAACCAAGGAAGGAACATATTTTTACAATTTAGTGAATTTCAAGGAGTATTCAAGAACACTTATACCTCCTTGACAAAGGTTGATGAACTCCACAACTTTAAATTCTCGCTTATCCTAGGAATGAATTTATGAAGAAAAGCCTTCTTGAAAATTTCCGATATTACCGGTCCACCTCTTAAGGGCCTGTTGTCTCTCCATTGGACGTCCCAAGTTTCGGCCACTTCGTTGAGCTGGTAAGTGGCTTACTCGTACTTCTCAATAGTAGTCAACCTCATAGAAAAAAGATCTTGTAGATTTAATCAATGAACTATTGGGGTATTTTTCAACAGACCCATAGAAAGTAGGGGGATTCATCCTAGTGAAGTCCCTCAAATGGGAGGCCATAGTACTAACATGTTGGTTTGCTAATGGTACAACCTCCTGATTAGCTTGGGCCGTAATGGCTTGAGCTTGAGTAGTGACGTCTTGTGCTTGAGTAGTAATGGCTTGGGCCATGTGGAGAAGGGAATCCCTAATGTCACCATCCGCCAAAGGGGGAGGATTGACTGAAGCTTGGTCATCATTAACATCTTCTTCAAGACGAGAGACTTGATTGCCTCGGTGAGAAGCTCTCGCATTTGAAATATCTTTATCAAGTGTTTGCGCCATGTTCCTTCGAGTATTCATTGCCTATAATCACAATAAAAAAATTATATGCTAAGAAAACATAGAGTACAAGACTTTAGAGACATGATATTAGACTTCCAAGAAAGTGAGAGTTTCATACTCTTCACATAGGTTCCTATCAATAAGTATGACGCGCTTCACAATTACGAGTATGAATTTACATAGACATGGTTGAGAGAGACATCGACTCAAAGATAATCAACCTCATGCTCTGTTACCAACTTTTTAACATCTGGGGAGCACCCACTAGACGTAACCGGCGTCCTCGTCCTCTTTGAGGACTAAGACTAGTCTCTTAGCTTACATCATTACATTCATAGGCTAAAATACGGAATATTTAAAAACTTTTCATTACTTCTACTTGGAGGTTTTCATAGACCTCTACATACACATAATATTTATATCGAGTATACATAGACCATTCGTACAGGAATATTACATAGTCTTCTTCTTTTATTGCACGTAGATATATAAAAGATAATATATTCTCAAATGGATGTCTCATCTCATAACAATTTAATAGGAGTATAAAAATTTTGTCCTAGCCCATACATCAATGTAATAAAGCCGCATATAGGCTATACAATGTTTAGTACTCAACTGAAAAGGAAAGGATATCGAAGTCTTAAAATTAGAACAACTTCATAAGCTTGATATTGGCATCGCCCTCGGAAAGTGAGGACCTACCCAACTTTAATGAATGAGAACTCAAAGTCTTTCGTCAAAGTCGTCTTAGAAGTCCTTTAATGAAAGGAACCTTAAATGTTTGGGGAAAAGAGAGAAAATGGGGTTAGTACACACTTGTACTAAGTATGATACCATATGCACACATATCATAAAATCATGCTAAAAAGGGAAATTTCATTAAAGTATGCAATTTACTTTGAAAATCCTTATGCACATTCAAGAAGACCATACCAATCAATAAGACATGTTCTTTAAGTCAAAAAGATATATATCAAAAGAACAACAATACAAAGTCTAAACAAATCAACATTAATATCAACATACTTTAACACTTAGTCAAGAAAACTCTTTTATCAAGCTATAGTATCAACAAGCATAGATAAGAGTTCATTACGACATAATCGAAGCAAGACAATTACACATGAAATCCTATTAAGTCAATAAGCACAATGACCAAGAAAAGCCCCATAAACTTACTCAATCAATTAAACCAAACAAGAACGATGACCAATATCGAACTTCAAATAGCATATCATTTAAGAGTAGGTATCATTATACTTTAGAAATAGAGACCAAACACATACTCATAAGTGACACCAACCATCATGTAGTATCATCAATGTGCAATATCATCATATACATAGTATGTAAAATTATAACCAAAACCATATACATATACATATAAGCACAACCTTCTAAAGCTTCTTTCAAGGCAAACTAATGCAAGGCATAGGTAGAGTCCCATACCCCTACCTAAGTTAGGATAAAGCTCTTAAATCACCCTATTTAGTTTGTACTTCATCACTTCATTTTAGTTTAGGGAACACTTGCCTTATCCGTCATAAAAAACAATAGATAAATGTGGAATCTAGTGTTGTAAAACCTTAAACCTATGGAAGGTGGTATACTGGACAAAGTAAAACCAAACATAAATGTAGCTTTTTAGGTGGATCCACTAGCTAGTCTTCCTATGGGAGCAGCAGAGTTCAAGAACTAAAAGATATGTATGAACTCTCTACATGCACTTGTAAATTGGAGCCTCATCTCATTGGAATCCATAGGATGAGTATCCATCATAGGGGAGTAAACACATCATGTGGAACTATAGGGTGAATCTTCCTCTATGGAAAGTCAACACCTCCCTTTGTCAAGTTCACTAGGTGCTAAGCCAAGTCCCTTTTGTAATGTCTTTAATGTCTTTAGTAATAATTATATCTTAATATAGGTCATAGGGTATATCTTTTGTATAATTATCATCATCGTAGCTCAACAAGAATTTCATGAGTATAGTCCTTTAGTTACAATTTATATAAGTGAGGTTAGCACATTTACATAAATGCATCATGATAAGGCACAGAGCCAAGTATCACCATCCTTATAACATTTATATCTTAGCTAACACCTCCAAACCATAGTCAACACATTTCAATTCAAAATCATACAAACCCTATCAATCTTAATACAAAGTATAATTCAATCTGATATCATCACTTACTCACAATTTACCACAATTGAAGTACATAATAGGGATCACAAGACTTACCAAGACTCCTTCATAATCCATCATCAAGGTCTTACCATAAACCCTTAACTCAATTCAATAAGGGTGTAATATCACCACATAACAATAATCATGATGACAATAAAGCCAATTGAATCACTATATCACAATCCATCACTAGTTCGTAACTTGAGATAAGAGACTTCGGTCAAAGTTATAATCTAGATCAATTACTCAAGAACTAGCATGATAGGACTAGATTTCATATTAATATATTCATAATTTACACAACGACATCATAGGATAGTAATTTAACCAATAACCAAGTCAATTGAACTAACACTACACAATTCATATCAAGATCACAACTTAGGGTTAAGGGAAATAGGTCATCTTCTACCAACTAGATTAAATAAATACATCATTAAGTAGTGTAATATAGTAATATTTAATCATAATCTACTAAATACAGTAAAAATAAAAAAAAAATTAATAAATTTGAAAGATCAATTTGGAGATTGGAAAAGATCCACTTGCATTTCATACTTCGGAAATCAGTTTGATGGAACCCTTTGAGGAAGGAAGTCCCAAATGTGAAAGGAATCCATACCTTATGGCTTGATGAAGATTGATGGAGAAAATTTAATTATTTCAGCCCTAAAACCTACCTTGTCCTTCTCTCCTATGGTGTTCTTCAACTAGGGAGAGAAAAAAGAGAGAAGGAAGAGAGTTTGGGTTTGAGAATTATGAGACCTTAGGTTAGTGTAATTATCTTAGGGTATTTATATAGGTTGTTAACTAACTTAATTAGACCACCCTTAACCCCTAATTAATTAAAAAACCACTTAATTAATTAAATTCACCAAAATTAAAACATGTAGTTAAACAGTTCACTCACAAATGACTACCCGATCGATGCCCCATTTGTCAAACGATGGCGAAGGGACAAAGGGACAAACCATCATATTTGTCTGTCGTTAAGCTTAGAGACTTGTCAAAACAGGATTTGGACAATTATTGTAAGTGTCAATCTACGGAGGCAAGCGATGCCCCGTCGATTGGAACACGGTCTGTTGATGACAAATCATTGGTGCACACTGCCTTGGGCAGCCTTTGACCTAAATTCAAGGGTCTTCTTGAAGGGCCTTTGGTTGGTCCTTGGGTGGTCGTTCCTGGATGTTTCGACTAAGAATCAACTCTAATACTTGTTATACACTCTTCGACAAAAATTCATCAATTTTTGACTCCTAAAACATAATAAAATTGGCTAAGGAACACAAGTAACTCATTGAACTAGTTTTCGGACGTCATGGACGATCCTTTACGTTTTGAGTTCTAAAATTTCTAAATGACTTATATGCATTAAAATAGACCTTAAAACAGTGTCTAAACCTTTTTACACATTTTTAGGCTCTAGAACACATGTTAGACTTTCCAATTGTTACATAGGTACATAAGAACATTTTCTAAGACTTCCTTCAAGTCTAACTAGTGCAATGTATAGGTATAGTCTCATACCCCTACGTAGACTAAGTCAAAACCCTTAGTTCATCCTAGTTAGAGTTAAATTTGTTACTTCATTTTAATTTTGGGAACATCTTGCCTTAACAGACATAGACCAGATGAGCTAATATAGAATCCGGTGACATGGAACCCTACGCCTAAAGAAGGTGGACTACTTGGTAAGGTAGTACAAAACATGACATAACATCTATTTGGATCCACAAGCTAGTATTCCTATGAGGCCCACATAGTTCAAGAACTTGGAGATGTAGTTGGGACCCTCTTTATTCTACATGCATAATAGTCTCCAATTTCATGAGTACAATAGTGATCCTACCTTCCCTATGTGGGAAGGAACATTTCTCACTTCTAGTTAAGTCGGTTCTGAGGTAGAGTCCCTTTTGGTATGTCTTTCATTAATTATCATAACTTAGTTTAGGTCATGGGAGACTACTCCTTATGTATTCATAGTGTTTAGCTCAATAGGAATTACATTAGAACACCCTTTCAATGAAATTCACACATGTGAGGTTAGCACATTTACATAACCATATCATGATAATGCACATAGGCAATTCATCACCAGCCTTATATCACTACATCCTAGCCAACAATTCACAATCCATAAACTAAAACATTTAAATACAACATCATACCAACCGTAATTGATGTTATTATAAGGTGTACTTTAATAGAACTTCATCACTAAACAAAAGTAATCATAATTGTAGTAAAGGTTTGAGATCACAAGACTTAACCCAATCTAATTCACACGTAATCGTCCAAGGTTTTACCATCAACCATCTAATTCAACCAAACAATGGGTGTAACATCATCAAAACATAATAATAAACACAATAACAAAGTGAATTGAATCACTACACTTCAATTCATCACTAGTTCATAGCCTAAGGATAGGGACTTGGGTCAATTTTATGGTCTACTTCACATAATAGGTTAATTCACCTACAACGAGAATAATTGAATTATAATACATCATAATCTAATTATAATAAAAAAATAAACCATAGACAATACAATTTAGAAAACCATATAAGAAAACCCACATGAAACTCATATTTTTGAAATCAATATTTTGAAGAACAATTTGGGGAAAGGAATCTCAAAGATGAAAGGATACCAAACCTTTTTATGTTTGAAGATTTCTGTAGAAAAATAATCTTATTGGTTCCCAAATAACTTGATATATACCTTCAGTGGAATTCCTCTTTTTGATAGAGAGAAAGTAGAGAGAAGGAAGAACAGTTGTGTTTGGAAATTGAGAGGGGTTAAGTGAGGTTTTAGACTTGGTGTAGGTTATATAGTTAATTAAATAACCTAATTAACCAACCCCTAATCACTAATTAACCCCATAACTTACTAAATTAATTAAATGGACTTATAAAAAGTCACCAGTGAAATTGCAAGTCAGACCTACGAGACCACGACCTACGGTCTGTAGGTCATTCGACGGTCCTTGGGACCAATTGTCCTACAGGTCCGCAGTTTTTGTAAGAGACCTTGCATTTGGCCACTTTTAGAAAAGTTTCTAAGTTTCCATCAACGAAGGCATCGACTCCCCGTTATCACATACGCCCCGTCAATGCCAAGTGTAGGTGGACACTGCCTGCACTGTCCTATTTGACAGCTTTGGGTCAAAATGAAAGGGTCCTCATCAAGGACCCTTAGGCTGGTCCTTGGGGATTCGTACCCGTACTTTTGAACCAAACCTATTCTAATATGTGTTAGACACATTTTTACAAAATTTCATCAATTTTCGACTTCTAAAACCCAATGAAATTGTCTAAGGCACATTAGCAGCTTTTTGCACTAGTCTTCCGACGTCATGGACGTTTCTTGATGTTTTGACTCTAAAACTTTCTAAATTACTTTTATACACTATTATTGACCTCAAGTCAGTTTTACAACCCATTTACACTCATGTAACACTCTATATTAGGTTTTTGAACTTTCGAAGTTTACAAGTATAATGTGAAAATGCTTTTTTGCTCAATTTTGCACTTATTTGTGTTTTTGGTATGTTGATGCCTATATGGAATGATATTGAGAATTTTATATTCTTTGAAATAATTTTTGGCATAAATGACTCTATATGTTTTGTTGATCTCATGTTTTTGTTTAGAAGGTAATTACTCATATTGTTATTTTGAGCTCTAATATGTTGCAATTGATGTTTTGAGTGACTTTGGTAAATTCCATGATTTTATATTGATTTGAGTTGTAAATCATATTGATTTTACATGTTTTTGGTTGGGATTATAGTATTGAGTCTATCGTTTCCCTTCAAAAGATTTTGTGTCATTCAAGGACAAATTTTCCTAAGGGGAGGTGGGGGGGATAATGTAGCACTCCAAAAATCCAAGACCTAGTCTAGAGCCTCAAATGAGTATCTAAAGTTTGTAACACTTTTTCAAGGCCAATAATATATAAAAGTTATTTATGAAGTTTTAGAGTCAAAAAGTGAAGGAACATCCATGACGTGTGGAGACTAGCGCAAAAGGTGTTAGTGTGCCTTAGCCTATTTCACAGAATATTAAGAGTTTGAATTTGATAAAATTTGGTGAAGAGGTGTCTAACACATATTAAAATAAGTTTAGTGTCGAAACGTCCGGGTATGAATTCCCAAGGACCACCCAGAGGGTCCTTGAGGAGGACCATTCCATTTTGAATCAAACATGCCTAATAAAGTAGTGCAGGCAGCAGCCATCGATGGTTGCAGGTGACGAAGCATGGCCTGATCGACAGGGCATCTATTCCTCTGTAATGGTCACTTAACAATTTTTTCAAAAAGGAAAATTTTGAAACTCTCTTATCCAAATGACAGTTGTGCAGGACGGTTGGTCCAAGGCCTCGTCGACTAACCTACGGACCGTAGGTCGAGGTCTCGTAGGTCATCCTGCAATTTTACTGTTATGTTTTAAAGACTTCATTTAATTAAGCTAGTTAGTTTGGTTTTTAATTAGTTATTAGGGGGTGTGGTTAATTAGGTTATTTAATTAACTATAAAACCTACCCTAAGCCTAAACACAACTTAACACCCCCCAAATTCCAAAACCAAATTGCTCTTCCTGCTCTCTATTTTCTCTCTCCCAAGGAAACTCAATATAAAACCAAAGTCTAAGGGTTATAAGTCATATATAAGTTTTATTTTCACCGTCAATTTTCAAAGAATAACAAGGTATGATAACTCTTAAACTTTGGGATTCCTTTCCCCAAAGAGTTCTTCAGAAATTGGTTTTCAAAAAAGATGGTTTCATATGGGTTTCTTCCTGATACGAATTTTATCTTCTAAGTTGTACTTTCTATGTTTTATTTTGGTTATTATGATTTAATTATGATGTATTATTGTATAATTATGCTAGCTCTTGATGGTTTAACCTAGTATTGTTGTAGAGGTGATGAATTGACCCAATTCTCTAACCCTGGGTTATGAACTATATTGAATAGAATTGTATTGATGTAGTTGACCTAGTTATTGTGTTAATTACTATTGAATGATGTTATTACACCTTATATTTTTATGGAATATATTTGTTGACGGTAAGACCATGATGATGGGTTTTGAAGGAGATTGGGTAAGTCTTTGTTATCCTAAACCTTTACTTGAATTATGATGGCTTGTAGTTCGTGATGAAGTTCAATTGAAGTATGTTTTGTAATTGCATACCTTTATGAAATGTCCCTTTTCATAGCATAATTTTAACATATGTGTGCATATGGTCTCATACTTAGTACAAGTGGTGTACTAACCCCCTTTATTCCTTTTCCCCAATATTTTAGGTTCCGGTCGTTGAAGGGCTTTTGGAGACGAGTTTGAAGAAGACTTGAAATTCTTAATCATCGAAGTTGGGTAAATCATCACTTTCCGAGGGCAACGCCACTATCAAGCAACGAATTTGTTTAGTTTTAAGACTCTTATGTTTCTTTCCTTTTCATTTGGACACTAAACATTGTATGACCTATATGTTGTCTTCTTTTGTTGATTTATGGGCTAGCACAAAATTTATATACTTTTATTAGATGTTTATGAGATGAGACGACTATTTGAGACTATGTTATATTCTATATATCTATGTTCAATAAAAGTAGAAGACTAAGTAATCTTCCTATACGAAAGGTCTATGTACACTCGATATATATCTATTATGTGTATGTAGAGGTCTATGTAAACCTCAATGTATAATTAATGAAACGTTTTAAATTTTTCCACGTTTTGACCTATGAATTTAATTATGTAAGCTAAGAGGCTAGTCTTAGTCCTCTTAGAGGACGACGACGCCTTGTTATGTCTACGGAGTTCTCCTCGGATGTGACACAAAACCCAATCTGGCCAACCTACGAACATGTTTCACTTGGTCTTTTTTTGAATTCTTCTACATGATACACACTACCCATGGTCATACGACTTAAAGCATCTTCCACCACATTAGCTTTGTCGGGGTGTAAGAATACGCATGTTGTAATATTTCAACAATTCTAACCATCTTGTTTGATGGAGATTCAACTCCTTTTGAGTAAACACATATTTAAGACTCATATGATCGGTATACATATCTACATGAACAATATCAAAGTAATGCCTCCATATTTTCAAGGCAAATACTACGGCCGCCAATTCAAGGTCACGAGTTGGATAATTCTTCTCATGCACCTTAAGTTGTCTAGAGGCATAGACTACTACTTTCCCATTTTGCATAAGAACACACCCCAAACCCACTCGGAATGCATCACAATATAATACAAAACCCTTGGTACCCTCCGGTAGAATCAATATCGGAGCGGAGGTAAAGCCTATCTTTCAAAATTTGGAAGTTTCTTTCACATGCCTCAAACAACTCAAATTTCACACTCTTTTGGGTCAAGATGGTCAAAAAAAGAAGAAATGGACGCAAAACCATCCACAAACCTCCTATAGTACCTGGCTAAACCCAATAAATTTTAAATGTCAGTTGCATTCAATGGTCTAGGCCAATTTTTAAACTCCTCGGTTTTCTTTGGATCGACCTCTATACCCTCATATGACATAATATTACCAAGAAAAGCCACCGATCTCAACCAAAACTCACACTTGTTATACTTGGCAAATAGTTGGTGTTCCTTAAGGACTTGTAACAACACTCTCAAATGATCCATGCGTTCACCCTCATTTTTCTAACATACTAAGATATCTTCAATGAAGACAATGAAAAATGAACCTAGGTAATTTTGAACACTCTATTATTAGGTCCATAAAAAAGTTGTTGGGGCAACAGTGAGACCAAAGGACATTATTAGGAACTCATAGTGACCATACCTAGTTTGAAATGCCGTTTTAGGTACATCCTCACCTCTCACCCTAAGTTGGTGGTACCCCTACCTTAAGTCAATCTTAGAAAAGTATCTTGCTCCTTGAAGTTTATAAAACAAGTTGTCAATTCTAGGGGAAGGATACTTGTTCTTAATGGTGACTTTATTGAGTTGAGATAGTTAATGCACATCCTATGGTCTTCACAAAAAATACCGGAGCAATCCATGGAAAAATACTAGGTTGAATGAAACCTTCATCTACTAAATCCTTGAGTTGAGCCTTCAACTCTTTCAATTTGGCTGGATCCATCGGATAAGGAGGAATTTAAATGGGGTTCGTATCGAGTAATAAGTCAATATCAAAATCAATTTCCCATTCGTCCAAAATTTGGGGCAAGTCATCCGGAAAGGCATTCTGAAATTCTCTCACTACAGAGACCGACTCAATAGAAGGAATATCGGTTTTAAGATCTTTGACTCTTACGATACGGTAAAGACACCCTTTAGAGATCACTTTACAACCATTCAAACTAGAGATGATATGACCTCTTTAAATTGAATTACCGTCTTTCCACTCTATGATGGGTTCATTACACTACACCATTTTAGGTCTACGACCACCCTAGTAAATAGTAGCCTAAACTAGAAAAAAAATATGGCCTTAGATAAAAGGCTACACTTTTTTACTTAAGGCAACACTTTTCAAGGGGTGCCCAAATGAAGCGTTACCTTAGATTTTAGGCAACACTTTTCAGATGTGGCCTTATCAGTTACTATTTTAGGAGTAGTCTAAAAGGTAAAATGGCGATGCTTTTATGTACCTCAATAACAACATTTATATCACATACAACTACAGTTTTAAGTGTTGACTTAGCTTTCTTATTGGCCACAATTCATAAGTGTGGCCTTTTCTATCTAATCTATGACAACACTTTAAAGTGTGGTGTTTTCTATCTCATGTATGACAACACTTTGAAGTGTAGTTCCTTCCCATGTGATTATTACAATATACAGTCCTAAGGCTACACTTTTAAGTGTGGTCATATCATTTTAGCCATAAAATATATGCCACAATTTCTAATTAAAAAGTACCAATATTATTTTACAATAAATAATCTCAAGCATTAAATTGGCTCATAAGTAATTCAAACACATAGATTCGCAATAAACCTCAAAACATTGTACGTGTTGTGTACTTACACATACTTATACCACAATATTCAAACTACATGTACACAATTGATCAAAAATTAACATTACAATAGTTCAAAAACTCTTCATAATCCACTTCAATGAGATCAAATTTACCTGTAGCGACCCTTCAAATTTGATCACCACCATTTCCCTACACATTTAGAATTTACAACAAATCAGATTGCAACAAAAGTAGATGTTAAAGATGAGTCAACTACTAATTGAGTTGATTTCAAAAAGACACCAAAAGTATATGTTTAGCTATAATATGAATCCTAGATGTTAAAAATAAGCATGGAACCTTAATAAAATAACAACCATACATCCTCAATATTCATCTTCATTTCAAAACTTCTAGATTGATTTCCAAATTCCATATTTCCAAATCTCCAAATTTCCAGATTTCTAGATTCCAAATTTCCAAATTTCTAGATTCCAAATTTCCAAATTTCCAGATAACAAGGGTCAGCAAGGACATGGTCAGCAAAATAAAGTCTACAAAGAAGAGAACAACAAAAATTTGAAGGAAAATATTTTTGAAAAGCACCAGGTGGAGAAATCAGGTATCGACTTAACCCTCCCACAACCCCCCCCCATTCCCTTGATAAAGTTGATCAAATAGTTCCATGTGATGGTAATCAAAAAAATCAAAATAAACAGCACAACGATGGCAAAATAACCCCAGGTATTGAATCAATGCTCCCAAACTCCATGAACCCCCTGATAATATTATATGTACCTAATATAACAAGCACTGCCACTGTTCGTCAAACTGTCATCATACTCTAACAGTCACACCTCATGATTAGTTTATAGTTAAAACTACTTCAGTCCTGCAGTTCATGATAATTCTATTATTCAGACATTTGATTCAGGTATTTATACATCCTAATTCCTGAACTTACTCTAGTCTATAGAAGACAAAAAAGAATGTCAAGTTGAATATCAATTTAGGGTTTGAGAACTTTATATTTCCAAATGAAATCTAGAATTACAACTTATATCACATGACACAAAATAAGAATCGTGGAAGGCAAGATGTCTACACCTTCCATTTATGTATTAGGAGAAAAATGCAAAAGACAACTTGACAGCAAATCCTCTTCCCTTTGTGATACCTAATGTAGAATGGAAGAAATATAATTTTGTAAGGTTGTTACTTGTATTTGGTCATTCAGTCTAGAGAACTAAATAACAGTAACCAAAAAGGGAATCAGGAATTCAACAAACTTCAGCACACTCAACCCAATGATCCTAGTGTACCGCAAGCAGGTAAACCTGCAAATAATAACACCCCTACCAAGAACAAGGATGGAGAAACTACTAAGCCTATTAATAATAAGTCTCATACCAACTCAATAAAAAGAAAAAAGATGCAATAAAGAGAAGAAAAGAGTAGGGTAAGGTTGCACAACAACAATTAATGAAAAAATTTATCCTAGTTAATGACATATATCACCTAATAACAACAATCACAGTTCTGTATATACTTCACAAATAGCTCAAAATTTTGGTCAACAACATTTCAAGTATTTCTGCAGATATAAACCAGAAAAATACACCATTGATAACAATTTTTTGACATGGCACTTTGCTAAAAATATCTAAAATATCACTACCAGTCATGCACTGCCGGATGGAGCCACAACTACACATACAAATCAGCAACCAAATCTACCATTTCTACCTTTAAAACCATATGATCTTGTTGCGCAAGATAAAACTAACAGCCAACAAGAACAACAAGAACAAGGTGAGGAACATACATTTGAGCGGCTCCGTAGGAGATAAAGTTAGAGAAAAGCCTTTAGGAACCAAGTAAATACCATTAGAAGAATCGAATCATGAGTTGACCCTGAAGAATGTGTAATATTTTTGCCTCTTGCAGCTTGTGCGCTACTTGCATAAACAACAGGTGGAACAATATTAGATCCAACAACCCTTGAATATCTTGAACATTCAATCCAGGGTTGTTTTGGAGCAACTGTCTAAAAAGATGTCGCATTTCTACTCTCATTTCATTCATTTTTTCATTCATTTCTTCCTTTAGAGAACTTATTTCATTAGCATGCTTTTGTTTTAGCCTGTTAATTTATTCATCTTATTTTAAAGAACTTGTTGTCACTGATCCTCCATAACACCTACATCTGCCAGGTTGTTCCTTTCCACACAATTCCCTAAAGTCATCATCTGTCGTTTCCCCAAAATTTTGACGATTTTGATGTTCAGTCTGTTCGATAAAATAATATTCATAGTTAACAGAAAGAAGTTTTTACACTCTCCATAATAAATAAGATATATGTCTGAATTAAATTCATCAATAATCCTCTTTAAGAAACTTACTATTGCAATTTGGGTATCAGCCTGAATTTCCTTTCCCGTCTTTGTACAAGTTGCAATAAACATTCCAGGCTGTGATGGTTCCTCATTATTTTATTTTGTTGCACATTACAAATCATATAAAATGAAATTTAAAAAATATATGCCTTTTATAATAAGTATGTAAAGATTAAATTCATATTTCTGCTAAGTATTACCAATTTCACGCGTACTCTTGCAAAATTAATTGGTCCCATTCAATGCCTCAACTGTTGTTTTTTCTTGATTTTTCGAATTCATTTCAGCTATGGCCTGTAATTAAATAAAAAGAGATGTTTAAATCGATAAATAAAAAATAAAAGAATATATATAATGCAAATATGTCAAAGAATAGTATTGCACTATTTTAGCCTTACTTGAACAGTTGGGTGTTTCCAATACTCGATCAACAGGCAGAATTAAGCTTCTGCAATGTCTTTTAGACGTTTCGTTAGCATTTCCTAGAGAGTACTATTTTTATCAAAAACTCTCCTTAATTTTTTGTTTGTGTCACCTCCAAGCATCACGAAGACCAGTCATCACCCACTTTTTTCCTTCTATGGGAATTAGGAATTTGGACTATGAAAATTAAAATATATTTATCTTCATTAGTAAAAATCAATGAAAAATGCAATTTCAAAATTGTTTGGTCTTACATTGATATATTCCCACATGCGCTTTTTAATATCTTTTGTCATGGTATGCCAACTAATTTACATCAAGCTGATATTTCTTGCAATTGTTCAATAACATTGGTTAATTCTGATTGTGACACACCATTATCAAAGATTCTGGAGCTCGCATTACTTGCTTCAAAGGGAAGTTAAAGCTCAAACATAAGAATTCACAAAAATGATGATTCCACTTTCACATACAAGTGTATAATCAATTTAAAGTTCAGAAATCAGATACAACACTCACTCTTAAAAAGAGGAACACAATGCATGCTTTCACCCATAGATTTGCCCTTATGTTCTAGTCAGCAATTGTTTTTACTTTATCCTAATTAAAAAGGTCTCTCTAATGCTTGTAATTGGGCTGAGTGCAAAGGTATTCTCATTTAGGCTTAGTGACTAATAATCCTTATGAAATGTGGTTCTCATATTACTTTCTTTCTTCTTCCTTCTTCATCTTTGTTAGTGATCATAAGTCATATTATTATTCATTTCCCATTGATAGCTTGGATATATATATATATATATATATATATATATATATATATATATATATATATATATATATATGGAAGGTCTCCATCTTTTTGCAACACCATGGGTTAAGAGGGACTTTCCTTGAACTTATTTTGACTTCTTCCTTTTCTTTTCACCACACCCTAACTTGGGCTTTTATCCGAAGTTGTTTATTTCAATCAAACCAATCTTTCATGAGGACAAATGGAAATGAATCAAGAAATGTATAGTCTTCATATAGTTTCTTCTAATGAATGTTAAGGATCAAAGGGTGTTCTCACAAGGTTGGTCACAAACGTTGTATACGTCAAATTGGCTCACACTCTATAAAATTACCTAAGATTATATCAAGAGAATGCATCACTTAGAAAACAATACTAACTGGGAAAATTCTAAACTTATTCATGCATGTTTCAAGGTAAGCTTATCACACAAGGCATTGATACTAAGTCAAACAAGACTTCACACTCCGTCTAGTGTGCAACGGTCATACACGGGAATCAATTTGACATATGACTAGTCACAATGAGATGCATAGAGTTCACATATTGTCCATGTAACTTCATTTGGTCTCATCATATACACACATAATGTTTGTTGGATTGGGAGCACCATTTAAGTTATCAGTATTTATCGAAATCGATACTCGAATTAGCAAGTGGACAATCACTTTCAACATAAGAGGTGACAATTATTTTTGAAAAATATGAAAAATTTTCAGAGGGGTGTCAAACTCAATATGCAAATTTAAATAAAAGATCCATGAGCTCAAACATCCACGAAGAGCAGATAAACATGATTTAAAACATAACAGTCCAAATAAACACTAAAACACAAATATCAGCACAACATGGGATGGGCCTCAGCCTACCAAAATCAAAAAGTATTTGTCCTCAAATATATAAAAATAATCTAAAGGTCAATTTAAATACTGATCGAGATAGGGCT
>JAPDHL010001909.1:722964-815531 GCA_032847665.1 Solanum chilense | reverse complement strand
CCACATCATTTTCCCTATGACACTCTTCTTCATAAAGAGGGGTGTATTTATCATTTTTCTTGCACTAAGATAAGATCTTCATCCCTCTGTTAGACAATCCATCCACCTGTGTTTTCAGCATGGTCTGCATAACGTCTCTGTTCTTTTCTCGCTAAGCTTCAGCCATGTGGTCTAGGAATTGAGCGGCCATCATGTAGACCACCTATGCAATCCAACCTGGAATTAGTTGGTCAAGTGGGTACTTATTTCCGGGACAGAGGCTTCTATAGAATCAGTTCAGAAGGACCATGTCAGGAATGCCATGATTTGGGCCTTGAGATATTCGCCCTTAGAACCTTACCCACGATTTATGTATTTTTCCCCTCCATATGATTGATGGTCAGTATGCGGTTTACAACTCTCAATACTTCTAGTGGAGGGGAACTCCTTTAGTTTTTGGGTTCGTACTAAATTTATTAACAACCTGCTTCACAACATAACTTGACAAGGCAAAACCAAAAGTAAGGTTAGTAACAACTAGAAAAAGAATGAAAATTCTACTCAACTACATTTTCACTTCACACCACTCCACGACAATGACAGCATTTTGATGCTTATCGTGACGAATGACAGTACTTCTAGTTCAAATTACTACGATCGTTGTAATATAGTGATCCATTCGAGGGTTAGGTTTGTGCCCCAAGAGAGTGGTAGTGAAAATTTGTAGATAATTAGGATTCATTCTAACTAGTCATAGCTAAAGAAATTTGTGATTTAAAGTATTGTAAATAAAGGTGGTGACACGATATTGTCGAATATCAAAGAGGGGGAGTTTGTCACAAGTAGTAAAAATAACAAAATATAATAAGAAATTGATCAATGAGAGGGGAAATTCTTTGGATGTGACCACAACATGTATTTATATAGATTATTAAGTACATTCTTTCGATAGAAAATCAGTAGAAAAATATTGAATAGGCTAAGCTTTATATCTAAATAAGTTCTCTCTCGAGCAACTTACCCCGTTTCATATGGTTCTTATTAGACACCCATTTTTCACATGAAGACCAGACTACGCCTTACCCCACTCATTCTCTTGGGCTGAGTGTTAGGATATGGGATGACGGCTCACCCTCTCCGGCTGAACCTCATGTTGACCCACTATTTAGGTCATCAATGTAGCGGTCTTGATTTTTGGAGACCTCTCTCTTGAGCAAGCAAAAAAATATGGATGGATGTCTTTCTTTTGAGAAATTAAAGAAGAAATAAGGAGACCCACTCCTAATTTGGAGAAGAAGAAACCTTTTCTTCTTCTTCAAGTGTTCAAATCCCTTACAAAACTTGAGAGTGAAATATAAAAATTACTAAGAAAATGTGCTATTGTTTGTAACTAAGTCAGAATCCTAAGAAACATAATCCAACTCCCTTAAAACTAAAATTCTACTTGTATTTATAGCTTTCAGATCTGTACTGTAGCGGATCATCGACGGCTCTAGTGGGAATTGCCAATTGACTTGGCGATTCACCCATTTGTGTAGTTCACCGCCTTCTGCAAAGGCCTTCAGCGTCGTTGTCTTTGTTCATTAGGCGATGAGATATTGCTTCGCTAAACTGCTCGGTTCTGCGTCGACTACTTCTCTCTTTCGTTGTTTTGACCCTTCCTTTCGGGGCTCAACACATTGGAACAAAAGGAGGCATCCATGCATATTGGCGTTCAGTCAAGTGGTATTGGCGATGCTCAGGCATTAATTTCTTTAGTTGCCTCAGCCTTCTTGCTCCTTTTTGCAACATAGTGTCAATGATTTCCTTAGATCCTCAAATACCTTAAACTTACGAGTTTTCATTAGATATTGAGATAATATAAGCAATTGAGGAGACTATTTGTATTAAAATATAGCTCTAAATTAGTCCAATATGTCAACTCATCAATTTCTTGCAAAAATACTAAAGTTAGCCAAAAGATTTTTATTTAAAAATTGTAAAAAAAAAAGATTTTTCTTACGAAACTGTTCGCAAGTAAATCCTCATAAAAATAGTATAATGTAATAAATTTAATCAATTTGTGGATGATCAATATTCATTTTAATTCACTTTTTTTTAGTTAAGTTTAATTTCTAGATTTTCCAGTTATTTTAGTAGTTCTATTTCTAAATATTATCTTCTTATTATAATTCATGTTTTTGTTGTGATTGAAAAAGGATTTTTATACAAATCGCATGTAAATTACTCGTGAATTTTCTTGAAAAAAAACTAAAGTTATTCTGATGATTTTTGGTTAAAATTAGTAAAAACGAATTTTCACTACAAATAATCTGTCACGACCTAAACCGTCGTGATGGCAGTCACACTAACCATCCAGTGGGAGAACCACTACTAATAACCAACTAACCGTAAACTAAACATTTAAAGATACGAAAACATGTTCAAATGCAGAAATAACAATGGAATTCCCATAAACTCCAAAAGATTTTTCCAAAAGAACTAAACAATTACAGAAGAACGCCTAGAATCTGAAAGTAAATGTACCAATACTCTAAAGTTCAAAAAGTCTAAGAAAATGGGTGAAACCAAAACCAAACATAGGATTATATAAAATGCTAGTCTAAGTCCAAATAGAAATGGATTAAACATCACGAGAACTCATAGCAGTTTGGAAGAACTGACTCAACCTTGAATTTGACATTGATTATTGATCTGCTAGATGAGGTTTGTGAGTAGCCTCCTGAAGATGTCATGTACTCAACAAAGAAAGAGCAAGTGCAGTATAAGTATACAACCACAGTGTACTGGTAGTATCATGCCGCTATTCCAGTAAGTGAACCATACATAAGTACTTACAACATAGTAAATATGCATATACCAAACATATACAATATCAATTATCATTTTAGGAGCAACATACAATTCCACATTCTCAATAATACACATATATGACAAGTCAATGGTCCCATCATCGAACCCATACCTAAACTATTAGTGTGTCGGATCATAACACCCCGTCCAAGTTAGTGTGTATGAACGTGACACATCTTCCAATATGTATGTTAGTACGTGATATCCAGTCCCATATAGTGTCTCGTAATATGACATTCAATCCATTCGACTTGCCAAAATCACATTAACAATGTACATTATCATAATCATACAATCACATACTGATTCATAAATACTCATTTACATTGGGTGTGATCAATCGTGCAACATTCGCATACATACATGTATTATATTAAACTAAATACTAACACGCATCACACAAAAATAAAATCAAATCATCACCTACCTCGAACAAAGCTTGATTTCTCCTAAAAAACTTGTGTATTCCCTTTCCGGATTATTTCCGCTTATTCTCTTAGTCTATAAACAATTAATATAATGTGAGGATTAGTAACTAAGGTCCAATTAACCCAAATTAAGACAAGCCAATTACTAAAGACCAAAACCAAGAGTGAAATCCTTACCTTTAGCACTAAATATCATGGAAAACCTTACAGGCCCTCAGGGTCGTCTTCTAACTCCTAAGAATGAAGTTTGCAGAATAATGACATTTTGGGGTTTAATTCTGACTTAAGTCACGATTGGACCATTGTGGCGGACCCTAACCCGCTACAGCAGCCCCACCTTGGCGGGAATATATCCAATCTTGGAACCTTTAGTGGAAACAGAGAGTGTGATTTGAGGTTTTAATCCCCCATTTCACTACACAACTTCAACTCATGATATTCAAAAACTACTTGTTCACGCTAAGATCAGTTTAAGGAGTTTTACTCGCCCAAATTTGATTTTGTAAAGTCATACTGGTTCCTTAATATCTTAGTTGTATACTCATGTGATCAAAATCATAAATAGAAATCTCATTCATTACCACATTTTCCTAGACCTCACATGACTAAAATTATCCAAATCAGTACTTGGCTAGGAATTTCAAAGTTACTACCCAAAAGATTCCTTGCCCAATTTTTCCCCCATTGTCCTTTCCCTAACGATGGAATCAGTTCATCACGATAGATATAAATTTACTCATAACTCTTCCCCGAGTGATCAACTAGGAAAGACTGGCTAAGGAAATGGTAGAGTAGTACCTAAATATTGAACCACTGTGATACTTGTTTCGAATGTCCTTCTCAATCTCCTAAGTGGCTTTCCTAACCGGGTGATGCTTCCATTGAACTTTCACAGACTTAATCTCCATGGTCTTCAGTTTCCGAACATCACGACCAAGAATTGCAATTGGTTCCTCCTCATATTGAAGGTATTTTCCTAACACATATAAGTTTCGTTAGATGATGTAATCCATGTTCCCATGATAGTTATTCAACATAGACACATGAAATATTGGTTGAACTCCAGATAAGTTAGGAGTTAAAGACAACCTATAGGCCACTGGCCCTACACCGTCAGAAACTTCGAATGGTCTAATATATCGAGGACTGAGCTTGCTTTTCTTGCCGAATATCATAACTCCTTTCATGGATGACAATTTAAGAAGAAATTTTTCACCAGTCTAAAATGCAATGTCTCTTATCTTATGGTCTACATACTTTTTCTGATGACTTTGGATTGATAGAAATTTAGCTTGGATGTTTCTTACCTTATCATGTACATCCTTCACCAAGTCAACCCCCAAAGGTTTCACATCTCCATCCTCAAACCATCCTATGGATGATCTACATCCCCTTCCATAAAGTGCTTCAAATGGTGCCATATCAATGATGGAATAATAATTTTTATTAAAGGAGAACTCACACAAAGATAGGAACTTATCTCAATTTCCTCCAAAGTCAATCTCACATGCCCTCAAAATGTCCTCTAACACTTGAACGGTCATCTCTAATTTCCCGTCCATCTACAAATGGAAGGTTATGCTAAAGGTGAGTTGTGTACCCAACTCCTCATGCAATTTTCCGTAAAACTTGGATGTAACTTTGTACCACAGTCTGAAATAAAGGGGCACCCCATGCAACTTTCATTCTCTTTCACATACACCTTAGCTAAATGTTGCGCATTAAAGTCTACTCTGACTAGAATGAAGAAGGTTGACTTAGTCAGTCTGTCAACCACTACTGTAATGATCCACAAGTAAAACCTAGAAGTTACAGAGTTCTTGAGTCACCACACGACATATGAGACTCCAAAAAGTCTCACTTAAGCCAGTCGTACCACTCACTGCACAATGTACTATAGAAAATAAGTAAGAATTTAAAACTTTCTTCGCATACGAACTTTTTCATCAATATACAAACGGAAGACTTTTTTTAAAAGATTCAACCATTACAGTGTCTCCTTAAACCATCTATACTTTGGAATATACAACATTTTGGACTAAGATCATTAAGGATATAAAAATAAAACTAAGACATAAGAAACATGGGTATTGTCCTCGAATCGATAAGGAATCACCAAAACATCATCTTCAACCCTTAGAAACCTATCTGTCTTCCATGGAATATCATGTCTCCCATTGCCCTACGCTTTAGTCAAAAAGGGGAAAGAATGGTTACCACATTTAATGCACTAAGTATGGAAGCCATGCAAAACCAATGAAAAAAGGACATTTCGTAAATAACATGCTTTTCAGGATAATTTAATAAAACCTTCATAAAATAGTTTAAGAGACATAACACAATTCAATAACCACATATAGAACATATTCAAGTAACATTTATCACACAAACTTCACATATAAACCACATATCACAAGAAAACATCAAGAACACTTACAAGTACATAAACATGAGACCCTCCTACAAAAAGTAATTCTAAGGCTCACTTGAGTGAGTTATAAATCTATTACCCATGCAATCCCTTCACACACACCGAAGAGATACTTTAGACTACCTAAAATCAGATTATTCCCGTTTCATTAATAGAAATCCCTACCTAGAGTTACTCTAAGACTCCTCAGCAGAGACAAGAAGAGAACGCCCATACACCCTCTCCAAGCCTACCTAGAGAATCCTCAAAGATACCCTAGATGAATACTTTTTCAATTAACATGTCTTTATCTTAAGTCATTAGGTTCATTTAACCATTAAGGAGACATTCAACACTTACAGACATTCACATAATGGTCTTGGAGAAGACCTAGGGAACTCACATACTAATATCTTCAAAGCGTACTTGTGCAATGTTTAGATAGCATCCCATTGCACTACCTAAACTTAATAGAACTAATCCAACACTAGCATGTATCCCACATGATGAGAATAGGCAATAAATGATATAGACCATACTAGTTAGGAATGGAATCCGGAGTTATAACCTACTCCGATAGAGTATGTTCTACTTTTCAATAGTAGAATGAGGATACATCCCATGTAGGCACATGGTTAAGGAGTATCAAGGGTTTCTTTGTTCTCTAATGTCATCTTTGTAAGAGCAACTCCCCAAGCATACTCACTAGGTGCTATCATTTTTTCTCATAGAGTAAGTCAGTAAATGAGCATATGAAGAGGTACCATGTCTTGTTCACAACCAAATCATAATACACCTTACAAAATAGGATCCACTAGGGTTGCCTACAATGGTTAACATTAAGGCTCAATCATTTTTCTAAGGATGATTTCATGTCGTTCCAGCCAATCAACCCTAAGTCCATCATTCACACAAGAAGGATACCATTACGGCTTTCAACTTCAAGTATAGTTAATGACTTTCTTTACTATATCCAAGTTCATAGTTCTTTAGCCTACCAAGTCAAGGAGTCACATATTCACGTATCTTTCATGCATCAAGAAGAGGGACTTAGGTCTACCTAATCGAAACACAACATTCTTCATAGCACATATTTATCATCATTTAGTACCAAGAGGGACACTAAGTCTACCACACAAGATACCATATCAACACATATAACAATTCATTATAGACTACCTTAGTTACACATAGCCATTTAAGCATACATGTTAAACCTTACAAAATCATATACAGCCTCATCATATATCATGACTTAAGAAGAATCATAACATAGTCACTGGTATAACATCACATAAACATTATAAGAGTACTATACTACATATCTTCACATTATGCTAGATTTACACTTATATCACATCATACTCCAATTCACATGTTCATACAAGCCATAACATCTTATACATGATCACCTTAATTCACATAAACATCTTCATATTATACCTTCATATAATCCATAAAACATGATACTAATGCAATATACATAATTAATGTCGACGAGGCAACATTTATTTGCAATTCATAATGTAATGCCGATGAGGCCACATCATTCACAACTATAACACATAAGCACCGCCACCATAAGTGGAACATACCAATATCATTATAATACAATATCTATACATGATATCAAGAGAGTTAGGGCAGCCTACCACCAATCCTATCTCACAACTTCAATCCATAGCCAAATCAACCGACTCAATACGCAAAGGTTCTTACCAATAGCCATGATCGTCAAATCAATCCAATAAGCTCAATATACAATGAATTAAACAATATAAAACATTCATATAATAAAATTGAGTCAGCCTATAAACCATACAATCATGATTTATAAATAAATCAATAGCCCTAATCCTTCGACACATGAATTTATTGTTATTTAGTCATAATCAATTCACCCATCATTTAGTCAAATTGAGAGATTTGAGAAGGTCAAGGATTAACGGATAATTTCATTGAAAAACATAAATTATACATCAATAACATCATATCTTAAGGTTTGAAAACGTTTCATGCAAGAACCATGACTTAGCGTAGAAATTTGACTTTTTCATCTTTTTGAAATTGATTCTAAGATGATAGAAAGTCTTAGATCAAGAACTCCAATACCTTATTAGAAGAATCCAAAGAGAATTTAGATAGAAATCCATTGAATATCTATCATAAATCTCCATTTTCACCTTGAGCTCTCATGGAGGTTTTTGGAGAACTTTGGGAGGGAAAGGGTTTTGATCTAGGTGTTAAGGTCTAAATGAGAGTTTAATGACTTAATTACTCTTAAAATACCCATGCACAGCTAAAATAACTGTCCTTCTATTTTATAAGACTTGGGGTATATTTCCCAAAACACCCCAAGCAAAAAGAGAGAACTAGGAAGATTGCAGGCCCATCGACGCCCCATCATTAACGGACCGTCGAGTGGCCTACTCCCGTAGATTGTGGTCCGTTGGTTGGGTTTTCAACTCCCAAATTTATAGTCTACATGGAACCATTTAATACACCCATCGACGAGTCGTTGCCTGATCAACTGGCCGTCATTTCGGGGTCGTGGTTTTCCACTGCCAGATAGTCTACACCCTTGAGTTAGGGTCCTATTCTAGGGCCCCTTGTGGGTTATAGGTGGATTCATTCCCTGATGTTGTACCCCTAAAATGCACTTCTAGGTCTTTGTAACATCTCCAATCAAATTCAACACAAACGAACACGTAAAACATGCTAAAACATACCTAACTCACAACGACGTCCAGAGGCTATCTTTCGAACGTCTTGGACAATTGACCTCCAAACCTTATCAAACTCAACATGCTACCTTTAAACACTATAATTACCCATATAAGGACCTCATAAACTCATGAAACACATATAAGCACATGAAAGCACATAGAAAAGTAGTCATCAAACGTCTTGGTCATCCCTTGACGTTAGACTTCAAACTCAATCAGATCGACTTCAAAACTTACACACGCACTTATTAATCTAATCATGAGCCTTTAAAAGAGTAGTGAATCTCTATATAAGCCTAGTTCATTTAGGGTCGTTACATTCTCCCTCACCTAAGAACATCCGTCTTCGAATGGCACTCAAATAATTAAAGAGATAACGACCAAAGCAAACAACTTACTCTCAAACATACAACATCATAAACTAAACACATAGTCAAGTGGAACATCACTCAACCAAAAACGCATCAATTCACTTCATGCAATTAAAGTAGTTAGGACTACATCTATCAACTCCTTTTGCATCATTCTTTACCAATTCTCATGATATTAGAGGGACTTCCTTCTCCAAGTATCACCATACTCACAAACATCTTTCCTAAGCACATTATAACCAATCTCATGCTTCACAATTTAACAAATACAACACTTAAGCAATCTCTTATAAATGCTCAACAAACCAATCTCATGTAAAAATTTAAACAAGATCATTATTCATCTTCTTGAAACAATTAGCAGCCTACACTAGATGCATATGAACCATGAGGGGAAGATACCATGCATGAAAACTCATTTTCTCATTCAATAAGAACTCAGCCAAACTATGCATATCATAATGAGATGTTTGGAAACTCATTTTTCACAAAAGACTCCAACATAAACCAAGTTACTAAGAACTCTTTGTTTTTGGCTTGAATAAGCATATAAGGAAAAGATAAGGATATCTCACTCCCAACAACCATACTCCCTTACTTAGGAGAAACTTAATCTAAGGTCAACATAAACATACTACAAGGAACTCCCTCAATGAACCTTAAACCTTACTAACACCTTGTCACCAACTCTCCAATATACTAGAACTCTTGAAACAATAACATCTAGTCTAAGTCGGAAAAACCAAAGACTCTCAAAGGTCTAACCATCTAGCCACAATATCCCTCTAGCAAGGAGAAATTCACCTTTACTCTTCCTAGCCTCACCTCCTTCTTTTTTAAGGTTGGATATAAACAAAATCTAACCATGTCAACTATCACTCCTTCATACATCTAACATCATTATTCACAACCTCTCTAACCAAGAAGCAACTCAACCAACCTAAAGTTATCAACACAATATTTCATACCCCATCTAACAAGTCACACCTCGTATTTTTTCTCCCTCAACCTTAACTTCACAAAGGTCACATTCTAAGGACCATCACAAAAGAAACAAGGGAAATACACCATATACAAAGCTCTTAGGAACGATTAGAAGAATGAAAAAAGTGAAACTTTTCCTAGCACCCAATAGTCTCTTATTCATAATGTGGCGCGCTTCACATTATGAACAAGTCTCTATTGAATGTGGTTTTTGACACAAACTAAGACACACCCAGACCTTATGCTCTGATACCAACTTTGTAATGACCCAAAAGTACACCCTAGAAGTTAGAGTATTCTTGAGTCTTTCCATGGCATATGAAACTCCGAAAAGTCTCACATAAGCCACTCATACCATTCATTTCACAATATACTATCGAAAATAAGTAAGAATTTAAAACCTTTTTCACACATAACGAACTCTTTCATCAATACGCAAGCGAAAGACTATCTTCAAAACATTAAACCTTTAAAATGTCTCATTAAACTATCTGTACTTTGGAATATACAACATTTGGGACTAAGCTCATACGATACATAAAAAAAATAAAGACATAAGGAACATTGGTATTGTCCTCGAATCGTTGAGGACACACCAAAACTTCATCTTCAGCCCTTAAAAACCTATCCATCTTCTATTGCATATCAAGTCTCCCATTTCCCTACACTTAGTCAAAAGAGGGAAAGATGGGGTTAGCACATTGAATGCACTAAGTATGGAAGTCCAGCAAAAACCATGAAAAAGAGACATTTTGTGAATAACATGATTTCATGATCATTTCATAAAAACTTCATAAAATAGATTACGAGACATAATACAATTCAATAACCACATATAGAATATATTCAAGAAACCTTTATCACATTAACTTCACATATAAACCACATATCACAAGAAAACATCAAGAACGCTTCAAAGCACATAAACATGAGACCATCCTACCAAAGGTGATTTCAGAACTCACTTGAGTGAGTTATGAAACGACCGCCCATACAATCCCTTCACACACACCAAAGTGATCCTTTAGATTACCTAAAATAAGATTATTACCATTCATAAATCAAACTCCATACCTAGAGTTAGTCTAAGACTCACCTAGCTAAGACAAGAAGAGAACGCTCATACACCCTCTCCAAGCCTACCTAGATAATCCTCAAAGCTACCCTAGATAGATACCTTTTCAATTAAAATATATTTATCTTATGTCATTATGTTAAATTAACCATTAAGGAGACATTCAATACTTAAGGACATTCACATAATGGTCTTGGAAAAGACCTATGGAAGTCACATACTAATATCTTCAAAGCCCACTGTGCAATGACTAGATAGAGTCTCATTCCACTACCTAAACTTAATAGAACTTATACAACACTAGCATGTATGCCACATGATGAGAATAGGCAATGATTGACATACATCATACTATATAGGCATGGAATACAGAGTTATAACCTACTCCAATTAAGGTTGTTCTACTTGCCAATGGTAGAATGAGGACAGATTCCATGTAGGCACATGGTTAAGGAGTATAGAGGGTTTCTTTATTCTCTAATGTCATCTTTGTTAAAGCAACTCCCCAAGCATACTCACTCGGTGTTATCCTTTGTGCTCATAGAGTAATTCAATAAAGAAGCATATGAAGAGGTACCATATCTTATTCATAATCAAATCATAATATACCTTACCAATGAGGATCCACTGGGGATTCCTACAATACTTAAGAGAATAGCTCAATGATTTTCTCAAGGATGATTTCATGCCGCCAATCAACCCTAAGTCTACCATTAACACAAGAAGGATACCATTACGGCTTTCAACTTCAAGGATATCATAACTATTCATCTAAAATGTTCCAAGTTAATGACCTTCTTTACTATGTTCAAGGTCATATTTCAATCACACATATTCATACAAGACATGGGTTTTTTGTCCTACCAAGTCAAGGAGTCACATATTCACATATCTTTCATGCTTCAAGAAAAGGCTTAGGTATACCTAATCGAAACACAACATTCCCCATAGAACATTCTTAGTAGGGACACTAAGTCTACCACACAAGATACCACATCAACAAATATAAGAATTCATCCTAGACTAACTTAGTAACACATGTCTATTTAAGGATAACATGTTAACCCTCACACAATAATATACAACCTCATCATATATCATCACTTAAGAAGAATCTTAACATAGTCACTCAAATAAGATTACCTAAACATTATAAGAGTATTATACTGCATATCTTCACATTGTATTTTACACCTATATCACATCATACTCCAATTCACATGTTAATACAAGCCATAACATCTTATACATGATCACCTTAATTCACATAAACATCTTCACATTATACCTTCAAATAAGCCCTAAAACATGATACAAATGCAATATACATAATTAACGTCGACGAGGCCACATTTAATCACAATTTATAAAGTAATGCCGATGAGGCCACATAATTCACAAATATAACACATAAGCACTGCCACCATAAGTGGAACATACCAATCATCACTATAATACAAGATTTATACATAATATCAAAAGAGTTAGGGCAGCCTACCACCAATCCAATCTCATAACTTGAATCCATAGACAAATCAACCAACTGAATACTCAAAGACTCTTACCAATAGCCATGATCACTAATTCAATCCAACAATATACAATGAATCCAACAATATACAACATTCATATATCCAAATTGAGGTAGACTATAAACCATACAATCATGATCTATACATAAATCAATAATCCTAAGCAATCTACACATGAATTCATTATAATTTAGCCATAATCAATTTACCCATAATTTAGTCAAATAAATAGATTCGAGAAGTTCAATAGTTCATGGAGAATTTCATTGAAAAAACAACAATTATACATCAACAACATCATATATTAAGGTTTGAAAAAAATTCATGCAAGACCCGTGATTTAGTGTAGAAATTGGATTTTTTTCATCTTTTTTAAAATCGTTGAAATAATCTTTAAATTGATTCAAAGGTGATAGAAAGCCTTAGATTAAGACTCACATACTTTATTAGATGAATCCAAAAATAAAATTGACGAAGTAACTCCATTGAAGATCCATCATCAAGCTCCGTCATCATCTTGACCTCTCATGGATGTTTTTGGAGAAACTTTGGGAGGGGAAAGGGTTTTGATGCAGATGCTAGGGTCTAAAGGAGAGCTAATGACTTAAATACTTTTAAAATACGCATACACACCTAAATTAATTGTCCTCCTATTTTATACGACTTGGGGTGAATTTCCCAAAATACCCCAAGCCAAAACACTGAAGCAGGCATATTGTAGGCCCATCGACGCCCAATCATCAATGGACTGTCGACTGGCCTACGCCCCGTAGATTGTGGTATGTTGGTTGGTTATGCAACTCCCAAATTTTTATGATACATGTCCCCATCGACGCCACCCATTGATGAGGCGTCCCCTGATCGAATGTCGTCGTTTGGGGTCGTGGTTCTCAACTGCGAGGCAGTCTGTACCCTTTAGTATGGGGTCCTTTTCTAGGGTCTCTTGTGGGTCCTAGGTGGAGTCATTCCCAGATGTTGGACCCCAAAAGATGAACTTCAGGTCTAAGTAACATCTCCAATCAAATTAAACACATACAAACATGTAAAACATGTTAAGAAAACACCCAAAACTCACAAGGACGTCCAAAGGTTACCTTTCAAACGTCTTGGATGTTCTTGGGCGTTTGACCTCCAAACCTTATCAAAGTCAGCATGTTGCATTTAAACACTATAATTAACCATATAAGGACCTCATAAACTCATGACACACACATAAGCACATGAAAGAACATAGGAAACTAGTCATCGAACGTCTTGGTCGTCCCTTAATGTTAGACTTCAAACTCAATCAGATTAACTTCAAAACTCGCATGCACACTTATGAAGTTAATCATAAGTCATTAAAACAGTAGTGGAGCTATAGATAAGCCTAGTTAATTTTAGGGTCGTTATAACTACCAAATAGAATAAAACTTCCCTAAGGTCTTGAGGAGACCAACCACAAAATCCACAGGTCTTCTTCCCCACTTACACTCCGAAATTGGCATTCTCTAAAGAAAATATGAAAGCCTTTGATTCTCATATTTTAGTTGTTGTCCATTTTGACACTTAGCCACAAACTCTTCTGTATATTTGTTTCTGCCAGCCACCAATAAAGTTGTTTCAAGTCTTGGTACATCTTGTCACACTCGGATGAATGGAATACTGTGAACCATTGGATTCTGTCAATAATCTGAATAAGTCACCCACTCTAGGAAAAAAATCCTTCCCTTAATGATCTCCCCAATGAAGGTGGCCCTAACCTGAATTCTAGATAACACTCCTCCTTTTTTTGAGATGCCCTTCTACATAAACTTAGACTCCAAATGTTCATTTTATTTAGCCAAAGGTCACTTTGGTCACACCCTAGCAAGCTAGACTACCCATACTCAATGCCTTCTGGCTCAATGGGTCTACCACCACCTTATTATGGTCACATCATAAACCTTGAGTTACTTCATCCACGTGAATAGGTGTTGTAGGCAACGATGGTTAATAAATACCTCACACTTAAAACTATAATGATAATGCCGCCAAATCTTGATAGAAAACACTACCTCTTCCAAGTCCAAATCATGTGTTGGGTAATTTCGTTATGTACTTTCTACTGTCATGATACATATGATATGACATTCTTATCCTGTATCACTATCGCACCCAAACCTGAATGTGAAGCATCACAATACCCAATAAAATATTTACCTCCACTGGTAGTGCTTGAATAGGTGCCCTGGTCAAGAGATTCTTAAGCCTTTGAAAGCTTTTCTCACATTTTTCTGTCCATTCAAAAGGTACCTCTTTTTTGGTCAACCTTGTATGATGTGTGGCACTAGAAGCAAAGTTTTTCACGAACCATTGATAGTAGCTAGCAAGCCCCACTAAACTTCTAATGTTGGTTATCGATCTAGACCGAACCTGATTCCTGACTACTTCAATCTTTTGGGGATATATCATTACTCATTTTGTTGAAACTACGTGCCCCAAAAAGGCAACTGATGTCAACAAAAATTCACATTTTGAAAATTATGCATACAACTTTTATTTCCCAAGAACATCAGAACAATACAAAGGTGGTCAGCATGCTCTTTCTTACTATTAAAATAAACCAAAACTGTAAAAAACAAAGAAATCCAGAAATAGTTTAAACACACCAGTCATCGAATTCATGAAAGTTGCAGGTGCATTTTTCAACCCAAATGACATAATTAGAAAATCATTGTGCCCATAGCGGGTTCTAAATGTCATTTTTGGTATATCCTCAGGGCTAATCTTTAAGTGATGATAGTTATGCCTTAGATCAATCCTAGAGAAAATGGATACACCCTGCAGCTGGTCAAAAAGATCATTTATTCGAGTTAGTGGATACTTGTTCCGAATGGTAACCCTATTCAATTGGTGATAGTATATGCACATTCTTATACTACCATCGTGTTTCTTAACAAACAAGGCAAGGGAATCCCATGGGGAAGCATTGTGATGCATGAACCCTTTGTCAAGAAGTTATTTGTTTTGATCCTGAAGTCTCTTAATTCTGTTGGAGCCATACTATAAAAAGGAATAAAATGGGGCAAGTACCAGGTTCCAAATCAATGCAAAAAATCTATATCTCTGTTCAAGGCATACAAGGAAAATCAGTAGGAAACACTTCTTCAAATTTTGCACCACAACAATATATTCAATAGAGGGAGACTCGACATCAGCATCTCGAATATGAGCCAAATAAGAATAAAAAAAAATTCACTACCAGTTTCCTAGGCTGAATGAAGGATATGATTTTAGCAGCATTAGGCTTATACACCCCTTCCAACTCTAAACTTTCTCTACCGTAATCTCTAGATTCACAGACTTAGTAGTATAATTAAGCACAATATAATAGGGGACAATTAAGTCATGCCTAAGATGATATCAAATCAATCATATCAAAGATAACCAAATTAGCCCAAGTATGAAAACTCATGAACAAGATACTATACATAGGATAGACATGAGTGACTATGCCAGACTCTCCAACTGGGTAGAAACATGGATGGAGGCATCAAGTATATGACAAATCGTATCAAAGTCTGATGCAACTCACACGGACATTCATGACCGAGAAGCACCTGGTAGAAGTAACATGGCATAATTAACCTCTCAGAGGTCTTATACAAGCGCATATTTATCATTCATCGCATTGTCATAGGTAAATTTAGCAGTAAATTTAAAATTTTCATAACACATTGTATGCTAGAACATCACTTCCATCTTATATATATATATAATAACATAAGTCTAAGTATCTTTTTTCATATTAGACTCAATATCATTAGAATACTTTAGGGACACGATCCTTATACATAAAACATAAGTAAACTATTACATGACTTTAAACATAATCTTGACATAGGACATCCTTGAATCTTAACGATTCATTTCTTTGAGCTTGGGAAACATATATCAAGCCCTTCACCATAGAGACATCCTTTAACCATCCATAACCTACACTTTGTGTAAAAATGTGAAGAAGAATGGTGTTAGTACAAGAATGCACTAAGTATGGCAATCACGCAAAAAACATGCACTTAAAAGGGACATTTTACTTGAAACCATGCATCAGCCTTTTTGTGAAAACAGCATACAGCTTTGATATAATAAGCATTATAATATTCACATACTTAATTTAGGCATGTTCAATGGTCACAACATTACATAAAATAATACATTGCATTTAAGGCATATTAAGTACCCCTTCACAGTAAATATATTTCATTTATAGTGAACTTCTTTCTTTTACAATGAAATCCTTTCTTTTACATTGAACTTCTTTTATTTAACTCATTAACCTCCCAAGTAACCGCATAGATATACTTGGTGCAATGCATCACCTTCTGGCCACAAGGTATTCATACATACAACCTTTATAACTCAATACAAGCATTCATGGAAGTATAACATATAACAAGACACTTTCAAGTGAATACTACCAATGCCATTACAATGAACCATAGTCAATACTGACATATGGTAACTTCACTTTACATTAACTCTAATAAGACCTTACTCATAACCCCTATCTAAGTCTACTAGGGTAATGTACATGTGAAGCCCTATAACCTCACACATACTAAGTAAACCTATCAAGAGAGTACAAGGACATCATTCACTTCATACAACAACAAGGCAAGTATAGACACTTCATACATTCCAAGGAAGACTTTATATAGTCAATAAGACCCACATTATGCATATAATGTAAGAACATATCATATAGACTCAGTAGGACATATACCATGCATTTCATCATAACAAGTAGACAAGACTACAATGCCATGCATAAGGACATAAACATAGTCATATATATTGGAACACCTTCCTAGAACTCCCTTCAAGAGTTACTTGTGCAATGCATAGGTAAAGTCACATACCCTCACCTAGACTAAGCAACTTCCCTTAGGTTATCCTAGTTAGGGTCCTCACTTTACTTCCATTGTCCATTTTACTTCAAGGAACTATAGCCTTAACCGACACTAAGACCATGGGTGCTAAACATGGAATTTGGTGTTGTAGAGCCTAACACCAAGGGAAAGTGCTCTACCTTGCCAAGGTAGAACATTAACATCATGCTAGCATATTAGGTGATATCACTTGCTAGATCCTATGAGGCAAGCATAGTTATGGAACTTGAGGGCATATATGAAAACCCTCTTTATTCTTAGTGAGACATTGTAGTTATCCAACTCATGAGAATTATGGTGAACCTACCTACCTTTCCATATTGGGAAGGGACACCCCTCATATTCAAGTTCACTCAGTACTAATCTAAGTTCCCTTAATTGAAAAGTCATTATTATCATTACTTTATATATAGGATTAGGATAGTTAACCCCTCATATGCTTAGCTCATAGGTCATAGAAGAGAGTTCATCAACCTAAATCATGTGAGAAGTCCTTTCTCATGGACATTGCATATGTAAAGCACCATCTAGTTTAGGGTACCCTTGAAAACACCTTTCAAGATCCCTTGTATTGACTAAATCATCATAGAAGTAGCATGGACATACATTCATGTGGGTATATGCGTACATATATGTGAGCAAATCTTTCACATAAAGAACCTTAGACCACACATGTTCATACTTTTACCTCATTCATGCATAAGTGTATAGGTGTAACTATGTGAGCAATCCTTTCATATAAATACATGTAAACACTATGCACGTTCATACTTCATCATATCATACACTTGACATCATAGCATATAACACATGTTCATAACATATTCATGCATTCATATGATGTACATATAGAACTAACCTAGGAATTATCCTATCAAGGCACATATGTGCAATGTATAAACAAGGTCTCATACGCTTACCCATACTAGTACACCTATCAAGTCATTCCTAGTTAAGGGATACATAACATACTTATGGACATATAATTTACATGATATTAGTAGACATTAGTGTATATGAGAATATCCTTTCGTTAGACATCATGAACCTATACTACTTGTAAGAATGCATGAAGTGTGACTGTGTGTACATTGGTCAACATGATCATCTAATGGCTATCCACAACATATTGAAGCAGCCACCCTCTTAGGACCACAATGCACCTTCAAGCATAGGAGACAAGATAACTTCCATATTTGCATTCAAGACTCCTAACCATATCTAATCGCACATTCATATAGGGGTACATAGGTAAGGGATCATTAACCATCACAACTCATCAAAGGCAGCATATAGACCATACCTAACATAGTCAGCCACATGCTCATAACCTTAGAAACACAACCTAGATCATAGACTACAATGGAAACTAGGAATAAGTTTAACATAGTGTGTTCATCATAACCACACACTCATATATAATCAATTTTCCTTCAAGTACATGATCCATACATATATAGATTGACATTAAGTAAAATCTTCAACCATAAGTGTACCATACCACACAATGACATACAAGGCCAATCATCTAGCGATTCTATAAGAAAGTAGAGGAATAAGGCAATCTTACCAATTTTTCACCCTTTGATCATCATTGATAAATAATCCATTTTCATCAATAATACAATTATAGGGCAGTAGCAAAAAGTATCATAACATAGACGAATTCATGATTCATATAATATAGGATCGAGATCACATTGATTACACTATATTAGCAATGTATAGAAAGTGGAAGAACATAGGACAATCTTACCAAATATTCAGGAATTGATCCATATTGGATCCAATATACATAATTCTTCATAAAATTGCATCATGGGAAGTAGCTAAATCAATTTATCATAATTGAATCTCATAACAATCAGTCTAGCATCAAGATCACATCATACAATATATGCTACTTTGAGATTGAGAGGGATCATGGGTTCAACATGGAATTGGATTGAAAAATAGTATAAAATCATCAATTCATCCTAAACATGCTTTTGAAAACGTTTTGAGAAAGAACCCATGGCTAGATTGAAAGATAAGCAAGTTGATCATGAACTTTCATTGAAAACATTGAAAACAGCTCTTTAGATGGAATATTATCTAGATGAAGGATCATATACCTTCTTGTAGGAGAGAACCACGAAATCTTCATGAATAATCCATGGAAATCCAAGCTTCAATCTGGTCTTGAGCTTCATCTCCTATGGAGGTTTCTAGAGAGGTTTTTTTTTATAGGGAAAAGTCTATTTTGAAGAATAAATTTTGGAATGGGTTTCTCATGTTATAAACCAACTTAATATACCCAAAAGTACCTAAATTAACAACCTAGGGTCAGATTAGGACGAGGGGTCCCATTCACACCCTTAATGAAACAGTGCGCCTGGAATTGGAGTTGCAGGTTGCATCGACAGCGTAACCTACACCCCGTAGGCCCATCCACGTGTTGTTCTGCTGGCAGTCATTTGGGTATGAGGCTTGGAAATGGTTGATTTGTCTCCCAGGCTAAGTATGGAAAGACATCCACCCATCGGTGGGGCGTCACCACACCTACTGGCCATTGTTTGCCAAGCATAGGTAGACACTAGGCAGACTTTCGGTCCTCTTTTAGGGTCTTTTGCAAGGCCCTTGGGGAGTCATACACGAACCTGAATTAGACTTTGAAGTGAGAAAATACAAACACACCAAAATAAAAATAAGAAAATTTAATATAATAAAAATGGTAATTTAAATAACTGATGAGCTTAAAGTGAAAGAAAGTTCTTACCAATAATTGATACATTTTATTAATTATTTGTGATATTTATAATTTTAATTTACTTTTTAATAATTGTATCTTAACTTAATTAAACAAATATTATTTACAAATAAATATCATTTAATAACTTACTAATAGAAATTATCATTCTTATTGCTCGTAAAAAAAAAGAGTTATAAGTTGGATATACAAGTAAAAGAATAGTTATTTCTTTCATTTAATATGATTTTTTCATTGAATGAGATAACTAAACTTCATATTAATAATGTATATAATTAAATGTTTCTCCACTTAAAAATTTCTTGGCCTATTCAACACTACACAATTTCATATTTTTTAATAGAGAAAACACATAACCCCCCTCCCCCCTCCCCCCGAACTTGACAACACAACTTGCTTTAGCACTTAAATTATAATGGCATTGACTTACCCTCCTAATTTTATTTCGCGTGAATTTAATACCATCCTAACGGATGGCGTGGCGAAAATAGAAAAGAAAAAAATTTGAAAGTGTGTTAAGTTAACTTTTTTAATAAAACTGGTCCGACTTTGTATAAATATATATTATATGTGTATAGTAAAAAAAAATACCCACCCACCCCATTCTGATGCTTCTTCAAACCCCACACCCCCTCTTTCTCAAAATCCCACCTACCCCCTCTCCCTATCTTTTCTTCCTCAAACTCCCCACCTCAACCTTTCCCCAACCTACCTTATCCAGTTTCTCCTTCTTCAAACTCTATAGTTAAAGTATATTTTCTTGTTAAACACATAAACAAAAAAGAATCACATTGAAGACACCATATAATTTTTATCCTCATAAAATAGGATAATTTTAATAATGAAACACTTAATCGGCTTGTGACTTGTTAGAAGGAAAAAGATGAATCGAGAATATAACACCTAGAGAAGGAGAAAGTATGTTCATTAATCAAGTCAAAGAAATCAAATCACACTATATCAAGAGGGAAAGCCATGATGTGATGTATGAGACACAAAAGGAAAACAAATATTGCATTTACTATTGCAAGAAAGATATTTCTTGATCTCTAGAATCAATCGAATTCCAGAATCAACCAAGCAGATCATAATCAATTCAGAGCTTCAAGAAATCAATCAAATATATTCAAGATTGCAGAATATACTTAAGATTGCATTTACTATTGCAAGAACGATATGTCTTGAGCTCTAGAATTAATCAAATTCTAGAATCAAACCAAGCAGATCATGAGAGATTCTAGATATCAATCAAATATATTCAAGTTTGTAAAACAAATAAACTAAGGAAGGAAAGATATAATGTGCATCAATCAAAAAAATACTTTCAAGACAACAAGATCAATTAACATTCAAGATTACAAGGAAGAAATAAAAACAATGTATGCATTAAACTTAACGAGATCAGCCAAAGATTCAAGACTACAAGAAGATTATCATACAAAGGAACAAATCGATTTGCTCTTGCACATATATGATATAGACATGATGAGCAAATCAATCAGTAAAATCAAGAACTTAATCAAAGATCCTTGATTCAAACTCCCTTCGGTTTCCATGAAAAAAATTCCTCCAAAGCTATATAAATCTCTCTTAGCCATAGTTGTGAAATACGCAATTTACTTAAACTTATATTTTACTCTTCTTTTATCTTTCATAAAACTTTGTACACCTTGAGTGAACAACTGTAAAGAAAACAGAAAGAAATATCTGAGTGTAGGTTATACAGGTGGAGGTTGTGTAAAAGAAGAAAGTTTGATTTGCATATCATACGGGCTCTTAATAGTAACATTCTATAACACCCCAAGTTCTCAACAAGCTATTAAGTGAACCCTTGTAACCGAATAGTACTAGACTAGGCACCACATCGATTGTCCGAACCAGTATAAAAATACTCTATGTTATTTACTTACTGCAACTTATTATTACTGTTTATTTTTTTACTAATGTGCAGGTGAGTCGAGTGACAAGAGTAGGAAGTCGATTGAATGGAATTTTATTATTAATATTTATCTGTTTCACTAACGTGTAGGTGAGTCGACTGACCAGAGTAGGAAGTCGACTGAAGAGAATTTTAATTCACCCCCCCCCCTTGACTTTAATTGGTATCAGAGCAGGTATCACTACTTCAGTGTTCAACCACACGTGAGCAAAGATCCAATGGCACACTACCAATATCCTGGTGCGTTACTTCAAGACATACATTCCTCACACCGACCACCATACTTTAATGGACACATTACTCTCACTGGAAAGACCGATTTAGAATATTTGTCTCTTCAAATGATCATCAAGAATGGATAGTAATCAAGCAAGGTCAGAAGCCTATTCCATGATCGAATTAAAAAATGGCACCGAAAAGCTAGTTGATCTTGAATCATTTGATCACTAAGGAATAACATGAGGTAATTCAAACTAATGTTAGGGCTATAAATTTGTTATATTGTGCAGTGAGCGTAATAGAATATGATAAAATATCAACATGTGAAACTATGAAAGAAATGTCGGACAAACTAGAAGGGACTACTAAAGTAAAGGAAGCTCAGATCAGCTCACTTGTAAATGAATATGAGTTGTTCAATATGGCGGAAGATGAAAATGTTTAATCCATGCTCTTGAGATTCAGTAAAATTGTTTGCAAATAAAATCACTTGGAATGGTGTATTCAAATGTACTACAAGTCAGAAACTCATAAGAAGTCTCCCCAAGGCTTGGGAAACTAAAATTGTCATTCTTGAAGATGGAGATCTGCATAAAATGGCATACGATGAACTTCGAGGCAACTAAATGTCCTGTGAAAAGAATCATATTAACACGTACAAAAAGGATGATAAAAGGAAGAATGTGGCATGTACGGCTGATACATCTAACATTGGAGAGGAAGTAGATGAATATCATAGTGAATGAATGACTTTCATAAATGAAGGAGTCAAACAAATTCTTAGACAAAGACGATAGAGACCTCAATAGGAATTCAATAACAATGAATTCAAAAGAAATGATGATCGTTGCTACTACTGTGGAAAACCAAGACATATCATAAAAACTACCTAGAAAGGAAAAGGAGAAATAATCAAAGAAACGATGAAGGTCAGATTCAAAGAGAAATATCTGAATGATCATGATGAAACCGCCAACATATGCTTCATTGCACTAGGTAAAACAAGTGAGGTATAATCTTTTAATTGTCCATATTGTAATGACTTACAAGGATCTTTGGATATGATAACTGACGAAATTGCAGAAAGTCATCGATGAATACAATAAGATTTCTCAAGAAACGAAAGGTTGGAAAATTCTTCTCGAAGCAAGACAGTTTGAAGTCTTACTAGAAGAAAACATGGAGTAAGTAAAAATGTTGTTGAACAATATTAGAAACTCTTCTAGTCATAGTTCTGACAGATCCAAAAGATCTACTCTCAATTACAGGAGAAGATCTATATCTAATTCTCGTTTTCTTTCTTCTCAAATGTTTGTTAGTTTATCTTGTTACACTTGTGGTGACATTAGTCACAGATCTTTTAACTGCAGGAAATTTTCTTCCGGAATAAAATGAATTTAGAGACTAAAAGTTGTTCATCCTAACCCTCAAGACCCAAACATACTTGTATACCAAAAAGAATTTAATCTACTTGTTTTTTAGGAGGAGGCCAAAAAAACCTACAAAAAAGGAATGTGGGTGAATGCTCCAGACATATGTGCAGAAAGAAAGAAAATTTAGAAGTCATAAAAAAAACAATGGTGGATATTTACAGTTCAGAGAAAATGCAAATGGAGAAGTAGTAGGAGTTGGATTAATTACTCTTAGATCATAATCAAAATTATACCTGGTGAAGGGACTTAAACATAACCTAATTATCATTAGTCAACTATGCGATGATGAATTCTAAGTCTCATTCAATGCTACAACTTGCACTATTTGACTATCAAATGAATCTTGTCTATGGCATAGAAAGATTGGTCTTGTCAGCTTGCATGCCTTAGAAAACTGTCAAGATTTGAACATGTCATTGGGCTTCCAAAAGTTAAAATTCAAAAAGGACCATATATGTTCCTCTTGTCAGCGTGGTAAGAAAATTGTTCTTTGTTAAAGATCAAGGATATTGTAAGTACCACTAAACCTTTGTAACTCTACATATGGATATCTAGCATCAGTGGTAAAAAATATCTTTGTTAATGTTGTCGGACTCTTAAGATTTACTTGGATAATTTTCCTATCTCATAAATGAAGTTTTCTTTAACTTTGAAGTGTTTTGTAGAAGAGTACAAAGAGAAGCAAGATAGTTTATTTCCACAGTTTGTAGTTGATCATGGAGAAGAATTTGAGAATAAAGCATTTGGGAATTCTGAGATAAAAATGGATTCACCCAAAATTTCTCATCTCCTAGATCACCTCAGCATAAAAGGTGGTAGAATAAAAAAATCATGTGCTAGAACCATATAAGCTGTTTTCACCCTTTTAGATGCAAATGTCTCATTCAGAAATGGTAAGACAAACTTGGAATTAGTGTCTATAGATGATGAAACTACTCCTAAAGTGAAATCTGAGAACCACTCAAATACTTCTGATCATATTATATAGAGAAGTCAATACTCCACTACTCCAGAACTTGAGTTAAATGGATCAGCTGGAAAAACTAGTGCTCCTAGAGAATCAAGACATGATGCAAGCTATTCGAATAACATCGTCATGGGGAAACCAACTGATTCACTTTAAACCAGAGCTTCATTGAAAAATTAGGGTTTCGTCTCGCCTGACTCTCAGATTGAACCAAATCCTATAAATTTAGCAATGGAAGACGAATCCGAGAAACAAGATATGAAAGAAGAACTTTGTCACTTGAAATAATTCGAGTATCGACTCTCACTGAATAACCAAAAAATTGTTCCGGAATTAAAACCAAGTAAATCTTTCGAAATAATCTAAATGAAGATAAAAATATCATTCCTAACAAACCAAGCTTGGTTGTTCAAGGAAGGAATTGATTACAATGAAACTTTTGCTATGGTAGCAAGACAGTCAGCAAACAGAATATTTGTCATCTTTTTGAAAATACATATCTAGAATTATGGTACCCTCGCTCATCTCATTTTGCTTTAATTGGATATTGAGATATTGATTTTGCAGGTGATAAAAATTTCCAAAAAAGTACTAGTGGATCATGTCATATTTTAGAACAATCATCGTTCTCCTAGAACAGTAAGACGCAAACTTTGGTTGCACTATCTACTATAGAGTCTGAGTATCTAGCTGTTGGAAGTTGTGGTACCAAATTATTATGGATGATGCAACAATTTTTTAACATTAAGCATCATTTTATTCAAGATCTTTTTTTATTTTTTTAAATTTGTTGATTCTGTTATGTTCTATCTTGCTTTTTCTTTTTGATTAAGCCAAAGGGGGAGAATAGTCCCAAGTCTCTTTAACAGGAAACAATCAAGTCAGGGGAAGATATATAGCTTAAAGAAAGGGGAGCTACAAAATATATAAGGGAAGTTTCACTATCTCTTTAAGTGTATACAAATTAGTTGTCATTATAAAAAAAAAAAAAAAAAAAAAAAAAAAGAGACTGTTAGCCTCATAAAATCAGATAATTTTAATAATGAAACACTTCATCGACTTGTCACTTGTTGCAGGAAAAGAAGAAAAAAGATGAACGAAGAATATAACACCTAAAGAAGGAGAAAATATGTTCACAATCAACGCAAAGAAATCAAATCACACTATATCAAGAGGGAAAGCCATGATGTGATGTATGAGACACAAAAGGAAAACAAATATTGCATTTACTATTGCAAAAAAGATATGTCTTGATCTCTGGAATCAATTAGATTCCAGAATCAATTAAGCATCTCATGATCAAACAGAGATTCCAGAAATCAATCAAATATATTCAAGATTGTAGAACAAATCAACTAAGCAAGGAAAGAGATAATGTGCATCATTTAAAGGATACTTTCAAGACAACAAGATCAGCTAACATCCAAGATTACAAGGAAGAAATCAAAATCAAGGGATGCATTTCAAGTTAACGAGATCAGCCAAAGATTCAAGACCACAAGAAGATCATCATACAAAGGAACAAATCGATTTGCACATGCACATATCTGATATGGACATGAATCAGCAGATCAATCAGAATAAAATCAAGGACTTAATCCTCTCTTAACCATAGTTGTGAAGTACGCACTTCACTTGAACTTATATTGAAATCTTCTTTTATATTTCATAGAACTTTGAAAACCCTTGAGTGAAAAATTGTAAAGAAAAGAGAAAGAAAGATTTGAGTGTAGTTTATAAAAGTAGAGGTTGTGTCGAAAAGAAGGTGATTTGCATATCAGACAGGCTCTTAATTGTAATATTCTGTAACACTAAAGTTCTCAACAATCTCTTAAGGAAATCCTTGTAACCCAAGGGGACTGCACTAGGCACCACATCGGTGATCGGAACCAGTATAAAAGCACTCTGTGTTATTTACTTACTGCAAGTTATTATTACTGTTTATCTGTTTTACTAACATGCAGTTGAGTCAACTGACAGAGTTGAAAGTCAACTAAAGCAAATTTTGTTATAACTATTTATCTGTTTTACTAACGTGTAGGTGAGTTGACTTACCAAAGTAGGAAGTCGATTGAAGTGAATTTTAATCCACCACCACCACCACCCAACGTTCAATAATTTCTTTTACTCTTTAATTTGCAGATTATATTTTTCACAAGAAGTTGTATTTTAATTTTTTTTGAAAAATAAACTTTGTCATAAATAAGATGAGCTTTTGTCAAACGGTCTATAATGTTAATGGTTGACAATGGCGATTGAAGCGACGGGTTCCGAAAGGATTTTTAAAAAAAATCACCACAAATGATTGTGTTTTTCTTGAATTAGTTAAGAATAATTACTTGATTCGTATATAAAATTACATTGAAGAACACCGACAATCAACAAATATCAATAAATGACGTTGAGCATTGAAAAAAAAATCACTGCTAATGACTTCAATTTTTCTTAAACTAATTAAGAAGTAAATATTAACTAGTATTTGAAAATTATGAAAAGGAAACAAAGAAATGAATTTCAAAAATCAAAAATCAAATTTTAGAAAATTTCCAATGTGCCAATGACGTGATACTTATGTGATTATGATGTGTCAATGATGTGGCCCGTGTGTAGTATACTTGTCAATTTGAGACTAGGATAATATTTTTAGGGTGGTATTAATTCACTTCAAATATGTTAAGGGGGTATTTAGACACCAAATAGTTCAAGCGCTAAAGTAAGTTATCCTACCAAGTTCAAGAATTTTTTTATGTATTTTTTCTTTTTAATAATATTATATATCAACATTTATAATATTTTATGACAATTATTTTTACTAGATAATTAATTATCCGTATAATTTTAATAGTTCATACATTCAAATCCAAAAATATATAATAAGTATTTGCATGATTGATTTTTTCAGAGGATTAAAATTTTTACATGTAAATTAATAAGAGCTGAAGATTGTTCATGGCATTTATACGAAACAAAAAATCTGATAACTTTAATTATTTCTTTGAGACTTTTTCTTTCCAACACTTTTTCCCATTAATGTTCTAATACCTTGTTAGATTAAGATTATTATATAATAATTTGTTTTTGACTTTGAAATAATAAGTAAATACTCCTTCAATTCTTTTTTATATGTCATATCGCTCTCAATAAATAGTTGGTCCATAATACTTGTCATTTCATAATATCAATGCATAAATTAGTATATTGTTCCTTGTTTATCCTCGTGAATTATTAGCCTTGGAAATATATGTTTGACCAATATAGAAAAGTCAAGTAAATGATTCATGTTCATTAATTAAATTAATTCATATTCATTGGTTGAAAACTTGAGTTCCAAAAAAATTAAATAAGGGTAGAAGGGTAAAATTACATCATTTCTTTATGCAAATAAAAAACAAAAACATGAAATAAAAAGGAACGAAAGGAGTATTTAATAATAGAATTCATTTTTTCATTATTATTTTTTACAATCAAGTATTAGGTTCATGGCATGTACTTACTCATACACAATTATTTCATTAGATTCGATCCACATTTGTCTATTCACATGCAGGCATTCATACAATGAAGTAATTAACCGACATATATCAAATAAACATGAAAATCGAACCATCATCTACCTCAAAACCAAGTTTTAATCCTCCTATAACACTTGAGCCTTCCCTTTCCGGATTCTTTCAGCTGGTTCTTGGTCTACAAATAATCATTTAACACATGATCAATAAACAAGGCCTAATTTACCCAGATAATAATAAAACTATCAATCCATGGCCAAACCCAAGATCCTATAGTTCAATTAGGGCTTCTCTACCATTTACATCAGGTCAAAACCTTCCCCCAACGATAATTACCCAATTACGGATTAAAAAGGGAGTAATAATCTTACCTTTAGCGCTAGAAATCGAATAAAAATGTCAAGAACTATTTTGGGTCGTCCAGAGCTCTCAATAACAAAGTTTTTGCATAAAATAATATTTTGGGCTTTTTCCTCGATTCAAGTCGCGATAGTCCCTCCACAGCGGGACCGAACTCGCCACAGCGGCCCCACCCTAGCGAAACTAATCCCCCCGACAGCTTGCACAGAAAAAGAAGCCCGGAGTTTGAGTTCCATACTTCTATTTCGCAACACACTTCAACCCTTGACATTCAAATACTACCCTTTCACACCAAGATCAGCTTTGGAGTTCTACTTACCCAAATTCGATTATCTAAAGCCGTACAGGATCCTTAAGGTCTTTTATATCCACTCATGTTATAAAATTCGTAATTAAACCACCCGTTCATTACCAGATTTCCTTAGGCTTCATGTGTCTCATATTTTGTCCAAGTGTAGCCTAGACTAGAAATTTCCAAATCATTACTCAAAAGTTTTTTGAACAAAATTTTTTCCCCATTGACTTTTCTATAACGACAGGAACATGTTGTTACAATACATAACAATTTATCCATCACTCATCCCCGAGTAATAAAGGAAACACTTTCTAAGTTAAGAGTATAGTAGTAACTGAATCATCGAACAACTAGGATACTTATCTTGCATGTGTAAGACCCCCAAAATGAGTTAGGGTGTCTAGAGTCTCACATGTGATTATAAGCTTTTTAACATGTTAATTAAGTGTTTAAAATATTTGTGATTGATTTAAAGTCATTTTTAAGTCAAACATCCAAGAACGTCCATGACGTTCGAAAGTTAGCCCTTGAGACGTTCAAGTATGACTTGAGTGTCCTAGCATGTTTGGATGTATTTTACATATTCGTTTTGGTTGAAACTGAAGTGGAAGGGATTTGACGTGTTATGGTGTATATTTACATTGAAAAAGTTCAGGTATGACTTCCTAAGGGCCCCGCAAAGGGCCCTCAAAGAGGACTCAAAAGATTTCGATACACTGCCTTGGCAGTGTCAATCTACGGAGCCAAAAGACTGTCAGTACTCTCACCTACACCCCGTCGATTGTGAGGCATCGTCCAAAGCTTAGCCTTGTGAAGGCTCAAGTCAATGGACAAGACTCAGCCCAAATGACGGCCAGCAGTACGGTCCCTACTAGGCGTTGTTTGAGACCATCGATGTAGACTGTAATCAACTGCCATGCATGTTGTCTCATTATGAGGTTAATGGAAAATTCACCCCATGTGCTAACCTGACCCTAGTTGATTTATTTGGTTATTTTTGGGTGCATTTAAGTGATTAAAAACGTGAATACCCCATACCCAATCCTCAATTCAAAATTAGACTTCCCTCTCCCAAAATATTCTCTCTAGAAAACTCCATTGGAGGTGAAGCTCAAAAACATCTTGGAGCTTTGATTCCCATGGTTCTTCATGAAGATTTCGTGGTTCCTTCATCTATCAAAGTTATGGCTATCCTTAATCTCTAGTTAATTTTCCATCTAGAGAGTTCCTTTCAATGTCTTCAATGCAAGTTCATGATCAAACTTCTTCTTCTTCAATCTAGCCATGAGTTTTCTCAAATTAATTTCAAAAGCATAATGTTAATGAATTAATTATTAGCTATTGATTTGAATGTGATTTTCAATCCAATTCCATGTTGAGCCCATTATCTCTCCCTCAAACTCGATTTAGCCTATGTATGGGCTTTGTGATCATGATCTTATGTAAATCAAATATGATTCAATGGTGTTAAAATTATTATATATACTTCCTAGTATGTGTATTGATGATGAATTGTTGAGGAGTGATCCATGAGGATCAAGGTTTGAAGATTTGAATAAGGCTACTAGATAATATAGTAACTTGTGATCTTAATGCTAGAATGGTTGTTATGTGACTCTGTCATGATGAATTGTCTTAAATACTTCCTATATGTGTAATGTGATGATAAATTAGGTATAATTGATCCAATGTGAATAGATACAATTGAATTTATAAGGATTGATCTATGTTTTTCTAGCCTATAAATTGAAATTGTAATGTACATGATGTGATCTCAATTCTAGGGTAGATGAAGCATGTTCAAGATTAGGTTATTATCTCTTTAGCTACTACCCTATGTTTATATTATGGATGATATATGATTGATTGTCAATGAAAGGGAAATTGGTAAGTGATCTATATTACTCTACTTCCTATCGATTGGTGAATGTAGTGCACTCACTATAATCTTGACTTTATAGTACATGAATGTAGGATTTCGTTTATGTAAAGATACTTGTAGCTACTGTATTATATTGTATTTCTCATGAAAAAGGATAACTTATCAATGATGATCAAAGGAGGAGACATTTGTAAGATTGACTATCTCCTTTACTTTCTCATAGAATTGTTAGTTGGTGATGCCTTGTATGGCATTGTGTGATATGGTCCACTTATGGTGATGGTATTTACTTTATTTTCAATATATATGTGATGTGAGTATGTCCTTGAAGGAAATTGTATTATGAAGGTGTGGTGATGATGATCACCAAATGTAAAGCATACCTAGTCTTCTATTCTAGTGGTCTAGGTTGTGTTATAAATGTATATGCTTGTGAATGACTATGTTAGAGTTATGTTTAGATGCTTCCATTTATGAGTTGTGATGGTTTATTTACCCTTACCTATGTACCCCTATGTGAATGTGTGAATAGCTAAGGTTAGGAGTCTTAAGTATAATATGAAGTTAGCTTGTCTCCTATGCTAGTATGTGTTGTGTGGTCTATGCTTTAAGGTGCATCCTTGTCCTAAGAGGGTGGCTGACTAATGTGTTGTTGATATCCATTAGGTGATCATGCTGACAAATCTACACACACACTCACACATTATGCATGCTTACAATGTAGTAAAGGTTCATAGTGTCTAATGAAAGGTTGTTCTCATATTCACTAATGTCTACTACCATGTATGTAAGGTATATGTCTATGAAGCATGTTATGTGATGTATCATTAACTAGGATGACTTGAATAGGTGTACTAGTATGGGCAAGGGTATGTTACCTTGTCTATGCATTGCACATGTGTTCCTTAATAGGATAGTTCCTAGGTTTGGTTTTGTATGTACATGAATATAAATGCATGGTTGTGTTATGATTGTGTATAATGTCTTAAAGTGTTTACATGAAAGGGTTAATCATATAGTTACACTTATATACTTATGCGTTAATTTATGAACATGTGTGGCCTTAATGTGTTTATGTGAAAGGTTTGCTCACGTATGTATCCACACACACATGTAGAATAATCTAGTAAATGGAGGGTCCTAGAAAGGTATTCTCAAGTGTACCCTAAATTATATAATGCTTTACATATGCTATGTCCATGTCAAAGGGTTTCTCATATGATATAGGTTAATGAACTCTCATATATGACCTATGATTTAAGCATAGGAGACAATCTCCTAAAGCCTAATTTTATAAAGTAATGTTAATAATGACTTTTAAATAATGGAAACTTAGCTTAGCACAGTGTGAACTTGAATATGAGGGGTGTCCCTTCCCATTGTATGAAGGTAGGTCATCATAGACCTCACGAGGTGGTTAGCCTCATTGCCAAATGGCTTAGAGTGATATTTCCATAAGTGGATTACTACAATGCCTCAATAGGCATAAAGAGGGTTTCCACATGTACCTCCAAGTTCCATAACTATGCTTGCCACATAGGATCTAGCAAGTGATTTCACTTAGTATGCTAGCATATGTTAATGTTCTACCTTGGCTTGGTAAGAGCACTTTTCTTTGGTGTAAGGCTCTACAACACCAAATTCCATGTTAGCACCCATGATTTCAGTGTCGGTTAAGGCTATAGTTTCCCTAAAGTAAAATGGACAATGGAAGTAAATGACTAGGACCTTAACTAGGATGACCTAAGGGAAGTTGCTTAGGATACGTGAGAGTAATAAACTTACCTATACATTGCACAAGTATCTCTTTAGGAAGTTCTAGGATGGTGTTCTAAGGTGTATGACTATATTTATATTCCTTATGCATGACATTGTAGTATTGTCTACTTGTTATGAAGATGTGTATGGTATGAGTCCTAATGGATCTGTGTGATGTGGTATCTTCTTATATGCACTATGTAGGTCTTATTGATTATGTGATGAAGGTATTGGATGAAGTTGTCTTTACTTGGTATGTTGATGTATGAATTGGATGTTAAGGCTTGTGGTCTCATGATAGGTTTACTAAGTATGTGTGAGGTTATGGGGCTTCACATGTACATTGAACTAGTAGGCTTAGATTGGGATTTTGAGTAAGGTCTTCTAATGTTTTATGTGAAACGAAGTTAGTATATGTGCAAATTGAATAGAGTTCACTGTAATGTCATTAGTGTCTTGGTTTAAATGTGTCAATGATGTACTATACTTCTATGATGGTATGTGATGACTTATGTAGCGTGTATGTATAATTTCTTTGTAACCTTAAGGTAATGCATTGCACCAAGAATCACTAGAGGGTTAATTGGGAGGTTAATGAGTTAAAGAAAAGGAGTTCATCGTAAAGAGGAAAATTCTTATTGTTAAGTGTGAGGGATTACTGTAACGTGGTCCTAAAAATGCCTTAAGTGCAATGTATGATTTTATATGATATATGACTATTGAATATACCTATCTGAAGTATGTGAATTGTATAAATGCTATTGTATCAAAGTTTCATAAAGATCTCACATAAAGGAATGATGCATAGTTTTAATTAAAATTCCCCTTTTAAATGCACGGTTGTCATACTTAGTGCATTCTTGTACTAACTCCATTCTTCTCCACTTTTTACAGAAAGTGTAGGTTATGGATGCTTAAGGGATGTCTTTAAATGGCAAGGATCTTCATATGTGATTCCCAAGCTCAAGGAAAGGAATCCTTAAGTTCAAGGACTTCCTAGGTTTTATCTTTACTGTGAAGTGATGTAATATTTTACTTATGAATTATGTTATAAGGATCATGTTCCTAATATACTTAAATGATGTTGAGTCTAATATGGAAAAGATATTTAGAGTCTTAAACTATGTATTATGATATTTCACATATATATTGGCAGTGATGTTCTAGCATATGATGTGCTATGGAACTTTTAAATTTTCTGCTAAATTTACCTATGACAATGCGATGAATGATAACTATGGGCTTGTATAAGACCTGCGAAAGGTCAAGTACGCCATGTTACTTCTAGGGGGTGCTCCCTGGTTGTGACAGCATGTCCTTCTGGGTTTCCCAAGTAGCTTCTCCAACCGGTCGACGCTTCTATTGAACCTTCGTAGACTTTATCTTTGTGGTCCTCAGCTTCCAAACGTTTCGATCAAGAATTAAAACTGGTTCCTCCACATACTAAATATCCCTGTCTAACAAAACTGAGTCCCATTTTATGATGTAATCCCACTACCTATGATAGTTTTTTTGTCGACTCTGGTTGCTAGAATCTTAGCTTGGATGCTCTTTACCTTATCATGAGCATCCTTCACCAAATAAAACCACTAAAGGTTTCACATCCCCAACCTCAAACCATCCTATGGGTGATCTATATCCCCTCCCATAAAGTGCCTCAAACAGTGCCATGTCAATGATGGAGTAGTAACTGTAATTATAGGTGAACTCACACAAAGGCAAGAACTTATCACAACGTACTCCAAAGTCAATCACAGATGGCCTCAACATTTCATCTAACACTTGAATAATTCTCTCTGATTGTCCATCCATTTGTGGATGCAAGGTTGTGCTAAAAGTGAGTTGAGTGCCAAAATCCTCATGCAATATTTCCCAAATCTTGGATGTGAACTGTGTACCACAGTCTAAGATGATGAAATTAAGGGCACCCTATGCAGCCTCACTATCTCTTTCACATAAAACTTAGCCAACTATTTAGCATTATAATCTACTCTGACTGTAATGAAGTGGACGAACTTAGGTCATCGATCAATCACCATCCAAATAGAATCAAACTTCCCTAAGGTCTTGAGAAGACCAACCACAAAATCCATAACTATCCTTTCTCACTTCTATTCAGGGATTGACATTCGTTGAAGCAAACCTGCAGGTCTTTAGTGCTCATACTTTACAGGCTAGAGTTTTTACCTTTAGCCAGAAAATCCATTATATCTTTCTTCATGCCACGCCACCAATCAAGTCATTTTGAATATCGATACATCTTGGTCATACCCGAATGAATGGAATACCACGAACCATGGGATAATGTCAACATCTTCTGAATCAAGTCATCCACTCAGGGAAAATGAATTCTTCAATTTAAATCTGAGCACACACCCTACCAACAGTCACATAGTGTGCCTTTCTAGACACTATCTTCTTTCTAAGCTCATTCAAACTCTCATCCTTAAACATTGGCCTAGATCTCCTCAATTAATGCGGGTCTAACCTCAATGCTGGCTATCACCCCACCTTTCTCTGAGATTTCCAACTACATAAACTTAGACTCCAACGTTTGGATCTCCTTGGAAAAAGGTCGCTTGATACACCCAAGAAATCTATACTACCCATACTCACCCCCTTCTATCTTAATGTATTTGCCACCACATTAGCCTTACCCGAATTATACTTTATGGTGACATCACAATCCTTGAGTAACTTCATCCACCTTGTTTGTCTCAAATTCAGGTCCTACTAAGTGAATACATGTTGTAGATTACGGTGGTCGGTAAATGCCTGTTACTTGACCCATAAAGGTAATGCCGCCAGATCTTGAGGGCAAATACTACAGCTGCCAACTGCAAATCATGTGTCAAGTAGTTTCTCTCATGCACCTTCAGTTGTATCGATGCATAGGCTATGACATTCTAATCATGTATCACAAAACACCCAAACCCGAATATGAAGTATCACAATAAACAATGAAATCTTTACTTTCTACTGGTAGTGCTAAAATATGTGGCATGGTCAAAAGAGTCTAGAGCTCTTAAATCTCTGCTCATACTTTTCAGTCCATTCGAAAGGTAGCTTTTTTTTTGTCAACCTTGATAGATGTGTGGTAATAGAAGAAAAAAATTATTCACAAATGGTTGGTAGTAGGTGGCAAGTCCTATAAAACTCCTAACTAAAGGCATAGATCTAGGCCGGCTTCATTTTTTGCATGCTTCGATGTTTTGGGCATCTACCATTACCCCTTCCCTTGAAACAACGTGCCCCAAAAAGGCAAATGAAGTCAACCAAAACTCACTTGTAGAGAATTTATCATATCAGTTTTGTCTCCCAAGGACACTAATGTGAGGCCAAAATACATATTTTTTTATCATTATTACCTCACATTTATTATTTATATTTGTCCATTTTGAGCATAAATTTTAGGAATAGTGCTGAATTGCGTGTTTTATTTGTAGGATTAATTTGGTGGAAAAATAAAGAAGCTTAAAACTAAAACGAATTAAAGATGAAAGGTTAAAGAAGGAAATCAAGCAGGCAGCTTAACAGATTAAAGTGAATAAAATTTTATATATATATATATATATATATATATATATATATATATATATATATATATATACATGTCATCATATGTAAGGGCACTTCATTTGGTTGTGGCGGCATCAATATATTCAAGACACATAATTCCTTTATGAAAATCAAACCCTTCCAGGTTTTGATTTCCTAATATGTCTTGAACTCAATTTTTTTGTTTAGGGTTTTTATATCTATAAATAGGGCATGAAAAATTATATTTTGAAGAGGCCAAGAAACAAGATACAAAACATAAAATAAATTTTCTTCTAGCTTTGGAGTTTTGTAAGAGTCGTCGTGAAGGCCGGAGAATTGTGGTCTATTTTTTCTTCTACTTTATTATTTATTTGTATTCGTGATTAATAAAAGATAGTTTAGCTATTGTTCTTAACTTTTTATGATTAACACAAGCATATTTATTTTAATAAATTTTGATTGTGTTTTGAGATAATGAGTAGCTAAACTCCACAACTAGGTTTGTGAGAACCATGAGCAATTAACAAAGTATGAATAGTAATCAGGAAATTCTCGAATAGGTTTTTGCATGTATTAATAATTCTTTCGTTTAGAAGTCTTTTTAATGGAGGTAGTTAATAAGAAAAGAATTATCAACATAGATTTAGTGGGATACTATCTAATAGGCTAGTGTCGGTTGGTGCGAAGTAATAACTAAGTCATACATCGATTATGATGTCTAATATGAGGTAATGGTAAGAGTTAGTAAATTATACACACGTAGCTGGACCAAGGTGTGGAGTGAAATTCTCTAGTTGCCGGATCAAGGAATTAGCGATACCTAACTTATCATGTTGCATGTATTACACTAAGAAAGAATTGATATTACTAGGATTACCGCGTTATGAGCTTATGGGGAACACATTCCTAGTTATTTTTTATTAAATTGGATATAAATAAATACTTAGTTCAAAGCTACTTTTATTTCTTTTATTTTTATTTCAATTTAAAAAACCCCATTTTTATATAACGACTATCGAGTTAAATATTTGCTATTGATAATATTCTTTCATATTCTCTGTGGGATCAACCCCGACTCATAGTTGGGTATATATATTGCATACCGATCATTTATATTTCTTTTCAAGAAGTATAATTGAATGTTATCAGACACCCAAAGCAATACAAAGATGGTCAGCATGCTCTTCCTCACTCTTTGAATTAACAAAAATATCGTCAATAAAGACGATAACAAAGGAATTCAAAAATCATTCGAACACACCATTCATCAAACTCATGAAAGTTGCATGCATATTTGTCAGCCCAAACAACATTATTAGAAACTCATAGCGCCCATAACAGGTTTTGAATGTCATTTTTAGTAAATCCTCATGCCAAATATTTAACTGATGGTAACCAGACCTTAGATCAATTTTAGAGAAAACTAATGTACCCTACAACTGGTCAAAGAGATAATCTATTTGAGGCAACATATACTTATTTGGAATGGTAACCCTATTCAATTGTCGATAATCTATGCATATGCTTATACTAGCATCATTTTTTCTTAAAAAACAAGACATGAGCACCCAAAAAGGAAGCACTTGGATGGAAGAAACCTTTATCAAGAAGCTTATGGATTCAGAATCTATATCTCTAGCCGGAGGCATACTAGACAAATCAGTAGGGAACACTTCTCTAAATTCAGATACTACATGTATAGTCTCAATAGAGGGAGACTCGGCCTCAACAACCCAATTATGAGCGAAATATGCCAAAACCCATGTCGCACCAGTTTCCCAGCGCGAATGAAAGATATGATGTTAGCTAACTTAGACTTGTACACCTCCCCACTCTAACTTTTTCCTACCCGGTATCTCTAGTAAGAGCAACATAATAGGGGGACAACAAAGACATGCATATGATTATATCAAAGTCCCCAGCTCGGTTTTGTCCGGTCCAAAGTACATGTGTCAAAATGTGACACACGGTTTAATATATGTGTCATGACATGACACCCAATCAAATATATGTGTTGGAACGTGACACTCGATCAAGTTAGCAAAATCACAATCACAATCACACCCATAATGAACATTACTCATAGTCATACAATCAAGTATTAGGTTCATGGAATATAGTTGTTCATACACAATTATTTCATAAGATTCAATTCAGATTTGCTTATTCACATACACACATGAATACAATGAAGCAATTAATCTGCATGTCACACAAACAGGAAATTGAACCATCACCTACCTTGAAACCAAGCTTGAATCCTCCTAAGACACTTGAGCCTTCCCTTTTCATATTCTTTCAGCTTGTTATGGTCTAAAAACAATCAATTAACGCAGGTATCACTAAACAAGACCTAATATACCCAAGTAATAATGAAATTATCAATCCATGGCCAATCCCAAGATCCTATTGTTCAATTAGAGCTTTTTCCACCATTAACTTCAGGTGAATATCCTTCCCAACAATAATTACCCAAGATTCAAGGTTCTACAAATAGTATTACATATTAGCGGAGTAATAATATTACCTATAGGTGAATATGCTTGATCTTTGTTTTTTTCTACATTGACTTTTCCCATTGACTTTTCCATAACGACTTTTCCATAACGACTTTTCCATAACGACGAGAACAAGTCATTACAGGTGAATATGCTTGATCTTTGTTTTTTTCTACAAGACCCTCCTTTATATTGAATTTTAAGAAGCTTCACAGGTGCTTGAATTGATCTTCTCTAAATCATGTTATCTATATGCAAGTTGTTACCTTGGAAATTTTCTTGTTCATGTATACTTTATCAAGTCTTTTATTGCTTTAGCAAGCTTGCTAGTTGTTCTTCTATAGTGAAAGTCATTTTTATATTCTTTGATGTTTGAGCAGTTGAGATGAAATGTAGAGAATGTCTCACTGGGCATGCCAATTTAATTTGTTTGCAACAATTTCAAAGGAACTTAAATTAATTTGCAATCACAAAAAATTATGAAAAAATATAATCTTATTTATAAATATTGCGGGTATAAATATGTTTCCCCTTTATTATTATCTTCTAAGTATCATCCGTGATTCTTGGGTCTTTTTTGAACATACAAGGTCATATCTTCATCTAAATGAATATCCCATTAATCAGGGAATATTGGAAATTTAGTTGAGAAAGACAATATCTTATGTCTTCGTGATCTCTTTGTGAATACCCAAAAGTTGTGGAATATTCGACTCTTTTGGAGAATATAATACCCTCTATATATTTGTAAGCTCGAGTTACAGTCAGTGGCAGACCCGGGATTTTCACGATGTGGGTTCAAGATGTAAAAAATAAAACCTGGGAAATGTGAACCATCTTCACCACTTGGGAAAGGGTCACACTTGTGTTAGTGAGGTCAAAAGTTAATATATACATATAAAAGTTTAAAAACTGATTAAATATACATGTATATACATGTTATTTTTCAATGAAGTGGGTTCATAAGAACCCACTTGAAGCAATGTAGGTCCGCCCCTAGTTAGAGTGGAGTAGACTCTAAAAATCCTAACTTAAATTGTAGAGTCCCAATTGGTATTGAACACGTCTTGTAGAATGCCACAAAATTTTGATGTCTATAAATGCCCCTACTTTAAGGCCTTCTGGAGTATAAAGTTGGGGTAAGTTTGGTATGAAAGAAAATGTTTTCCTACAAAACAAGTAGATTTTGACTTATTTTCTAATGTTTGATTGGTGAATAGAAAATATTTTTCGCAAAAAAATTTTAGTGTTTTATTTATGAATAAAAAATGTTTGTGAGAAATATCTTTTATTTTTCCTAGAGTAGACAATAATTTTGAAAAATGAGTTTTTATTAAAAAAAAAAAAAAACTTATTTTTTGGAGGGTGGGGGCCTTGTAAGGGTCTCGCGCGAGGGGGGCAAGGGAGAGATCGACGCTAGGGGTGAAAAAATAAATAAATTGAAGTTAAAAATATTATTTTAAAATAAAATTAAATTTTTAGGGATTGGGGGGTGGCGAGGGGAGAATCGAGAATAGGAGTTAAAACATAAAAAATTGAAAGTAGAAAATACTTTTTTTAAGATCATATCATGGTCTACTTTTTGAAGACCCCACATTTGGTTAGACAAATTTGAGGTAAATATGGAATTACCAACCTGTGAGCTAAAATAAATTGAAAAACATATGCTCTTTTAATAAATTTGCAGCAAAAAGAAATAAATACTTTGGCACGGCTGTCATTTTACGTAACTAAATAGTTTGAGTAAGCAAGTTACTTACCAACGAATAAACAAACAAAAATATGTCTGAAACTAAATTGCTAATTGAGCAGAGTAATATTTATTAAGTCTAAAATCTTTGTACTTGTGTGGCATGTTCGCGTCTACTATGAATTGAACATATGCTTTCCGTGTAAACTATTATTCTCAAACTAGTGCGATAGCCTTGTAACCCTAATTCCTTCCATTCATCCGAATTAGCATCATAGTAAATGAGCTGCCCTGTTTTGCTCTCAACTAGCAAAAACTGATCCTTCCAATAACTTAATGGGGATTCAACATTAAGAGATCTTATTGTGTATTTTTTAATCCAAGATTCGCTTACACCGTATTCTTTCATTATCCAAATATGAAGAAAATCTTGTGTTGGGTCAATTGCACATCCTGGATCGTTGTAACAAATTGATGCAAGACATTCGTGTAAGACTAAAAGGCCATAACGAGATTGTCTAATAGAATAAAAAGCATCTGGGATATCCATATTACGAAAAATCTCGGTTCCAATGTCGAAACAAAGAATCACCACTTTTTCTTTACTTGCAAACCAGTGAACCCCTTCTTTGTAAATCATCTCAGAACAAGACAAATAGTATATGGGAGGCACCTCTACTGGTTCGAGCTCTCTCCAAGAATCACTACTCAATTCATAAACATCAACTTTGCTATCTCTACCTTCAGCATAACCATAAGGAGGATCCCAGAAAACATCTGAAAGCCTTACTACTTTGTAGTCATTCAGAATTGAGACGAACCCAAACCCAACGCCTTCAACGGTTCTATGGTAGCCCTTGGGACAACCAAAAGGACAAGGTGGCACTTGTCGGTAATGTCTCGTAGCTGGATTAATCAAGACAATGACAACCGAATCCGTTAAAGCAATCAAACCATGGCAAGGACCTAGGAGATGGTGAAATAAACTACCATAATCATTGGTTAGATGTGGCACATTTAGATCTGGTTGAAGAGGAATAAAACCATCATCACTAATATTTGAAATAAAAGACAAAACATTTTTAAATTCTTCTGATTGTTCTTTGGTGGAGCGCTTCAAGAGAATTAATTCATCTTTTGTAATTGTGCCGTGGATTAGATGAAGATTCGCAAATGTGGTGGATCCTATAAGAACATATAAAGTTTTTGAGATACTCTTGAATCGCATGAGTGATTTTACTGGAAGCCTTATGAATATATAGATTTCAACGTCTTCCGACAATTTCATTAAATCTCCACACGCCATTTTTATTCTTGGGAATGAATTATATTGTACTCTTGGCAATGATGTTTACCTCTATTTTACAAATTGCAGTTCCTCATTCAAAGGAGCTTTTTGATCTAAATTGGATCAAGAAACCTACTATTTGCATGGTCAGCTCCCTAACAAACTACTAGTTACACGTGCATTCTTTGTGGTTATAAGTAGGGGTCTTCAAATATATTAATCCTTCCAAGTTTATTTCGGACTGAAATGATGGGTTGAAACCTGATACATCCAATTTGACTTGCTTAATTTCAATAATTTAATTATAATATAATTTAAGTTTTATAGTCACATACAAATGAATCTATAAATCATAAAAGAAATAAAATAAATAGTTTTTAAATTTGTAAGTAATCTAATTTTGTTTAATTTATTAATTTTTCTTAATCAGATTTTAAAGTTTGAGTTTGTGTGAAAGTAATGGGAGGTTTCAAAAATGCCTATTTATATTTCCGTTTCATATAAATAAAGAATTTAAAAATATTTAATTTTTTTAATTCTAAAATAGATCATTCAAATATTTACTTTTTAATCTTCATCTTTATATAAATTTTTAAAATGATTATATCATGTTAATTTTAAGAAATCTTTAACAAAAAATCACTTTAAAATTTTCCGTTTCGAATTTAATATAACTACCTATAAATATTTAATTTGTATATATATATATATATATATATATATATATATATATATATATATATATATATTACAAGAAAAATTTTAAATTTATGTTTTGTTTATTAAATTGTAATTAATTATTACATAAAATTACAGATTACATAATTAATTTAGAATGTATTAAAAAAATCAAAAAAAAAATGTTACAAAGTAACTGTTGATAAATTGTTTAAATTAATGGGTTTTCAAAAATAAATTGTATATATTGGTTGTGATTTAGATACTTTGAAATAGTTTAAAAGTTCAACTGATAATTAAAGGCATTTCATCACTAATATCATTATAAGTTGTAACAATTAGAGAAAAATTAATTAATTTAATCACGAAAAAATTGAACTTATAATTGCTATTTAAAATGAGTAAAAATGTGATTTACTATTTTGTAGTAACCATATTTAGTGAGTTTGCAAATAAATTTTAATTTTTTATTTTTTAATGTAATTTTGATACATTTATTAATGCTCTATTAATGAGGTTTAGAATTTGTGTATAATAAGTGAGAATATAATGGGAAATTTAAAAGGGAAAATTGTATATAATAGCAAACTAATAACCTAAAATAAATGGAATAGCTAGGGTTTGATTTAATTGTGCTCCATAGCAAACGTTAGCTAAAATTTGCCAGCGTCTCTCTCCCAAAAATCTCGCTCGCCACTCTCCATTCTAGCTCGCCTCTCTCACTTTATACACAGAAGTGTATAATTCTGTTTCTGTTTTATATAAAGCGAGAGAAAATTGTATATACACATGCAAAAATATATATCTTCGTGTTATACACTTAATTATACAATTTACAAACATTTTACTTCAAATATTGCAGAGAAAAAGGCCAACGAATTATACAATTGTGAATTATACAATTGCAGTGAAATACAATTTTCTCTAGCTTTATACAACAGAAGTGTATATATTGTGTTTCTATTTTTGTATAAAGCGAGAAAAACATATATCCTCTTGCTATACACTTACAATTATGCAATATACATACATTTTAATTCGATTCAACTGTATGCAAAATAAATTATACAATTGCAGCGAAATAGGCCGGCGAATTATACAATTTAGGCCAGCGAATTATACAATTGTATATGTATAGCGAATTATACAGTTTTATGTTTGCTATGGAGCACAATTATGCAAACTTTGCTATAGCATACAAATATGAATTTTTTGTTTGCTATATGTGAAAGTTGCCCAATTTAAAACTCGCTATCACTACTAATTATGGTTATAAATTTTATTTTTTGAAGAAATAAAAACATGGTAATATTTAGAATTTTTATTTTTTAAAATTTAAAATAATAATGTATATTTATTATTATTCTTATTACTTTCTTTATGACAATTTTTAGTTGTTAATCAAAATCAAAACCCCAAGTTGACATTCATGGCACCGAGTAATTTGAATGATGTCTTTAATCCATAATTTCTATTCCTATGGCTGATTTGACCACGTTCATACTTCCCAATTGAATCTGAAACATGTATTACTCTCACGTATTATCAACAAGGCAGAAGGGTCCGATAAAGTAAAGATTTTTATTCCTATGGCTGACTTGACTACGTTCTTTAAAACATGTATTCCACTTGGAAGGAAAGAGATGGGGAGAAGGATAGGTATGTTTCTCCAAACGAGCGTCAAAAGCCTAAATATTCTGAGTGGCCGGACTGATATGCCCTCACGTATTGTCAACAAGATTGAAGGGTCCGATAAAGTTTTGAAGGAAATGAAGGAAGATATATAAACTCTCAACCAGACGGTGACCTCCCACTCCGTCTCTATCAATCAGTTGGAGACCCAAATGGGTCAGATCTCTTCGCATCTTAACCCAGGACAATAAGGCGAGTTGTCTAGTTATACTATGAAAAAACCCAAGAATAAAATTTGAATGGGTACTTGCGTCGTGCCACGACGTTAACTAAGACGCTTCTTGGGAGGCAACCAAGTTTTTAATGCTTTGTGTTTTTATTTTGAATAATGTGTGTTGATTGTGCAGTTTGAAATGTGGAATGAGTTTGAAATATGCAGGTTGGCGAACAAAGAGTCCAGGCGGCGACTCGCCGAAGAGGTCGGCGATCCCGAATTGGACCATAGTCGGACTCAGGGAAACATCAAGTTGGAGTGTGTAAAACTTGGTGGATCTATCGATGAGTCGGTGACTCGCCGAATAGGTCGGCGAGCCAAACTTTGTCCGCCGTTTGAAACCCCAAAATTGACTAGAGGTCCTATAAAACTCAGCGAGGTAAGTTATCTGTCGGTGAATCACCGACCGATTCGGCGAGGATGATTAATATACCGAATGGGCCGCAAACAGGCCAAAGGTTTAAAATTTCAAACTATTTCATATTCCGTTGTTTTAGCTTACACAATCACACCAACACTTTAGATTTTCTATATTTTGCATTTTTATCGCTTTTTTCTCTTTGGTCTCGTGTTCGAAGTTGGATCTCATTATCGCCTAGCGTTTCAAACTATTATTTTGGCTTAAAGGTTGATTTTCCAAACCCTGAACTCTTGAATAGCGGTTAAACTTGAATTCACTTGACAGATTTGTAATGATGGATGATGGGCCTGAAATCATATTTGTTGTGCTAGCTTGTGTATTGTAGTTTCGTAATTGTGCTTAATTGCTTAAAATGCTGATTTCCTGAGTTTCGTGCTTTAAAATTAATTGTAAATTATTGGGTAGCGATAAATTGTTGTTGGTTTTAGTGAGGGTAAAGTCTAAGTAACCCCTATTGTGTTAAATGATGTACTTTTCCCAATGTTGGAGTGTTTGAAGTCATTCTTAAGTAGAGAAGTCGACAAATGGCCAATTTTGACCAAACCGGGGGAAGTCTAAGTACCTCGGATGCATAGATTGTATGGGTATGGGGTTAATTGAATAAGTGTGTTGTTTGATTTTGTTTTCGAGGGACGTGGACTTGATTTTGGAAAGCGGGGTCGAAAATTGGCATGTTGGGTAGTTGGGCGAGCAGGGTCGAGCTCGTCGAACCACTCAACGGTCGCCAAATTCCCCTTTCATCGCCTTTAATTTCATGTTTTTGCTAGTTTAAATTCTTCATTTTATGGGGGGAAGCCTAAGCTCCTCGAGTTTACTCGGCAACCTACCAAAAGTCTCCCTATATCGCCTTTTCTGCGCTCCTAACCCCTAAAACTTACTGTTAATTTTGACGGGCTAGTTTGAGCTGGCCAAGTAGTGTCAGCGATTCACCGAAGGTCCTGAATGTCGCCGACCTTCCATTTTTCTGGAAAATATTTAAGCTAGTTCTCTCGGCAAGCCCGATCTGGCTCACATAAGAGATTCAATGATCGGTTCAGCGAGTATTTCTACAACTTGTCTGCATTTTTCTTGAAGTATTTCTAAATTCTTCCGATGTGCTTTGCAAATATAGCTAGACCAGAATTATGCCACCCCATAAGTTAGCAAAGGGAATCATGTTAAATAAGGATGCAACTTTATCCAAAGGCAAGACAACAAAATTAATCTTCCTACCATAAGTGGAAAGGGTAAAGAAAAGGGAAAAACGCCTGCTCTTGGGTCACTGTAGGTCAGCTCCGACAGTGAGGAAATTTAAACCACTCACCTCACCACTTCTAAGAGTGATGGTGAGCATCAAAACCCTCAGGCTGACATTTCTAATCCAGATGGTGTACATATCAAAACATAAAGTCAAACCGAACCGATGAACCAAGTCAAATAAGAAAAAGACCAACTTATGGTTTGGTTTGATTGGTTTGGCGTTGAAATAGAAAAACCGTTCATTTTTTATTTGGTTTGATCTTAATTAAAAAAATTCAAACCGAATCCAACCCAAACCGACATAATACATATATAATTTTAACTTTTTATGCATAAAAGTATTTATATAATCTATTCTGTAAATATTTTTAAATGTTTTTTAATAATTTACAATATGTACAAATTAGATATATATTCATATTGGGCTCATAACTTGTAAGTTATAATATATATTTATCTTAATTGGTGAAATGATCCAAGCCTAAGATGAACCTAAAAGTTTAAACCCTAGAAACTAGTCATATTCTCACTTTTCACTTTCCAATCTTTAAACCTTCCAAAGAGTTGCTCAATCTTTCCTCTTCTTATTCTTCTTATTCATACGCTCATCTATTTGGTGATAGTTAGGCATGTTTTCCTTTTTCCTTTCTTGCAAATATAAATTTATAAATGAAAATCGTCACTTATTGTGGCTGCTGCTATCACAAGTCCTAATTTTTTGTGTTTTGATTTCATAGATGGAGACTACGGCTGGAGCTAATGTAGAAATGATTATCGACAATCCTCTGGTTGTATCCATACCTCAAAATAAAGGTAAAATCATTCTTCTTCTCTGCAATCATCCTTAATAGCAAAAAAGAACAACTCCAATAGATTGCGATCCTACAAATGGTTATACAGGGAGAGAAACATCACAGATCTGGGATCACTTTGCTTAATTTATTGCTAAAGGAGGAAAATGAAGAGCAAAGTGTAACTATTGTGTAAAACACTTTGTTGTTGAGACAACAAATGAAACTTTTGTATTGTGGTCACATTTAATTGATATACGTCTCAAATCTCCCTTTAGATTTGTTTATAGAAGGAATACAACCTTGAAAGTTGTACCAATCAAAGTAGGGGGGGAAGCGAGAAAATGGAACAAGTTCTATAGAAAAGGTTCTGTAGAGGATATCAGGAGGGTCATTGCCGAATTTGCCATTATTAATGAAAATACATTCAAAGTTATTGAAGGGGAAGGTTTTTAAAAAATTGACGGCCTAATTTTTGCCTAATTTTGAATTACCTCCACAGGTAACTGTGGCTAGACATTTTTTGATGATCTATCAAGAAGAGAAAGAGAAGCTTAAAAAACTTTTCAAGAATCAACATATATGTATTGCTAGTGATTCATGGAAATCACTTCAAAATTCGATGTATATGGACGTGACTGTTCATTGGATTGATGATGAATGGAACTTACATAAAAGAATCCTTAATTTTTTCAATCTCCGGATCACAAGGATGAGACTATAGCTAAAGATATTGAAGCATGTTTGTTGGATCGGGAAATTGAAAACTTGTTTACAGTGACTTTGGATAATGCATATGACAATGATGTTGCCATTAAGCATTTGAAGGCACATATTGATGAATTGGAAAGGAGTCATATACAAAAATGAGTTTTTACATGTTAGATGTAATGCTCATATTTTGAACATAATTGTAAAAGAAGATTTAGATGACAAATTGAGTCAATTTCTTGCATAAAGAATCCAGTGAAATATGTCAGGTCTTCTGCTTCTAGGTTTGTCTCTTTCAAGTCATATGTTGAGAAGACTAAGCTAGAAACTCATGGTCTCTTAAGTCTTGATGTTTAAACTAAGTGGAAATCTACATATATGATGTTAGAAACTGCTATAAATTTTGAAAAGCTCTTTGCAAGAATGTATTTGGATGATCATAACTATTGAAAGTATTGTCTTCAAAGTCAATTGAAAGGACTTCCAACTACAAATGATTGGCAGTTTGTGAAAGGTTTTATAAAGTTTCTTTAAATCTTCTATTAGTAATTTAAAATTTTCAGGAGCTTATATGTTACTTCTAATCTATTCTTTCATGATTTTTTTAATGTTCGAAGTTCTATACTGAGTACTCTTATAGTGAAGATCTGATTTTGATTGACATGGCTGGATGAAGGTTAAGTTTTATAAATATTGGGAGAATATTGAAAAACCTGAAAATTTGAACATGTTGTTCATTGCTATTGTGTTGCATCTTAGGTATAAGATGTGATATGTCAATTTTATTCTTAGCAAAGCATATGGCTACTTGGAGGAAAAACTGAAGGCAGATAATGTGGAAGGTGTGTTAAAACGTTTGTATAATCACTATAATCATTCTTCAACTAAAACTTTTACAGATAACATTGAAGGTGACACTAACATGATGGGTGAAGTTGATGATATATTGCATTCTCAATAGGAGAAACATTTAGAAGATGAGGAGAACACTGGAAAAAATCTGAACTTGATCAATATTTGATGGATAATGTAGAGAAGCCTAATGATTTTAATATCTTGACTTGGTGGAAAAGTTCATCGAATATATATATCCAACTATATCAAAAATGGCAAGGGATATTCTTTCTATTCCCGTGTCCATTGTTGCATCTGAATCAGTTTTCAGTATAGGTGATCGTATTCTTGATTCATACCAGAGTTCTTTATAACCAAAGACATTAGAAGCACTTATTTGTACTCAACAATGGATACAGTCACCTTCTAAAGAATGGAAGGTTCAAGATTATTTGGAGGAAGTTCAGAAAATTGCAAGAAGTTAAAAGAAGGTAATTTACTAATTTAATTCTTAATTCTCCATTTTTGCTATTAATTTTCTACGTTGAAAACAACTTTATGCTAGTTGAGATCTAATAAAGTTGAGTTGACAAGTGATTCAATATCTAATTACTCATTGATGTGCTAATAATTCTTTTCCTTTCAAAATGTCCAGGTGCTCCTTTGAGTGTCTATTAGTTCAATGAAAAAGTTTTTTTGCAATTCTTTTGATATGTAGGTATTTCCTTTCCCTTTATTGAAATAGAGTTTTACGATTCTTTATTATCTAACAAAGTTAATTTTATAAGTCTAGTTACTCGTTCACGTGCTGATAATCTTTTTTTTTTTTTATAGATTGTACGTCTAGGTGATCGTTTGAGTATATATTAGTTTGGATGAAGAAAATATGCAGATGATCATGGTGGTTAAAGCTTATTGGAGTAGCTTTGCAGTTTTTTTGTTGGAGTTTTACGAGGATATTTTACTAACATAATGTGAAGTGTTATGTTTTTAATTTTCAATGTCAAAATAGACTTACTATTTATAAATTATTTGCTCCTGCTGATCATGTAAGGATCTGGATGATAAAAAATTATAGAAATAAGATTGAAATGAAATGGTTATTGAGCAGTTGTCAGGATGTTGGGTTATTGAGCAATAGTTAGGTGGTGTTTCTCTTCGTATCTTCGTCTATCTCGATGTGTTGTCTTCTGATGTTATCAAATCCTCATTTTGTGGTTGTTTCCTTTAGCTTTCTGTTGGATTTATGATGTCTTAGTGTGATGGGTATTGTTTCTTAATTGTTCTTAGTCATTTCCTTGAGTTGGCATAATATCGAGCTAAAAACTTTGAAGATTAGTCATTTCCTTTAGCTTTGTGGTCGTTCTTGCTGTTCTTAGTCATTTACTTTAGTTCTTAGTCGTTTCCTTAATCGTTATTTCTTTGTTGCTCCCATTCCCGGATCTGCTGCTTGATTTTGTGATTGGGTCTAGCCGAAGCTTGTGGGTTTGCAGCCGGTGTTGGTATTTCTTGGCTACTCTTTTGAGTTTTGTTCGTTGTTCCCCATCTTAAATCTGCTACCTGATTTTTGTTGAGTCTATGCTATTCCGTTTGCGTTGTGATTCATGTGTTGCATTTAAGTTTGATACTGTTTAAAGTTATCATTTATGGGTCTAGGCTTCCAAGATAATCTGATATGACTAAGCATTTATAGTTTATCCGCATTCTTAATCCAATAGTTTACTTTTATCTCTCTCGAATATCTTTTGTGGTCTTATGGCCTAATGTGGTTTACTTTAATCTAGTTTTGCCTTCTAAAATGCTTACATTTGCCAATCGAGTTGGTCTGAAATCTCGTTTTTTTTATTGTATTAATATTCAAGTCTTAGTTTATGTTTAAGTTTGATCTTTGAGATCATTTGAACTGGGACATTTTTGATGTTGATCTCTCTTGCTGAACATTTAGTCCCCTGATGTTAATTCCCTGTATTTTTTATGATCTAGCTGGTGCATCAAAAGAATTAAATAATTAATACCTTTTAATTTATCATGTCATATTTGTACCAAACTAACAAAAATCTTCACAAATACTAGAATTATGATGTTGAATTGATTTCTCTATGATCTTACCTGGGCTTTGCATTATAAGGACCTAGTTAAATACTAGATCAAAAATTTGTATGCTAACTTGAATTCTCTAGATAATTTTGACATTGGTGTCCAATGAAAGTCGTCTAGCTTAGAACCAAAGTGATCAAATTATCTACACACAATGCTCGACAAAATAAAAGAATGAGACACCAAATTATCTGCATCATAGGAATGGCTTCTCCTATTGTAAAACCTAAATATTCTTTTAAAACTACTTTATTTTTAAGTATGTTATGTATTTAAAATGTTCAAAAATATAGTAATATCAACAACTTAAAAAATTTTGACTCTCAATATTTCTTACGTGCTCACATAAAAATGTTGGGACAAAGAAGAATATATATTTGATATTTGCATAAGAAAATATTCTACATCATAATAATTAAAAATTCAAAATATTAAATTAAAACATGTTTTTTTTATATTTTACATGAAAAATTACAACATTTCTGAAAAGTCACAACGTCTTGAAAAAGTTGTAACTGATTGAAAAATCGCAATCCTTTGAAAAAAAATCAGAACTTATTGGTAAAGTCACAACTCTTTGGAAAAAATAACAACATTGAAAAATTACACCATTTGAAAAAAAATCACAACTTATCAAAATAGTCACTACCTAAGTTAGACATATTATATTAATGTAACATTCATATGAGAAATTCATGTTTTTAAAGTAATATAGAATATAAAATATAGATATATATATAAATCCATATTGATTTAAAATCAATTTAGTCTCAATTTTAATAATACCAATACAATATATCTATTCATTTAGTATAAACGAAGTTCAGTTGGGGCAGCTACTGTATATCTATATTCAAGTTATGGGCAGACAATCGTATCAGACTAACATTATATCAGAGTTGCACCATTGATTTTGTCCTTCGCATACTATGGATTTTTGTGTTCAAACTGATGTTTCTATTTTTTCCGCATTTATATTTCGAAATCATGTCAGATCATTCTTTACTGTTCAAGTCATTTCCTAGTTTAAAGGATTTTCCTTGCGAGTATACAGGCTCATTACGTGCACTGTTGCAATCAAAGTGGCAAATGTGGACCATAGGAGAATTCTTCAGTCACAAACCAAATAATAAAAGGAATTTGATTGCCCAAAGTATGGCTAAATAAAACACCCAAGCCAATCCTGCATAGTAATTTGATGAAGGTCAAAGAGGCTAGGGCAGAGGCTCAAGAGCAAAACAGGCTCTCCATTAGTATGAAACTATTCTATAGCTAATGCATAGGCAATACCATTACACCAATAGATTCTTATAATCTAGCACGATGCTCATCTACAAATTCTTAATAGCAAAAAGAAAGATCTTCTGTTGTTGGACTGTACACTGTTGTGATAAAAATTACAGCACGGATTTAGCAAAAAATAACAGTATCACCTCACAGAATGCATTTCACCAGCTGGGGAAAAACAAAGGGAGAACAAAACTTCAGCCAACTTCACTATTTCATTTTTCTTGAAATTATTTTTCATGTTGTTTGTTTTTCCTTGGCTCTCCCTTCCCCTGTTACGTCTTTTCTTTTTTATGTGCTTGGGCAGGCGCAAGGAAGGCTGGTATGTATGTTTAAAGGGATTCACCACTTGCTGATATCACTGTGATTATCTGGTTCGGAACTCATTCCTGAATCTAGTCAGATTGTGGGAGAACTTATCTCTGTTCTTCTGATCCAAGCTTCGAGTTATGTCAGCCATAAGTTTGTCAAAGCACAGTGAAAGACGGTGTTGTTGGTCTGCTGGCTGCAAATAAAAATGGATAAATGGGAGCTGTCAGCACAAGTGAATCGGTCATCAGTCCCGCAAGCATTGCTCCACATGATACAATGATACTACCAACCCACCTCTTCCGCCTTGTAGCAGGAAGAAAGACTATTCGTGACAGTGATACCAAATAAACCAACAATATAGAAACAGACAAAATAGGTTATCCCTAACAAAAATTTGTTGGCCATACCTGTGAAGACAAAATCTGAGCTCTTAAGTTTGAGAACATCTGCAAGGTGCGAGTCATAATTGTATCAGGTATACTAATAACCAACAATTCCTCTCCACTATGAGCACATTTTGGAATCTAAATCATTCTTGCTTTCATAATATAATGCATTCACTAAATAATTTCGTCCTATCGACAAAATCCCAAATATCAAGAAATCTGCGGTGCAGGTGGTATAGAAATTGTTAGCCCCCTCTAGAGATCTTTTGCATCAAAAGTCGAATAATCCACTGGATTAAAATGATTGCTTTAACAAGGAATATTAGTCATAAGGAAACTCCATTAAACCATGACAACTTTTTAGAAAGAAGCAATGGACTATGCAGAGGGACAACATCTGGCACAGTGGATAGGGAGACTATTTTTGGATCTTTAATTAACATAGAAGTTTTTAAAACTAAGAACACCTCAACCGCAAATGCAGGATTAATTCAACATTCATAAAGTTATGCTTTGTTTTCGTAACTACTATAATTTCATGAAATTAAGATTGTAGATACTGTGCCTTTATCTGTGTGCCTGTCATAGTCAAGTTTGCATCTTGTAGTTTTTGAAATAATAAAAAGAAAGGAATCTTAGTGCTACAAAAATCAGCGTCACCTCTTCGCTAATGAGTATCATACTCAGCATCGGTCGACTTAGGCTCCACTGGTTGCCACAATCTTCAAATAGAACAATCTCCAACACAGTCTTCAATATCTATCAGGGAAAAGGATCACGTTGGCATAAGAAATGAATAAGTTCAATTTCATGAGACATTATTTCCTTCTAATTCAGTAGCCTACTACTGTGAGGTAAAAGTTTTAACCAATGCATAATACTTTCCATAAACATTGTACTCCCATAATAAATAAGGCAAGCAAGGGGAGAGTTTCAAAAAAAGTAAAATGGAAAAAGTGTCCCCTTTTGATTAGCTAGTTTCCAAGAGGGAGAAGGTCTAATGACAATTGATAAGGTAAAGACCATAAAATCAGTACCAAGAAGTTACTATGAAGGGAACAAGAAGTGAATTACAAAGTTTGGCCATATCCTCAACAACATACGGTGTAATCCCACAAATGGGGTCTGGAAAGGTTAAAATGTACGTATGTATATCTTACCCCTACCTTTATAGGGTAAAGAGGTTGTTTCCGATAGACCTCTGTTCACAAAGATAGTTATTCAGAGAAGGGTTGCATAAGAAAAATGACAACAAAATATGAAGATACAGATCAAAATGGAGCAATAGATAGCAAAAAACACATTCAATTTTTTGACAATATCCCCATGCTCTCTAAGTTATCCAAAATTGTAGCATGTAAAACCCTTATGCCAAATGTACAGATTTTAAAATAAACATCTGTGTTTTATCTGAGAAGTAAAGGCAAGGGAAAAATGTATTACGATCTGTTCTCTACCACATTACACAAAGACATATGAGTTCACATGTTCAATGAGTTTCTATATACATATATTCTACACAATACATAATACACTTTTTTCCAATGTGGAATACAGTTTACTATATATATTAATTGTCTAACATCCCCCCCACCACACACACACACGCACATCACCCACCAAGCTGATATATATAAGTCATATGTTTCGATTTGTTACAAATGTAATAATACGAGGACAATAAAGAAACTTGGATAACATGTAAGTCAGCTGATCATTGGACTTCACAGTATCTTCTCTCTAATAAAGTGTGAAAGGCAGTCTCAATGTGTTTAGTTCTCTTGATGGAATACTGAATTTGATACAATATGAAGGATAGCTTGATTATCACCCACAAGTTACATCATATTGATTTTTATAGAATTTACTGAGCAACTGTTTTATCCAAACTAGATCACGAGTTGCTAGAACCATTGCTCGATTTTCTGCGTTTACACTAGATCAAGAAACCACCATATGTTTCTTTGCCCTTTTAGGACACAAAATTACCTCCAGCTAAAACATAATATCCAGACATAGAATGTGGTGATCTATCCATTCAACATCTGTATATCCAATGATCAACTCATGGCATCAGTCCCAGAAGAGTAGTCCTTTGTCTAGAACTGACTTGGCATGTACGTACAACTGCATCCTAATGACTACCACAGGGAAAATAAACTAACACTCACGGAAAAAGAAATGTCAAGTCTAGTCACGGTGAGATAACTAAACATATCAACCGACTATCTATATCTTCTATGATCATTGAGCTCCACTATCCTGGCAACAGTTTGGCATTCAGCTCCATAGGCCATCATTCTATGTCTCCTCGAGAATGGCATACTTTCATTGTGAAACAACAATATCAAAAACTAAGTAATCTCAATACCTAGAAAACACTTGTCTGTCAAGGCCTTCAGTCTAGAAAATGCCAAAAGTAGGATTGGGCATAAACACCGGAAAATCGAAACACCGAACCGAACCGAATTTTTTCGGTATTTCGATTTCGGTTTTTCGGTTTTCGATTCGTTATTCGGTATACTTTTTGTATTTTTCGGTATTTCGGTTCGGTTTTCGGTATGTAATTTTGTGTTATTCGGTATTTCGGTTTACCGAAATATATTATATTATAATATATATTTATATTATATTAATTATTAATGTTAAATAATAAAAATTATAATTTAAAATAAAAAATTGAAAACAAAAAAATTTGTAAATTTTTAAATTTTAAAAAGCCCACTAAGCAGGCCCATTAAAAAAACCGAAATAACAAAATCGAACCGAAATAATATAAACCGAACCGAATTATTTCGGTTCGGTGTTCAGTACACGTTGTACAAGAACCGAAAACCAAAAAAACCAAAACCAAATCGAATTGCCGAATCCCCACCCCTAGCCAGAAGAGATGTTGCTTTAAATTAGTGATATTGTCATGATCATTGCCTGAGCTAACAATATCGTCAAAATAAACAACAGATTCGAAGTAGAATATCAATAAAACAAAGAATGATCAATTTCAATGCGACTCATACTAAACTTTTGATTACTATGCCAAAACTCCCAAACCAGGATCGAGAAGTGCAATCAACACACCAGACTCCCTTGATATAAAAATCTAGGTGATTGCTCCATAAAAACTTCTACTCAAGCTCACCATGGAGAAAAACATTCTTAGCGTCCAACTTTTTGAAACTGAACTTTTTTTTTGAAACTGAATTCTGAGTGTCCAACTTATAAAGAAGTCAATGCCGGATAACAACCATAGAGAGAAAAAGACAAACAAATGGTATCTTAGCAATGGGGGATAAAGTATCAATGCAATTGTGAGATAATAAGACTATAAGATTTTGAGAGAGAACTCAGCTTGATTATTCCTCAAGTTATTGGGGTTTAAATTTCTAAGTTTATATGTCCTTAAAATTAAGGAAATTTGTACAAATTGGTACTTAATTACAATAGGTGTAAATCAAGCTACCTACTAATTACATATATGCTATAATATTCTCACGATTGTTAACACTCCCCTTAAGCTTAATGCATACAGATTATATGTACCAAACTTGCTACATCTATAACTCTTTCTAGGACCAGCTAGGGACTTGGTATGTTTGCAAGTTATCACTTGACTGCATGAACCGTGTGACAATGTTTCCTGAGAGTACGTTCTTATGACGAAATGACAATCAATCCCCGTGTTTGTTCCTCTCCTGAAACACGGGATTCGATGCAATGTGAAGTGCAACTTTCATATGGCACATAAGTTCCACTTTTGTAGTCTCTCCAAATTTCAACTCCTTTAGTAGTTTCTTGATATATACATATGAGTTCACATGTTGCCACTACTATAGCCCAATATTCAGCCTCTACACTAGAGCTAGAAATCATATTTTGTTTCTTAGTTTTCCAGGAAACCAAACTTCCCCAACTAGAACACACTCCAGAACTGAATCGTTTATCAGAGGGTGACCCTGCCAAGTCTACAAATGGATTTCCAACAATTTTCTGTGTCCTAAATCTTAGTAAAATAGTATTTTTCCATAAGTAGATTTTATGTATCGAAGAATGCAAATATATGCATTCCAATGAATGAAACCTGGAGAATGCAAGAAGTGACTTTCAACACCAGGAAGATAACAACAGTCATTACTTTGGAGTTGGTGGTCCTTGTTTACTTGTGGTGAAAGAGGGGATATGCTAAATTTTGTCACAAGGAAGATACTGGTACTAGTCATGCTACTACACAGGTATTGAGAAATGTTGGAGGTGCACAAGCTCAGATTCAACCAGCTAGGGAAACTCCACAGTGCCATGTGGTGTCACGAGATCAAATCCAAGTAAGTTCAATGAAGGTAGAAGAAGTTCGAGATTGGCCTCAACCTAGTATTACTAGAGAGATACCCAACTTCTTGGGACTAGATGCATATTACAGAAGATTAGTGGAGGGTTTCTCACGAAGATAACCGCTCTATTGACACGTTTAACTCGAAGCTGTGGTGTTTCAGTACTCAAAACGGATGTGAAGAGGGTTTCCAAAAATTAAAGACTCCATTAACTCCGACTCCGATTTTGACCTTACCTACGACGGAGGGTGGTTTCATGATTTATTCTGATGCATCTCAAGTTGGATTGGGTTGTGTCTTGAGGCAGAATAGTAAAGTGGTGGCATATGCTTCTCAACAGCTAAATATTTATGAGAAGAATTATTTGATACACGACTTACGATTGGCCTCAATAGTATTTGTACTCAAGATCAGGCGTCACTATCTTTGTGATGAGCTGTCTGAAACCTATTTTGATACATATCAAGCATAGAGATGTGAATCTGAGGCAACGACGGTGGTTTGAGCTATAAAAAAAATTATGATCTTACTATCTTGTATCATCCCGGAAAGGTGAACGTGGTGGCAGACGCCTTGAGTAGAAAGTCCATAAGTAGTTTGCCGGATTCACCGTTGAAAAGCGATCTATGGTCATGGATTTTCAGACATTGGCCAGTTGGGTAGTTTAAATTGATCATAAACTGGGAAGGTTACTTGCAGATATCACGGTACAATGATCCTTAGTTGGAGAAACCAAGACTAGCCAATATGAAGACCCCCATGTTGCTAGACTACGAGATGAAGTGCAAAAGGGAGGTGTTAAGGCATTCACTATGGATAGCGAAGGTGTGTTACGTCGACATGGTAAACTGTGTATTCCCACAATGGGTGATGTGAAGCAGCTAATTCTTGTAGAGGCTCATATCCACTGCATTTTCTCTACAAAACTCCACATTCTCCCACCCACAGTCCCCGAACAAAAAGATGTATACAAGGACACAAAGGAGAAAGAAGATACCTCATGAAATAAAAGGGACAAAACATACTGTAGGGATAGGGGTCATCAACAAGGGCAGAGTTCCCTGCCGAAATACGGGACTGACGTGGCTAAACCCAAATCTGTGCCACCTATATGCTGTTCCTAAAAAAGTTCTAGAAATAATTATTGCTTAAAATAAAAAGAGCAGTTGGAACTTACTTCAAGAAATATGTTTGGACAGTCTGCTAAATGCTGCGCCAGGTTAAGCGCCACAGGGGTGGTAGGTGACTCTCCAGTTGTTATGTGTTCGAAATAAAATGTAGCCAAGTTGTCCACCGCAGATGCACACTAGAATAAAATGATTAGAGTTAGTCTGTTGAGAATAAATTACAAGTTTATCCAAGAAGCCTTGTTGAAATGTGACCATCTCAGATTAGGAGTTTTAAGTTGTCAAGAAGAACACAATATTTAGTACTTAATTATATTATGTCTGACTGACATGTGGACCTGATTTTTTATCATGGGCCAAGCATGTAAAAGCATTTTTTTCTTCTGGGGTGGCGACAACATCTGAACCTTTGTCTGCACAGATACCATGTTGAAATGTGTGACCACCTCAGGTGAAACCTTAAGCTTTTACCACACTTCTAATTATTTAGTTATAGTATGTCCCTGACACTTGCGAAAACTAAACAGATACAAAGAAATGACGTTTGACATTTCAAGGGAAGTGGTCGACAAAACACAACCTGTGATTTGATATTTTCATCCAGTACTTTAAGTCCAGACTCAAGAGATCCAGCAATAAATGTAAAGCTACTTGAGTCCAAGTTAAGTATCAACTGGATCTGGTTTTTCATCATGATCTCCAGAAATGTGAAGTAAGCTCCTGAAAGCTGTAAGATAAGACGATTGGAAGTGGTTATGTTTTAATAATGGAAGAAATATAACATGATTATTTACAGAAGGTAAAGGAATATATACACCTCAGAATTCATGCAAGTGTGCCCCACTGAAAAGGATGCAATCAGGGATGAAACTACTATTCAAGATAAACAACTCAAGTAAATTAAGTAAATTTGACAGTACTGCTCGTTCGAAGAGAATTGCAGCAATATAGCTGAAATGAACAAATTAATTTTTGCCAGAATAACAACAAAAAGGTCCACTTTTCAAATTATGGGGTCCCTATTTTAAAACTAAGTTGCCTGGACTCTCCAAAAATGCTACCTCACCCGTGCCGGATCCTTAAAAATGCACTACTTGTGAAGGATCCGATACACACCTGAATGATATCTTTGAAGAGTCCGAGCAACAACGGTTTAAAATATTTGACTCAATTATATCAAGCAAAAGAAAATGTAATCTAGACTGCTAATATGGGAAAGATCATAAGAAGGGAAAAACTTGATTATCCCCTCAAACTACGTTTGGTATTTATAGTACAATATAAACAAGGGCTTTACCGTGATTTACTTTTTTTAAAATTGGCAAGTTAACTTAATAGAAATTCATACAATACATTGTATGAGACCATTTAAGTATTGGAGCTGGTTTTATGAATAAGCAGTTATGTTTGGATAGAAGTCCTAAACCATAAGCAGCTATGTTGCTCAGACTCTTCAAAAATGTTGACGGATGATCCTCAAAAATATTGTATTTAGGAAGGATCCAACACGGGCGCGCCAATAATTTTGGAGAGTCCGAGCAACTTAGATAAGCAGTGTGTTCGATAAAGAAGTGCCGAAAAGTAAATTCTGTCAAAATTACTGAAATGTCGTCAAAATTTTAAACACACAGACGTTCTTTTGGAGAATCTCCTCCAAAATTTTAAATAAAATTATGCATTACAATAATTATGTCTTGTAATTTCCATCTTTAATGCTAAAGATTAGTTTCAGAATTTCAAAATATTTTTGTGTTTGTTTTCTCTACTGGACAAACAAGTATAATTTTGTTTGTTTGACAGAAGAAAATAGAAGATCCAATATGCAAAACTAAATAAGTTATTTGTGGATATATGACCAAACAATTAAAGGAGGACTAGAATTAAAAAGAGAAGATCTAAAATTGTACAAAACAATCCAGAATTTGATGTTTCAACAAAATAATAATGTCTAAAAATTTAAACAACACATAGAAAATATAGTTTTATATTTAATTAGGAGAAGAATCTTAATTACCACCTTGAAAAGTTAACAGAAGATCAAAGAATGAAGACAACTGATTAAAAAATATTTGCAAGAAATTTTCCTTGTCAAATATACGTGCCATAACACTCTCCTGATTTACCAGAAGCCACTGAGGGAATTGAGTTTGTTGGAAAAAGGAAAATTTCCAGTGTAATGTGACAAGAATGCTGCAGTGAGTAAGCTCAAAATTCAGTCTAAAATGAGTGAAGATTTCAAGAAGAGGAAGCTTCTTACTAATCTTAGGACTCATCATATAAACCCATTCTCATGGGTTGTATATTCATCAAGAAATACAAAGAAGCATCCTCTTCTTGAATTCTTCACCGTTTAATTCCTAGTAAAATGAGAAAGAGACTCCATATCTGAGATGTGAACTTAGGAAGAAGAAAAAAATGGTTGACATCTCCAGCTCCATTGTTACAAAGCAAACTTCTGTTACATAAATCAATTCCCCTTTTCTGTAATTGTGTGTGAAACAAGCTCCTTTCACCATTAACCATGCGAAATGTTCCTCTTTCATAGGAGCTTTGTTTTTCCAAATACACTTACAAGGCCAATTTTCAGTTGGGGGAGGACTTAACTGCTTGTAGCATGATATAACAGAGAAACATCCCTTAAAGTCACATTTCCAGCATAAAGAGTCATCTATGGACAGAAGGGCAGGAAAACTGTGTAGCTAAGAAAACAAAGAACAAAGGTTGTCCACTTCCCAATCATTCATATTACGTCTGAATGTACATCCCAGCAAGAGTTAGAATAATACTTCAGGATTCTGAGCCACTGTATGTAGAATCTTACTTTCATACATTCCCAATTTATACTAAAGTATTCAAAAAATGTCCCAGTGAGTCCTCAGATGCTTCCATATACACATGTTTTGGAGAGAAATCATTGTGGGATCATCCATGGATGAGAAATCCATATTTTGTCACAACGACATCTCTCAACAATGCTCCCAATTCCTTATTGAACCTCCAAAGCCACTTAAGCTGCAAATTTTTACTTTGAATCTTAAGTCTCTATTTTCTAATACCAAAACCTCCCGACTTGACTGTAGACACTTCACTCCATCTAACCAAATTAAAGGTTGCAATCTCTCTATTACCGTGCCACAGAAATTCTGTGTATTTTGTCTATTTTATGCACCACCGCTAATGGAAAACGGAACGACATGGTATAGGTGGGTAATGAATCTAGTATTCTTGATCATCACTAACCTTTGCCCAAGAAAAGATACTTCCTCTTCAAGAAAGAGTTTTATATTTGCAGCCATCTTTGAAGGTCGGCTATTTCTTTGTGTTCTTACGAATCATATAATGTATTAACAAAGACAGAAAGAGGAAAAGGGAAGAGGAAAAAAGGGAAAAAGGAAAAGGAAAAAGAAAACCAAATCAACTTCTTCTATGAATCTACTCACAACTTACACAAGACTCGAAAATGGCTCAAGTCTCCTCAAAGCAAAATATACAGCCAAACAAATGGCACGCCAAACAAATATAGAACTATCAGTAGCTCCTATCACATCCATATTTAAAAATGTAATCTTCAAGAAGAGAGTTTTGTATTTGCAGTACGCATCGTTGAGATAGGCTATTTCTTTGTGTTCTTACAAATCATACAATGTATTAACAAAGACGAAGAAAAAGGAAAAGAAAAGACCAAGGAAAAGGAAAACGAAAACCAAATCAACTTCTTCTATGAATCTACTCCCAACTTGCACAAGAGTCAAAAATGGCTCAAATCTCCTCAAAGCAAAATATATACCCATACAAATGGCACGCCAAACACATAAAACTATCAGTAGCACCTATCAAATCCATATTTAACTCGGTGCATATATGATGCTCCCGTTCTTCGTTGGGAGTATACACCCAAATAAGTATAATGATGCAAAAAATTGTTGGAGCTTGTTGCGAAGTTCATATGTTCCAAAATCAAATAAAATATTTTTGTTCAAAGCATAAAGCACCAGAAGTTTTAAAATTCAAAAATAATACCAGTTGAAATGTATCAGTTTGTTTAACATTGTATAATTAAAGGAGTTAAAATTCATGTAATAAGCGTCTCAAAATATAAAATAACAAGAGAGCTTCTGAATCAAGCAGCTCTTAATTTTATACCTTTCTGTACGAGAGTATATCTGCCAAAGGAATAGATAGTGTCATCCTCATAGCTATGTCAAAAGCATCTGCAAGCGCTCTGTCTCCATAAATCTCAAACACCCCAAAATTGACGTAGTTACCAGCAAGTGCTACAGTGCAGAAGCAAAAGAAATTACAGAATGAAAGGACCATCAGTTCAGTTGTTTATGCTCACATTTGTTAATATATTACAATTTCAGGATTACTGTATTGTTCATTAGCTAAATACACAGAGGGGAGAACACAAACAATCTGTTGGGAAAAGAGCAGCATATATTGTCTACGAGAAGACAAAGAGAAAGGGGAAACAAAAGGAAAAAAAAACAAAGGTAAGCAAAACTAGCTTAAATAATTTTTCATTTGACTGTGAAGAACAATACCATCATATAATCCAGGTTTATAGAAAAATCAACTTTATAAAATAAACTAATTTCTTATTTAGAGGAAGAAACTCTTTCAAAATGAAATCAATAAGCTACTCAAGTTAAGTTCATCACAATAGAAGGCAAAAAGACAGAGAAAACAAGACAACCAAAAGCACAAGTAGTGAGCTCGGAAACTCTTCTCCGTGGCATCAAACTTTTTGTCAGGAGATAGTCTTGCAAGCAAACAACATATAGGAAGACTTCCGTTTGAAGGGCCAAAATTTACATGAATATTTAAGTCATTACCAATATAGATAGATTAAAAGCTAAAAATCCTACCTCTTGAAAGAATTGTCAAGGAAATCCAAACACCCTTATATTTGAACTGATACATATCCACATGATTAGGCAGAGAGAGAATTCTGGATCCATATGCAACAATCAATTTGCTGACTTCACGAAAAAGAAGAATGCCACAGGGAGATGAAGTTTCAAAAGTCAGTCGTTGGGACTTGTTCAGCACAAACTCAGCTACGAATTTAAGTAATGGTGTTGTCACCTATTCCATGCATTAAATAGAGAAGGAGACATAGTTAGATCAGCTCCAAAGGCAGAAGAAGCTAAAAAGACTCTAAGTGTGCACCAAAGCACGAGCACTATCAAGGAATCAATTTCCATGTAGTTTAATAGATGATTTTCTTAAATTGTAAGGGAAAATCCCCCTATAAGTTGACATCCCAAAAAGCAAGTATTATTTGTTTTCAATAATTGTTGGATCTTGTTAAGCCAACCAAATTTTAACAATCTGGTAGTAGTACTCTTCATTTCACCAGCACGTTAATTCATATACAGAAACGTTCTATATCCAGGATCCACAGTGCAATAAGGGTCGCTCATTATTGTAATAGCAAGCAAATGTCAAGAGAGAAGCATAAACATAGTATATTAGATGTACTTCCACGGGGTATAACTTCTACGGAAGAATGTGTGGTAAACAGAATGGTTGTAAAGATTAAAACCAGGAGCTCTACAGAACAACTTTTCTTTTGACAAGTTAACATCACAGTAATTAATCATCAACCCATAAGTGTTGGCCACCAAAATGAGTTTTTACATCAAAAGATCCAAAAGAAAATGTTATAAACTAGAGAATAACACTAGGTCCTTGATCTTCTATAGGGAGCCTAGGATGTCAATAACGGATACTGGATCATCTATGTACTCTGAATTACACCAGTAACAAAACATACGAATACAATTCATTTTCAATCTTTTCAAGGAGCTGTGAGGTATCCAAAACACCTAGAGTTCCTTTCCTTCCATATGGTCACCGGAACATTTCTCCGTCTGTCCTTGTGTGTGCTGCTTTCCTCCTCTGTAGTCCAGCTTGTCAGGGCTTCTCAGGTTCTTCCTGGCATTTTACACCTAATGCCTCTTAAGCTAATAAACAGATCCCATATCTGACTGGTCATCTTACAATATAGGAACAGATGGTTAACTGCCTCAACACTTTGTCCACATAAATAGCATCTTGAGACCATATGAATTTCCATCCTCCATAGCTTATCATGAGTTAGAACTGGCTTTCTCAAAACCACACAATTATATGGAATTTTGACTTTCTGTAGGAGTTCCAAGAGAGAAAGCTTAGTTGTGATCCCATCTGGTTCAGATCCTTGTAAGCAGTACTTACAGTAAATAGCTATTACTATGACTTCCATCTGATTGTGTCTTCCTCATCCTATAGTCCCTTAAATTGATATAGAGTGCCACGAAAATTAGTCAAACTCTCCATCAATCAGTCCTGCAGCAAACTTCCCTCTTGTGTTGACCAAACTTCATTCAATGTAGCCCCCTAATGCTGATTAAGTTGAAAATACAAGGATACAACTGCTTAAGACTTCCAATCCCCAACCAGTTATCCTACCAAAACAATATCCTCCTCTTCCTTCCATCCTTCACATTATAGCAAAGTTTTTCTGAGAAACCAGACCACAAGTTTCTAATGGATTTCCACGGACTAGTTTCTAATGGATTTCCACAGACTATAGGAGTTTTCACTGCTCTGGTCTCCTAAAAGCATTCCTTCCTATATTTAGCTCTTATCACAGTGCCCTTAAGTGTTTGTCCTTCATTTAGGTATCTCCAATCCAAAGCCGTACCGTCTTGTTTCTTTGAAATATATAAAGTTTCCTATTTGACCAGAGGAAAACCTCTCCTCTGCATGTTTCCTTGCCATAAGAAATTCCTTCTGAGGGCATCTATACTTTTATCCACATTTCTAGGAAGAGGAAACAAAGACATCAAGTAGTTAAAGCATCTAAGAAAAGGTTGATCAGGACTGCCTCCAAGAGAAAGGTACTGCGATTTTCTGATTCCACCTGGTCAGCCTTTTCTCACATCGGTGTTTCGAATGACTTGGCAGATTCAGTCATAATCTGCTCCACCAATGAGCTGGCAGATTTGATTATAATCTGCTCCACAAATAGTAAATTTGGGATTAGATTATATTATTTTAGGAAAATAGTTTAGAGGAAATCCCTTGATTCAAGAATTGTCTAAGAATTAGGGACTGATCTTGGTTGTTCTCTTATAAATATTGTACAAATACTATGAGTAGAGAAATACTTTTGCAGTATCTAAACTTTCATGGTATTAGAAGCAGGCCCATCATGATTTGTTGTTCACCGGTGTTGGGCCCCCATTAAGAAATGTTCTCGCTCCAGTTTAGGTCTGGGAGTGCGGGAGAGTATTAAGAAGTTTCACATCGGTAGAGGGATTGAAAATTGGTCTCCTTATATGGAGTTGGACAAACCTCCCCCCATGAACTAGCTTTTGGAGTTGAGTTAGTCCATGTGTCATATATTTACAGTGTTTAGAAGGATGGGAAATTGGCTTCTTTGTATGGACTTGAAAAAACCTCCTCTCATGAGCTAGCTTTTGGAGTTGATTTAGGCTCAGGTGTCATGTCTTTCAGGGTATTAGAGCGGAGACTTTTTTCTTCCAATATCACATGGATAAAACAGCATTTGAAGGAGAGGATCTTTCTGAAACATCAATATGTTGAATGCCTTGAATCGGACCCGTTACAGCAGAAAGAACGGGGGTCTCGCTTAATTATCTGTCAATTCTGTATTTTGGGCCAAGCCTGTTAGGGCGTAGCTTAGCACTAGATATAGACGCTATGGCAAACCCTATTCTGTATTATGTTCTTGCCTCTCCATAATAAAACTGCTCCCCCTCTTCCCGTGGACGTAGCCAATTTATTGGTGAACCACGTAAATCTGTCGTCTTGTTTTTCGCGTTTATATTTTCTCGTATTATCTCGAATTCCGCATAACAAATTGGTATCAGAGCCTCTCGGTTAATCGGTGTTTTTGGATAATTCGAGATGTCTGCTTTGAACGTGAAAATCGACAAATTCACAGGGAAGAACAGTTTCAGTTTATGGCAGATCAAGATGCGGGCTTTGTTGAAACAGCAAGGCTTCTGGGCGCCGTTGTCGAAAGACAGGAACGCCGTCGTTACTCCTGAGATGGCGATTCTGGAGGAAAAGGCGCACTCGACGATCATGCTGTGTCTCGCGGATGACGTCATCACGGAGGTCTCGGATGAAGAGACTGCTGCTGGTCTATGGTTAAAGCTGGAGAGTTTGTACATGACAAAATCTCTAACCTACAAGCTGCTTCTGAAACAACGTCTATTCGATTTACGAATGGCTGAAGGTACACAACATTGTATACCGTCGGGCCGGGGGCGACTCCGCCCCCCCGGACCCCCGTTCTTTCTGCTTTAACGGGTCCGATTCAAGGCATTCAACACAATAGAAGACAAAAGTTCTCCTCTGGAAGATCCTATAGAAATTATGATGACACAATGAGGCAATGCTTCTCACATGCCCTTCCACTTAACCTCTCATCGATTAAATGTGAAAAACTATCAAGAATGAGCAGAGTCCGTAAAGCTTGCAATCGATGGTCATGGAAAGCTGGGACATCTGAACAAGAGATGAAAAAATCGGGAACTAGAGACCCCAAGATGAACTCCTAGAATTCACTCGTGATTTTTTGGTTAATAAATTCCATAAAACTGGTCCTTGGTAAATCTTATCTCTTTTGCTCATCGTTAAGGATGTGTGGGAAGATGCTAGGAAGACATATCTGATGTAGAAAATGTCTCAAATTTTTAGTTAAAAACTAAACTATGGCAAGCCAACCAGGGTGAGAAGAAAGTCACTACTCATTATAATAAAATGGTTTCTTTGTGGCAGGAGTAAGACCAGTATTACGATTATGAATGGGGGTGTATTGTGGATAGTGTGAAAGCAAAAGGGAAGAAAATGAGAGACTACCTTTTATAGCAAAAGGAGTTCAACAAGGTCAAGTCGCGAATCGTAGAAAAAAATCCTATGCCCCCACTTTGTGAAACTTTTTCTGAAGTTAGGAAAGAGGAAACTAAGGGTAAAGTTCTATTAAAACCTGATTTAACTGTTGAACTAAAACTTGTTAGACTCTTCAGTTCTTGTACCAGGTGAAGAATGGAGATAACAAAAACAAAAGGTCATGGTGCGATCATTTCAAAAAACATTGGCACACCCGTGAAACATGTTGGAAGATTCATGGAAACCACTAAACTGGAAGAAGAGAGTTGATAATCGTGCCTTAAAATATCAAAATCGACAGGCCCTCCAAACAACTTATTTTGATCAGGGCAGCAACTTTCTCCAGAAACGTCTCCATTTAAAAGGGAACAACTAGAAATTATACACAAACTCCTTCAATCTCCACAATTTCGTCCAAATGCACCAAATTCTTCAAATCCTTCTTGTTCTTTTACTGAAACTGGTATTATCATCTGCTTTTCTTAGTGCCAAATAGATTCTTGGATCATAGAACCACCCATTGCATAGAGTTCACTCCAAAAACATTCTTCCAGATGTTCACTGACCACCACCCATTGCATAGAGTTCACTCCAAAAACACTCATCATTGCCTCAGAATTGGTGCACAAAATAAATAGATCAGCAAGCAGGTCTTTGATCCATACGAACCACCATAATCTAGCTCTCGGTCCATCCCCCACCTTGATATGTTAATTTGCTTCTAACTTGGGCCATAAGTTTCTAATCGCTCTCCAAAACCCCACTCCATAAGCATCCGTGCTTATGTTACTACACCAGAATCCATCCTCCCTATATTTACATTTAATCAAATCTTTCCACAAAGCTTGCCTCTCCTCTGTGTATCTCCACAACCATTTCATCAAAAGACTTGTTATGCTTCCTCAAATCTCTGATGCCCAAGCCACCTTTGTCTTTTCTATATGCAAAATTGTCGCCCACTTGACCAAATTGTATCCTTTGTTCTCTTTGCAACCATGCAAAGAAATTCTCTCCTAAGTTTGTCAAATTTCTTAACCACTTTTGCCGGTACAGTGAAAAACGACCTAACATATGTTGGGAGAGAGTCTAGAACAGAGTTGATAAGAATGTGTCTGCCACCAAAAGAGATGTATTAAGCCTTCCATCTAGCTAGTTTCTTTTAAGTCTTCTCGACTATGTTGTCCCATATCTTCAAATCTTTGTGTGTATTACCTAAGGCATACTCAAATAAGTTGTGGGCAACTTCCCCACTCCGCAGCCCAAAATGTCGGCTAGACTTTAGATGTTTGTCACATTCTTAATAGGATATAAATTGTTCTTTCCCCAGTTAACTTTCAAACATGTACAAGCTTCAAAAATCAACAGAATTAGCTTGATGAATCTAAATTGCTCCTCCAATGGCTCATAGAAAATCACGGTGTCATCTGCATAGAGTAGATGACAAATCTTTTTTTTTTTGAGAATTGGTAAACATTATATTCTTCAGCAATAAGGATATGCTGGGGTGGGGACCTTTTGAAAATTAGAAAAAAAAAGAAAGAGCAAAATACTTACAAGGATCCTAAGAATTCTAAGAGTTGATCAAAAAGTTGATCTAAATCCTCTAATCCGATCTCTTTACACCAAAAATATAGAGATACAATGCAATTCCACTTAACCTTGTGAATGGAATTGGATATATCTTCAAAATTCCTACTATCCCTCTCCTTCCACACTATCCACCAAATGCAATGTGGAATCAAATTCCACCAGGTCTTTTGTCTCTTGCTACCTCCTCTCCTGATCCAATAACTAAGTAAATCAGTTGTATGTGCAGGCATAGTCCATTTCAATTCTGAAAAGTTGAGAAACATGGACCATATTTGTGTTGTCAAAGTGCAATTTAAGAATAGGTGATTGTTAGTTTCTCCTGTCTTCCCACATAAAGAGCACAACGAAATTATGATCTTTTGTTTTCCTCAAGACTTCATGTGTCAAGCATGCCTTTCTGGTAACCAGCCAAGTAAAACATTTAACTTTTGTTGGTGCTGCAGTCCTCGAGATATTTTTCCATGAACTCTGGTATCTGCTACTTTGCAAGTCGCACTCCTTTTTATATGCCCTGCCAACTGTGAAGATGCCATCCTTATTGTGTGACCATCTAACAACATCATTTCAGTATTGGTGCCTGCAAAATCCCCCACTTCCTCCAACAATTTGGCTACTCTCTCTATTTCCCAATCATTTAGAGGTCTTCTAAAATAGAGATTCTAACCTTGTACTGTCCAACAATCACTGATCATTGCCTCAAAATTGGTGCACAAAATAAATAGATCAGTAAACAAATCTTTTAGAGTGGTTTGTTTGATCCATACATCCCACCAGAATCTACTTCTCCTTCCATCCCCCATCTTGATATGTAAATTTGCTTCTAATTTGGGCCATAAGTTTCTAATAACTCTCCAAACCCCCACTCCATAGGCATCCGTGCTTATGTTACTACACCAGAATCCATCCTCCCCATATTTACATTTAATCAAATATTTCCACAAAGCTTGCCTCTCCTCTGTGTATCTCCACAACCATTTCATCAAAATACTGTTGTTATGCTTCCTCAAATCTCTAATGCCCAAGCCACCTTTATCTTTTCTATGTAAAATTGTCGCCTACTTGACCAAATTGTATCCTTTGTTCTCTTTGCTGCCATGCCAAAGGAAATCTCTCCTAAGCAGTGTTGTGAAAAGCGCGCTTCAAAGCGAGGCGACCCTTGTGCGCTTTTTTTATCTTGAGGCGAGGTGATCTGAAAAAAGCTCTCGCTTCAGATGAAGAAGTGAGAAGCGACCCTAAGGCAAAAGCGCAATGAAGCGCGCTTTTTATTTAAAAAAAAGCAACAATTAGGGTTTTTTAAAAAAAATCTGAAATATAACCTTCTCTCTCCTCACGACTCTTCTTTCACGACTCTTTCCCTTCTTTCTCTCCTCGCGACTCTTCTTTCACGATACTTCTTGTCCTTTCTCTCCTGACGATCTCGACTGAGGCTGCTGGCTGCCTCTCTCTTCAACCTCGACCGATTGCAGGTAACTTTTTGTTCATCTCTTTTTTAGCTAATGTTTGTTAGTTCATCTCTTCATCTCTCTGAGTTTAGACTACTCTAGTTTTTTCTTCTTCTTCTCTTCTTTTCTTCATCTCTCTTGCCTGCTCTTTTCTAATTACTGACTGCTGCCTCCTCTGTTGTTTTTTTCAATTCTTTTGCTTTTTTTTTTTATTTTGTGACCAGTGTGTATGCTAGCAGCCTTTTTTTATTATTTTTTGAAACTTCCTTTTTGTTTGTAGTATTTAGTGAACTTGTATTTTCTCATTCAAGATGTCACAAAAGAGGGATCCGGTTTGGGCATATGGAACTCCTATGGGTTAGTAACACAAAAGTCAAATGTATCTTTTGTGACGTGACATACAATGGCGGAATCTTTCGTCACAAAAGGCATCTCATGGGTGGCTATAGAGATGTAAAAGTATGTCTGAAAGTCTCGAATAAAGTGAGGGAAGGGATCAAAGAATATATGTTGAAGAAAAATGAGTTTAAAACTCAATTAAACCATGAAGCATCCATGGTTAATCTTGTTGATAATGATGAAATGGATGATGATGAATTTGAAGTGAATATGCCAATGCCAATGGGGCCTCCCTCAAAGCAACAAAAGATGCCTTCATGTAGTGGGAGTGGGTCTTCCATCAATAGCACCGTCAAGGGTCCTTTGAATCTCTATTTCTCGCAAAAATCAAACGAAAAGAGATAAGGTGAACCTTTTGACTTAGAATCTTCTAGAAAGATTTTGAGGGATCGTGATGTATCTGCTTTTGCTAGGTGGATGTATGATGCAGGACTTCCTTTCAATTGTGTTAACTACACAGATAGTTTTGGTGAATTCATTGAGGCAGTCGGCCAATATGGCCCTGAAATGAAGCCTCCCACCTATCATGAGGTAAGAGTTCCTTTTCTAAAAAGGAGGTGGAGAGGACAAACAAGATAGTAGAAGAACATAAGGTTCAATGAAAAACGTATGGTTGTTCCATTATGATGGATAAATGGACAGCAAGGAATGGAAAAATGGTCATTAATGTTTTGGTGAACTCTCCAAGAGGGAGTATTTCTTGAATCTTATGATGCTAATATCTCTTCTACCGACTCTAATAAGATGTTTAATTTGTTTGAGAAGACTATCATGAAGGTAGGGCAGGACAATGTGGTACAAGTTGTGACTGATAATGCAAGTGAGAACAAAAAAATAGGTAACATGTTGAAGGGAGTGTTCCCACATATTTTCTGGACTCCTTGTGCTGCTCACTGTGTCAACTTGATGTTTGGTGATATTTTCAAACAAGCCCCGTATTCTACAGGTGAACTTGAGTCTTGATATTTAATTTGCTTTTTTAAACTTCATGTTAGATTTTCTTTTACATTTTAACTGTCATTTTTTGACAGTTTTTGGCAAGGCTGTTAAGATACATGCTTATATCAATCAAAGGGCATTGTTGTTGAATATGATGAGGAGATATACTGAGCAAAGAAATTTGGTAAAACCCGCCAAGACAAGATTCGCAACAACTTTTTTGACTTTGTATAGTTTTTATAAGCAAAAGAAAAATTTGAGAAATTTGTTTATGTCAACTGAATGGAATGAGAGTATTTATTCAAAGGAACCTCTTGGTAAAGAAGTTGGGAGACATATCATTAGTCCATTTTTTTTTGGAATGACGTTGTTCAAGCACTCAGAGTTGGTGGTCCTTTAATTCATGTACTTCATATGGTAGATGGGGAGAAAAAACCACCAATGGGTTACATTTATGAAGCCATGGATAGGGACAAAAAAAGTATTGAAAAGGCATTCAATTATGATACAAGGAAATATCAAAGTGTTTTTGAAATCATTGATGCAAGGTGGACAGATCAACTTCATCAGCCTTTGCATGCAGCGGGACACATTTTGAACCCACGACTCTACTATAGACTTTAACTGAAAGAAGTGTGGCAGGGATATCATAAATGTGTTGAAAGGATGATCCCAGATAAAACTTTGCAAGACAAAATAGGGGAGGAGCTTGGTGTGTACATGAAAGCGGATGGCCTACTTGGAATTGAATCAGCCATTAGAGCTAGAACCTTGAGGTCACCAGGTGAGAATTTCATCTTTTAACTGTTTACAACTTCAACTTTTAAGTTATTACACATCTTTTAAGATAACTCTGCTACGGTTGAATAGTGGATGCAATATGGTCATAATGTCCCAAACTTGCAACAATTTGCTATAAGAGTACAAAGTTTAACTTGTAGCGCATCCGGTTGTGAGAGAAATTGGAGCGTGTATGAACATGTGAGAAACAACATTATATTAAGACATTATTACTCATTTAATTGATATCTTAATCATCCCAAGTCCTCCTATTAATTACTTTCTACTATGTGCAGATTCATAGTAAAAAGAGAAATAGGCTGGAGTTGACACGCCTCAATGATCTAGTGTTCATCAAATATAATAGAATATTGGCGCGTTGTTACAAGGATCGTAATACCATTGATCCAATTTTGTTGGATAGTATTGATGAGGCAAATGAATGGTTAACTGGAGCACCACAAGATCACCAAGATGAAAAAGTGTACGAAGGAGAAAGTCTCACTTATGGTGATGTTTCTGTGGCAAGTGGTGTTGAGGAGAATATTTATAGTTATAGGGGGAGTACATTAAGGGGCAAGGAAAGAGAAGCTGGAGGTTCTAGTTCAAATCGAAACCTTGTTGATGAGCCTTCTGATGATGAAGAAGATGATGACCAAGTAGAACCCTTGGTTATGGCACTTGAAAAGTTTGAGGATCGTGTTGAAGAATAGGAGTTTGAATCTTTGTGATTTAATTATGTTTTTGATTTTTTGCTTTATATGTTATGACTTATGAGTATTTTTGCCAATGTAATTTCTTTCAATCCAAGACTATATTACCTTAATTTAGTTATTTAATATTTTTTTATTTTTATACTAAATGTCGCTTTTTTTTTAAAAAGTGTGCGCTTCGCTTCACGCTTCTGTGAAGCAAGCCCTCGTCGCTTTTTTCCGCTTCTCGCTTCCCAAAACACTGCTCCTAAGTTTGTCCAATTTCTTCACCACTTTTGTCAGTATAGCGAAAAGAGACATAACATATGTTGGGAGATAATCTAGAACAGAGTTGATAAGAATGTGTCTACCACCAAAAGAAATGTATTGAGCCTTCCATCTAGCTAGTCTTTTTTCAGTCTTCTCGACTATGTTGTCCCATATCTTCAAATCTTTGTGTGTATTACCTAAAGGCAAACCCAAATAAGTTGTGGGCAATTTCCCCACTCCGCATCCCAAAATGTCAGCTAGACTTTGAATGTTTGTCACATCCTTAATAGGATATAAACTGCTCTTCCCCAGTTAACTTTCAACCATGTACAAGCTTCAAAAAACAACAAAATTAGTTTGATGAATCTAAATTGCTCCTCTTGTGGCTCACAGAAAATCACGGTGTCATCTGCATAAAGTAGATGACAAATCTCTTTAGTATCACCATTGTTTCCACTAATTTGAAAACCTCTGATCCATCTGTTTTGAGTAGCAATCCTTATCAAACTATCAAATCCCTCCATTACCAAGATAAATAAAAAGGGTGAAAGAGGATCACCCTGTCTGATTCCCCTTCTGGAAGAGAAAAAACCCACTGGTTCTCCATTTACAAGAATGGAGAATCTCATCGTGCTTATGCAAAATTTTATCCATGCCACCCATCTTTCTCCAAAACCCATCTGTCTCAAGGTGTTTAGTAGGAAACCCCAATTTACATGATCGTATGCTTTTTCAATGTCCAGCATGCACATTACCCCTGGACTGTTTCCTTTCAATCTGGAGTCCACACTCACTTGCAATGAGAGCTGCATCCATTATTTGTCTTCCTTTAATAAATGTCATTTGGTTTTTGCTGACAAGCTTATGAATCACTCTTTTCAACCTTTCCGCCAGTAGTTTTGCTATCACCCTGTAAACTCCAGTAATCAAACTTATTGGTTTGAAGTCTTTAAGTTCAACGACACTAGCTTTCTTGGGGATGAGTGCTACAAAAGTAGCATTAAAACTCTTCTTAGTAATCTGTCTGGCATGGAATTCTTGAATAGCCTTTATATAATTCTCTTTTAGGATCTCCCAGAAAGACAAGTAAAAGGACATGGGGAAACCATCAGGTCCAGGTGCTTTCTCCATAGCACAAAGCTTTAAGCAACCTAGGATCTATTCCTACTTGAAAGGTGCCTCTAGTTCTATCTGCTCCTCCACAGTAATGGTTGTGATCCCTTGAAATTATAGCTCAAGCCTCAACTCCTCTGATTCTGTGTACAAATTTTGGTAGTAACTTTTGATGGTCTCTTAAATGACAAAGGGATCATTAGTATTGCATTCATCCACCAATAGAGACTCAAAGGAGTTATATCTCTTATGAGAAGTAGCTACTTAGTGAAAAAACATAGTAATTTTCATCCCCATGCTTTAGCCACTGGATTCTTGATCTTTGCCTCCATCTTATTTCTTCATTCTTAGCTACTTGCTCATACGTGACAGCCAAGTTTGTTTTTTGTTGGATCTCCTCCTCTGTGAGCACTCTTTGTTCCTGTACAGCTTCCCATTTGGCCAGCTCCTCCATAGTCTCCTCCTTTTTTGCTTTACAGTTTTTCCTATTATTCTTACTCCATTCCTTCATCTTTCCTTTCAAAAGTTTTAGCTTTTCTGCCAAAACAAAACCTGGGGTTCCACTTGTTACAAAAGATTGCCACCATAATTTCACCTCTTCCTTGAATCCTTCCACTCTCATCCACCAATTTTTGAATTTGAAGTAGGACTTCTTGAAATTCAGATTCCCACATGTTAGTAGAATTGGGTTGTGGTCAGAACCCAAATTTGGCATTGTGGATTGCTTGATAAAAGTGACTTGCTCCTCCCATTGTGAGCTATAGAGAAATCTATCAATTCTGGAAGCTGTTTGGTGCCCTTCCCCTCTTCTCCAAGTGTAAGACCCTCTAAATAAAGGAGGGTCTACTAATTCCAATTCCTCAATGCATTAAGAAAATTCACTCATAGCACCATTAATCCTAGAGCAATTGGATCTTTCTGTCGGGTATCTAATAACATTGAAGTCCCCCCCTACAACCCAAGGACCTTCACATAGACTTCTCATTGCACCCAACTCACCCCACAGTTCTCTCCTCTCTATTTTCTTGCACTTAGCATAAACTGCTGTCAGAAACCATGAAAATTCTTGATTCTTGTTTGAAAATTTACAAGAGATGCAATGTGATCCTGCTTCTACCGGATCCCCCTCCCATATTCTTTTATCCCACATAATTAAAATACCTCCACTAGACCCTTGTGCCTCAACGTGAAGTTCACTCAACCATCTGTTGTTCCAAATGTTGTGAATTAAACTACTAATATTGTCCTTTAGTTTAGTCTCCAAAAGGATATAGACATCTGCCCCGCATTAATTAATCAAGTTTCTAACTAAATCCCTCTTCCCTTCATCGTTCAAACCCCTTACATCCAAGAAATTATTTTTAACATCATTGTTCCACAATTGATAATCTCCTCCCTCTACTCCTAGGCTCCCCTCTCCTCTTTGAGTTTCACATTAAAAATGAGATTCCTCAACTCTTTATGCACTGCTTGGTTGGTTTTGTTGCTATTATTTTCCCTGTTGCTTTGTTCCTCCCTTGTGGTTTTTTTGCCCCATTCTACTTATCAAAGAGAAGAATTCTCTTTCATATCCCTCTGTACACACCCTAAATATTTGGCTTAATTTGACTAAATTTATGTGAAATTTCAGCATTGCTTGAAACTCAAAGCCCTCCTCAGATATACTGTCATCAATTGCTAGGGGCCTGGGTTCGTGCAAGAACTCCATCGACTCTCCCAACAATTCCATCGACTCATCACCTTCAAAACTTTCCACCTCCATGCTCTGTATCTCCTTACCCCCTGTCTTGTCATTCCATGAGGAGTTCGCTATCTGCCTCGAGTCCTCTGGCATGCGTAAAAATTCTCCTCCCATGCGCATGCAGGCCTCAATGTCACCAGCTATGGTTGAATGGTCAAGGGAATTGAAAGAAGAAGAGCCCAAAAAAGTTTGAAAATCAACAAAAGGTTCAGTAAAATGCTTGGGCTTTTTAAGGCCCAAAAGATTTTGAGTCTCCTTTTCATTTATCCAGTCAGCAGGCCCACTTAAAATGGGCCTTTCATCCATCGGATCCAAGTAGGACCCCTCTTCTCTTTCCACATGGGAAGTTTGAAAAGACTTTGCCTCATTCTTGTAACCATTGGTTTTAACATACATCTCCTGTACTTTCTCCTTTCCTTTCCCATGTCTACTAGGTCTGCTATCATCAGAGACATAGCTGGCCTGTACATTTTCTTTTTCTTTCCCCTGTCGACTAGGTCTGTCATCATCAGAGACATTGTTGGCCTCTGCTTTCTCCTCTAACTTGTTGTTGTCACCTCCATAATCTTTTTCCGACTCAATCGCCGGTTTGAAGGTCGTCGGAGCTTCACACCAGATCGGTGAAGAGAAAATCAGCTTGCCATCCGACAACTCGACCTTTATCGGGATGTTCTCCTTGGGTCCTCGAACTCGGATTCTCGCCCATCTCGCAAATCTCTTTAATATCACCATTGTTTCCACTAATCTGGAAACCTTTGATCCACCTGTTTTGAGTAGCAATTCTTATCAAACTATCAAATCCCTGCATTACCAGGATAAATAACAAGGGTGAAAGAAGATCACCTTGTCTAATTCCCCTTCTTGGAGAGAAAAAACCCACCGGTTCTCCATATACAAGAATGGTGAGAATCTCATCGTGATTATGCAAAATTTTATCCATGTCACCCACCTTTCTCCAAATCCCATCTGTCTCAAGGAGTTTAACAAGAAACCCCAATTTACATGATCGTATGTTTTTTCAATGTCCATGACATTACCCTGGAATGTTTCCTTTCAATCTAGAGTTCACACACTCACTTGCAAATGAGAGTCGCATCCATTATTTATCTTCCTTTAATGAATGTCATTTGGTTCTTGTTGACAAGCTTATCAATCTCTCTTTTCAGCCTTTCTGCCAGTAGTTTTGCTATCACCTTGTGAACTCCGGTAATCAGACTTATTAGTGACGTCTTAAGTTCAGCAGCACTGGCTTAATTGAGGATGAGTGCTACAAAAGTAGCATTAAAGCTCTTCTCAGTAATCTGTCTAGCGTGGAATTCTAGTATAGCTTTTATAATATTCTCTTTTAGGATCTCCCAGAAAGACCAGTAAAAGAACATGGGGAAACCATCAAGTCCAGGTGCTTTCTGCATAGCACAAAGCTTTAAGCAGCCTGAGATCTCTTCCTCCTCAAGAGGGCCCTCTAGTTCTATCTACTCCTCCACACTAATGGTTGTGATCCCATGTAACTGTAACTCAGGCCTCCACTCCTCTGATTCTGTGCACAAATTTTGGTAGAAGCTTTTGATGGTCTCTTTCATTAATGCACCAGTAGAGACTCAATGGAATTATCCCTCTTATGAGAAGTAGTTGCTCAGTGAAAAAACTTAGTATTTTTATCCCCGTGCTTTAGCCACTGGATTTTTTATCTTTGCCTCCATCTTATTTCTTCATTCTTAACTACTTGCTCATAAGTGATAGCCAAATTTGTTTTTTTATTAGATCTCCTCCTCGGTGAGCACTCATTGTTCCTGTACAGCTTCCCATTTTGGCCAGCTCTTCCAATAATCCCCTCTTTTTGTGCTTTACAATCTTTTCTACTATCCTTACTCCATTCCTTTCATCTTTCCTTTCAAAAGTTTCAACTTTCATGCAAAAACAAAACTTGGGGTTCCAGTTATTACAAAAGATATAATTTCACCTCTTCCTTGAATCATTCCACTCTCATCCACCTATTTTTGAATTTGAAGTAGGACTTCTAGAAATTCTGATTCCCACAGTCAGTAGGTTGTGGTCAGATCCCAACTTTGGCATTATGGATTGCTTGTTAAAAGTGAACTGCTCCTTCCATTGTGAGCTATAGAGAAATCTATCAATTCTAGAAGTTGTTTGGTGCCCTTCCCCTCTTCTCCAAGTGTAAGACTTTGGAGGCTCTACTAATTCCAATTCCTCAATGCATTCAGAAAATTCAGCCATAGCACCATTAATCCTAGAGCAATTGGATCTTTCTACCGAGTATCTAAAACATTGAAGTCCCCCCCCCCCCCGGTACTACCCAAGGACCTTCACACAGACTTCTCATAGGACCCAACTCACCCCACAGTTCTCTCCTCTCTATCTTCTTGCACTTAGCATAAACTGCTGTCAGAAACGAGGAAAATTCTTGAATCTGGTTTGAAAATTTACAAGAAATGCATTGTGATCCTGCTTCCACCAGAACCCCCTCCCATATTCTTTTATCCCACATAATTAAAAGAGCAACTTTCACATATTAGCAAACACAATATTTATATTTGTACGTTATAGCAAAGTTTGCATATTGCGCTCCATAGCAAACATAAATATGTATAATTCACTATCATATACAAAGAAACCATTTCTATAATTCGCTATACATTTACACAGCAGTTGTATACAAATCAATTATATAATTTGCGTATGTATAAAGCAAGAAAGAGAGAAAGAAAATTGGGCAGGGAAATATTTGTATTGTATAATTATAAGTGTATAGGACGAAGATATATGTATTTGCGTGTGTATATATAATTTTCTCTCGCTTTATACAAACAGAAACACAATTTATACATTTCGTTTCAGTTTGTATATGGGAGAGTGGTGAGCAAGATCTGGGAGAGGGGAGAGAGGGGAACGAAAATATATGTATATACACAATTTTTTCTCGCTTTATACAAACAGAAATACATTTTATACACTTGTGTTTGTATAAAAGTGAGAGCGAGCGAGAGTTTGAGGGAGAGAGGTGACTGGCAAACAGTTTGCTACAGGTTACAATTAAATTAAATTGTGATTATAGCATTTAATTTAATTTATTAATTTGTCATTATAGACAATTTACCTTAATTAAATTACCTCCACTAGACCCTTGTGCCTCTACATGAAGTTCACTCAACCATCTGTTGTTCCAAATGCTGTGAATTAAACTACTAATTTTGTCGTTTAGTTTAGTCTCCAAAAGGATATAGACATCTGCCCCCCATTGATTAATTTGGTTTCCGACTAAATCCCTCTTCCCTTAGTCGTTTAACCCCCTTACATTCCAAGAAATTATTTTTACCATCATTGTTCCACAATTGATGATCTCCTCCCTCTACTCCTAGGATCCCCCTCTGTGAATTTCATATTGAAAATGAGATTCCTCAACTCTTTAGGCACTGACTGGTTGGTTGTGTTGCTATTAGTGTCACTGTTGCTTTGTTACTCCCCTGTGGTTTTTTGCCCCATTCTACTTATTAACGAGAAGAATTCTCTTTCATATCCCTCTGTACACACCCCAAATATTTGGCTTAATTTGATTAAATTTTTATGAAATCTCAGCGTTGCTTCGGATTCAAAACCCTCCTCAGATATACTGTCATCAATTGCTTAGGGCCTGTTTGTTTAGCTTCAATATTCTAGTGCAAGTACCAGAGTCTTTTGATGCATCCCTGTAATACAAACACCAACCATCCATGGTTTCCCGGCTGAATGTACATGGTTCTGCGCATCAAATATCTACTTCGTTCTACCCACTCAAACAAGACTTCAACTCTGGCAATGAGTCTGGTGATATCATAAGACTAAAATCCCAAATCACCATAAATTCTGTTTTCCCCTATAAAAGATACTACAGTTTTTAGATTAAAATCACAGAGAGATTATTAGTAAACAAACTGTCAAGATGCCAGCAAGAAACTAAGATCACCGGGAAAAAAGAGACCCCCCCCCCTCCTCAAGAATTGTGCCTGGTAGCTTTCTAACTTCAAAACACCATACCAGTTCTCGAAATCTGAGCTAACTCTACCGCTCTTTGAAGAACAATCAAACCCTAAATGGATTTAATGCAGCAGTATACTTTAACTGCTTACCATAAGGTACTGCATGTGTACATGATAACTTCAAAAAAGTACTTTCACCAGTTGAATCATTACAAATATTTGACAACTGTTAAGCATTTGTTTTTCAAATACACAAAGAAACCTCTAGGATTTAAGTGTTCTATTATCAAGTCAATACAACAACCCAGTGAAATCCCACAAATGGGTCTGAGGAGGGTAGGTTCTACGCAGACCTTACCCCTACCTGTGGGGTAGAGAGGCTGTTTATGGACCAAGCACGAATATATGGATAAAACAACTGTAAGCCACAACTTTGATTGTGATAAGAGAACCATGGTGAGGTACGGGGAAGGGGTTAATGGTGCAACTATAACCAATTATGGACGAGCTTATGTAATCACCAGAGCAGTATGTCAAGTTGTGGATTAAGTCTCACCTCTGGAGTGTCTGCCCATATTGTTATGGCCTTGAGAAGAAGAGGAATATGTGCTGGATATAACCAATCAAACAGAAAACCATATGTCCTTCGGCTGTTGAATGGTAGGAATAGGAGAAGAAAGAAAAAATTAGTGTGTCAAAAATATTCAAGTCTAGACCCTCAGAAAATATTGATATAGACGATGCTACTAACCTACTTGTAGCCATTGCAATTCCTCTAAGATCCCTCATCAACCCAATTAATGCTTGTTTAACATCATCAGTGTGAAACAAGGCATCTGGTATCAATTCCAAACTGAGCAAGACCTTTTATTGCATCATTAAACTCAAATTATCAGAGTGAGAAGCAGAAACACAAGTAAAGCTTCTGAATCTTTTAATACTAAAACAAAGTACTAGGAGCAATTAATTAATGAAAAGAGAGTGGAGCAATTTGAGGTGCAATTAAACAAAAAAAATGTTGCGGGAAAAAACACTTCACATACTATTCAAGGTACGACAAATAAGAACGTTACATCAATAACAATCCCAAAAACATGTATACCTGCAGAAGTGGATCCATTGATGCTTTAAATTTCAAAAAATTATCTTCCATGAAGATCAACAAGCCAATAATATAGTAGAAGGTAGTTCTACTACGAGAGCACCTGTAGTCCCCCAAAAAGGGGAATTCTTCCCTCTGAATATGCAGAATTTGAAGTATCAGATCAAAGCCGCAAATGTTTAGGAACAACTTGAAAAGAGAGCAACATACCGCAGTTACAAACAATACTTACGTTCCGATTGGAGATTATTAATTGAGTGGTATCCAACTTTACCAGAAGTTTTGCAGTCATATATCTGCCAATTCAAGAAGGTTAAACTAATTACAAAGAGCCAGGAGATGTCATCAATTCTAATAATAGCAAAAAAGTTGAGAAGAATAGTAAGATGATACTTGCCCAGACGCCATTTCCAACATGATATTTAATGTTTGACTGATAACTCCATCACTCTAATGAAAAAGAAGAGAAATAATGATTCACTTTCATCGAAAAATCACAAGAAATCAACTATTACAATTACCTCTCTGTAAAACTTAAGATTTGTTGCTATCTTCCCAACAATGAGATTCAATATAAGCAGATGATCATGGAGTCCAAGAAGCTCAGCCAATTTAGTATATAGTTGCTGCAGAGGAATAAATGGATTAAATACCCAGTAAAAAAATGAATTAAGAAGTTTAGCACTTGGGTAAGATAGCAAAGAAATTTCAATTATGTACCTTTGATGAATGTATTGCCTGATCTCCAACATACGACTTTCTGAAGTTCTGGAAGAACACAAGAATAGCTAGATCAAGGCGTTGTTTGGTTGTTTCTGCATATCTCTGGATTATATGAAGAATGACAAAAACAATACGTGAGTACCAAAAATGTCACCCAATATATGCAAATTCGATCAAGTTACTAAGGAAAAGACAAAGTACAATACACAGTAGAGTTAGACCTTCATTTTAATTCAGCTGAACATGAAAAAATAACTTCTCTACATTTTAATGCTATATTGCCAAAGTATCAGGAGGAAATTAGAGTGAACCTGACTGCGTAAGCCACTATCAGTAACATTTATCAGCCGCAGTACACGTGCTGAAAGTTCTGCATCATGGATTTCTTGAGATTCAGCACTGAAAGTGGAAATATACATAAGAAAATTAGGTGAATGGCGAACCTAGAAGATTCACAACACAGTTAAAATCAGCATATAGCTGGCAATACCTGTATCCACTAAGCTGCTTAGTCTTAACAATAGCTGCAATAATGTGAACTATCCAAGCAAATTTTGTTTCCACCACTGCAAGAACCTGGGGATCAGCAGATTCCTGTTTCACACAGAAACAAATGTATCACTGCAAACACATAAGCTCCGTTAGGCATTCAACTCTTACAAATTATTAGATGACGATCTAAGCATACCATATACATCTGAAGCAGAGGATCAGTAATCTGCATAATGTATGAGCTACAGCTTTCATACTGTATCGACCAAAACCGATTTCAGAAAAATCAGTAGGTCAAAAACCAACAGTCAAAACATATTCTGAGCAGTCTGAACTAAAAAATTGAACAGAAAGTCGAGCAGCTTTCAGAACATTTTGATAATCTTTGAAGTGTCGATATTTTAGAGTCTGGACCTGAAATCTACAAAGATTAGGAAGGCAGTCGAGCTGATCTTGAAGAAGTTCAACATTGTCAAGGGGGTTCTCTGAGAGATCAGAGACTTCACCCTGCAACACCAAAACATAACAGAGAGTAAATGGAAAGGCACAACTTAATATGATAACTCTTGATGCAACCTCACATGCAAAATCAATTCAGTGCAACCTGAAAGGAACCAAATCGAGATGTGATAAAACTTTTGACAATCTCTGGCACAAAATCACTAAGCAGGCTTGGAGTGTCTCCCTTCAAATATGGAACCGACGAAACCAATCTAGACCACAGCCCAAGAAGGTAGTAAACGCTGCTGCTAGCCCACTGATCATGGGAATACAATCAGAAATTTCGTGAAAACAAAGTAAAATTTTAATGACCAAAGGCTACTCTTGAATCCAGTTATTAAAGAGTTAACCTGCCAAGACTGCAAAGATCGCAAAGTAAATTCAGCAACCAGGCGTATCCAGTCCCCATAACTTTCCACATTCACAAGCTCTGATAACTGCGAAAGAAGTATCAAAACCACATAAAGAAGGCACATCAAACACGTTCTGGGGAAAAAGAAGATGAAACAAAATATCCTGGCCTGGTCAGACTCGAGACAAATGGTAGATTCTGCAATGAGCATGTCAATGAGAAGCAACTTTAAGAGCAAGCAATGGTCATCCAAAAAAAAAATTTAAGAGCAAACAAATTATCCATGAGAACATCCTCATGAAGACATTAATATGGTCAACCATTATCAAAGAATTGGCTTTACCAACTTGGTTCAGGTTATGGACCTAAAAATGATTTATAATACAAGATTCTTTGTCTTCATACTACATACCCACTAGGAACTACTTCAATATGATGTCGTATTCACCATTATTATTATGCTTTTACTTTTATTAAATGGTAGTAAAAACAACATTATTTTTATCTCACCTTACATGAAGTTCTTTTAGAGTCAAACAATGTCATACTCTTGTCCAATTGATACTATGATAATCTCAAAATTATAAACTAAACCTACTTTGCATCTTCTCTTGGATTATCTTAGTTTTATAATTAATTCACAAATCTTGGCAAAATTAAAGTACTTGCTAAAACCCTAAGTAGAAAAATCATGAAAAAATTTCACTATTTAATTAATAAATCTCAATCTTTAGGCAATTAAAACATTCATCTATTGCTTCAAAGTTTCTAATTATTAGCTTGCGTAATTTCAGAGACCTCTTTTCAGGCTTGGTTTCATAACACTGCCTTCCATTATGGTATGCGTTTTTATGCATACCTCCCATATATTTATTACTGTAACAAAAGTTAACATTTTTATTTTGGAATAATAATATAATTTAATATTTCAAGCTTATCCTATTAAAGGTTGACGGGATTCAGTGAGAAATTAAGAAGATGCTTATCGTGGAAGAAGAGTCCAAGAACGAGTTCTAGAATTGAGGAACAGAATGAGCTAAGTGATACACATATTTCATGATCCAAGTACAAATCTGATAAAAGGAAAACAAGGACCACATGGAGCCCGAAATTGGGCCACATAGACCCCAAAATGGGACTGCAAGTCAACTCCACATAGATCATGGGGGCTGATAATCAAGCCTAGGTGGAGTCAAAGAGGACTGAAAATCAAGCCTACGATAAGTTGAAATTCACGCCTAAATATGTTAAAAAGTGGCTTCAGTTATGGTGCTAATTTGGCACTTACTTTCCTTATTTCTAGTAGGTAGCTTTGGGAAGAATTTTGGTATTAATTTTACTAGCTTTCCTAGTTTAAAATTTTCCTAGTTTGATTTTAGTATTAATAGCGAGCAAATTATGCAAAGTGGCCACTCGGCACTTGGTGTTACACCCAAATTAGCCTAACTTTCAAAAATTACTAAAATTAGCCAAATATGTTCTTCCTCTTCCTTCCAATTCATACATTAATGGCTTCTTCTTTCTTTTTTCAATTTCATCAACTGTCTGCTTTTTCTTCTTCGTCGTCATTCTTCTTCTGCATCTTCTTCCGCTTCATCTTCTTCAATATTTTTCTGCTTCTTTTAAAAAAAAATTTTGGCGTATCAAAAATGTTAATCGTTTCAAACAAATTACATATCAAAAGACTCAAAACATCGAGAGTATTCATATCTAAATTTTGGGACTATGTAGAGATAATTTTAAAGTTGATCGGGATTGAATCGTCATTGTATACTACTATACTTCATGTATAGCCAGTATATTTCATGTATAGTTTAACTTTTTGAGTGTAGCGTAATGCATAGTCAATGTATCGCTAACGTATAGGTAAGCTATATTGTATAGTAGGTATATATTTTCCATGACTTTTGCAAGCTATGTTGTATAGTAGGTGTATTTTAAGTGTGATTTTTGGCTATTTTTATGTAAATAAAACATGGTTATATTTGTTGTAAATTAATTACTTTATTACTCCCTTTCTTTCACAAAGAATGGTCTAGTTTGAAATAGGGGTCTAGGAATGTAATTTGCATTATACTAATTCTTTTTTTTTGGAGCAAGGTAAAGTTATATTCCTCAGCAATGTGGATATGTTGTCAACCATCAAAAAAATCACAGTGCAAGTAATCATAATTACAGATAGCCTAAGAAGTCTACTAGCTGTTTTACCTCATCTATGCCCTCTTCTTTACATCAAAGATATAAAGTGTTAATGCAGTTTTCTTTTACTTTCTGCATTGGATTAGTAATATTCTCAAAACATCTATTGTTTCTTTTCTTCCAGAGTGACCACCATATGCAAGAAGGGACTAGGTACTGTTTTTACTCCCACCTCTTCTCATCCAGCAGGTTAGAAGATCTGCCATATGCTCAGGCATCACCCATGGTTTTTGGATGAGATTAAGAAACATACACCACATCTGAGAAGTCACTCTACAATGGAGGAACAAATGGCTATTTCTTTCCTCCTTTTCCTTGCAAAGAAGCACCTTGAGACAATCTAAAAACCTCTCTTTTTCAATTTCTCCTTCTTCAGTTTCTCCTGAGTGAGACATGCTCTTCTACATACCTTCCATGTGAAACCCTTAATCTTGGTAGAATATTAGATTTCCATATTTGTTTCCAAGGTCCAGGGATGTTTCCAAGTTGTGAGATCAGATTTCTTCTGTACAATCTTCCGACTGAAACGACTGAAAATTTTCCATCCGTATCGTGTCTCTATGATTGTATCAGGGTTGGTATTTAAACCAGAGAAATCATTCAACCTCTGCAGTAGGCTGGCCACACTCTCAATCTCCCAGTCATTTAGAAGTCTCCTAGAGATGATATTCCATCCTTGGTTAGTCCAGGTCTCAGCAATGGATGCTTCAGGACTGTCACAGATTGTCTCTAATTTCTTTGAAATAGGAGTATAGATCACCTTTTAATCGATGTTCTTGAATTGAATCAATTAGTATCATAACTATTTTAATCCACTAAATTTGAAAAATAAAATCAATTAAGGTTCTCAGCACTTAATCTTGAAATTTAGGAATCTTATTCTAGAATGTCGCATATCTTTAAATTCCATCTTTGATCTTCGTACTTTCACTTCCGCATTGTTTCTTGTTTCTTGCAAGTAACCCCATTCTTATCATGTACTCTATTTTAGTCCCGCTTAACCGAAAAGTTTTAGACTCTACGACATGTCATTAACTTCACCGCTCGTCTCGTCAATCAATACTATATCATCGGCAAATAACATACATCATGGCAGCTCTATTTGAATATGATGTGTCAATTCATCCATCACTAAGGAAAATCGGAACGGGCTAAGAGATGATCCTCTTATAACGTCATCATGATCAGGCAGTGTTTAGAGTCCCCTCACATTGCCCCAACACAAGTTTAACATTTTGGGTTTTCACAGCCATTTAACTCATACCAAATACTTTTTCTCATTTCAACCCTTGCAATATTTTTTTATGTAATTCATTTATATATGGTTTAAACTCCTAATACCAATGATGAACAAGAAAATTGGATGTCTAGCAGAGTAGCTACAAACTTAAATTTTATTAGATTTTTCCAAGGGCTTGATAATCATCCCTTAGCCACTAGGATTTGTATCCATTATCCCATTGAAAAATTCTGATCACTTAATCAACTCGCATGCAAATACAAGTAGTTTCTGCTTCATTTAAATAAAATGATAAGTAGGGGCAGACCCACATTCATTCTTCCGGGTGATCGAGCACCCATTAATCTCGACATAAAAGTGTTTTTATATATATATACATATATATATATATATAGTAATTTCTTAAAACTTTGAGCATATTAGATGTTCAGCACCCACAGAACAAATAGGTGCTTTGGTCTAGTGACTAGTTTGAAGGCCTTGTTTTTAAGGAGGTCAAGGGTTCGATTCGCACTAATAACAATTATTTACACATTATCTATTTTTTCTCTTTCACTCCAATATAAACTCTCACATGTTCTTCTCTTTTTCTTTATATACTTAAGTTTTAGTCTTAATTTCTTATACGCTTGATAAGTTTCTCGTGACATGACAAGATTAAAAAGCCATGTCCAATAACTTATCTTATTTTCTGGAGAAATCTGGCTATTTGGTTATGAAATCCTTAAAATTATTTTTTTCCCTCAAAAATTGATTTTTTTTTTTGTTTTTGTAAATTAATCTTATTTTTTCTCACTAATGTTTTAAATATCGCATTTATAGTAATTTTACATTAAAAGAAGTGAGCACCAATAAGCCGAAAATGTTGGATCGACCACTGATGATAAAGACCCCAGAATGAAATGCCTCATTTTCCAAGGCCCTTGGCATTATTGACATATATAACGAAGGGCTTTTCTTTAACATATAGGTTGTGTAACTTATCCCGTGAACATCAGACTGATGAAGTGTGCTGGCACCTGACTGGCCAACATTGGAGGAGGTGCCAAGGAGCAACTGCGGGTAGTGACGCAGGAAAGGAGGTGAGAGAGTAGAGATGATACAATGGAGTGAGGAGTACAAAGTCTAAACCCTGTGCAGAACAAAATCTACAAACATGCGACCTTTAGATCTTAACATGTTTGACCACTACTCTAACATCATTGTATTGTCAAGCGGATTCGACATGTACTATATGTAGACCTTTTAAAAAGTTCAAGTACAAATATAAATAGTAAAAGTTTTTGATGAAGAGGATTAGATTGAATCCCTTTTGATGAATGTAAGTAGTTCCTGGTTTTATGATATTAACCTAAGGAAAAATTCCTTGATTCTCTTAATCATAAATCTAAGCAAACATGGATATATGCAAAGGAAATTCCAAACTCTACAAGATACAATTCAAAATGCTATCTGAGTTAAGAATGCAATAAGGAGAAAACCAAGAGAACACAATATAAGAATTATACGTACATTATTAAAGTAACTATGGAAACTAAAAATAACACCTTATGTCAGCTTATATGAATCCTCACAAAAAGAATTAAATCAATGTCGATGCGTAACACTGCATTTTCATATTATCAAGAAGGGAAAAGGTGAAGGGGGAAATGTTTCATACCTGATAATTGACTTTAAAACGTCCAAGAAGCCGACAGAACTCATGATAATTATCATGACAAGCCAGACCTGTTCCAAGGAGGGGGAAGCGGAGTCATAATGACATCCTATAACAGAACATAGCAAATGTAACACTCTAACCACCATCTGCTTGCTCAATCAAGTTGACGCTAAATCAGCAGGAGTCAACTTATGTTCGTTTTCCTTTCTCCCTCCCCCAACCCTTCATATTCAAAGATCGAAGAAAAATGTAGTAGGAAAAATATGTCATTAAACTCAAAAGACCTATCTGCGTAAGTAAGTGTACTGCACGGCTGCACCCATTGATATTACAAGTAAATAGAAAAATACAGCAGCAAGATGGCATTTAAATGAGATCTGCTACTTTATCAATGTTTTTAATACTTAAAATGGATATTGTTAGTTATAAACTTCATTTTAAGAGCTTTACCGCCAGACAATAGCAGTTGGTGTAATTGAAAAGCAGAACCTAGATTGTCGCTCCCCCAGCACTTATTTGGGTACTGTGAACCAAAAAAAAAAGGACAAGTTTTGATGGGATACTTCGCTTTGCACATATAAGGGAAATTCCCTTTATTTTTAACCAAATTTGGAGCCCCAATGAGATTCTTGCTGGTACAGATGATGTGTGTCATTTGCTGGAAAGTGTGTCTTCATCTTGTAGGTTCTGGTATTAAGGGTTTTCCCAGATCATCAACAAAAATTTACCGTATTACTTATCACAAAAAGATCCAAGATGGATATTAACATGTTGGGCGTCTACACATAGGGATTCTAACTCCAAAGAGACATTGCCTCAAACGGACTTCAAGATGGATAAGCACCACAGATGTTTTATGTTAGGCTTCTGTAGGCCAAATGTATCTATCCTCAGTCAAGGCCAGAACAAGTCTGCAAATTCAATGACCAAGCAGAGTTGGATATGATATTATCACACCAGATTTATACAGAAACATAGCAATACAAAACGTAAAATTTAATAAAACGCCACTCTACGAAAGAAATCGTCTAGATAACCAAAGAACTGAAAAGATAAATAAAATAAAACACCAGGAGAGAATAACAGAAAATCGAGAAGCCAATCCTGAGCTACAAATTTATATAAAACCCACAACTAATGTTATCTGATATGATTATGAAGTCTATAAAGATAACCAACATAATTGAAATACAATAATCCTGTTCACCTTTCCCAGTTTGCATAATGTCTTTGGTTCCTGTCATCAGGTGTGCCAAGTATTTCACTCTAGAAGTGTCATTTGAAAACAGAGATCTCCTCACTGAAGCAAGCCGGACTAAACACTCTAAAGCCTGAGACAATTAAGCTTGTTACACTTGTCAATTTACTGCTTCAAGATTGAGAATCTAAACTGATGACTGAAAAGAGCATTCTTGACAACAGTTTAGTAAATCAATCAAATTATTCAAACCACCAGCCACATAATTTTAATGTGTGACAACAATGAAGCAAAAAATCTACTTGAAGGCACCAGAAACAGTATGACTCTGACCTCCTTCGATATGTTTGGCTTATTGATTTCATAATAGTCAAAAAAAATCTGCACCGTTGATTGATCCTCCAGGACTTGCTTCCATGAAGATGGGATCTGCAACAATGTTAACTGAGCAACATGATATTTGCAGGTATGTTAGACAACTTGATAAATATATGTTATAGAAGATAAAACCACCTGAATAGTGTTAAAATCATCAGAACTTTCATCAACCGTTGTTCCCATAAAGTCAAATGATAAACATTTCAGGGACAGAGCAAGCGCCAGTTCATGTAGTTTGCTGCTAGCCGCTTTCTTAGAAACTGTTACTGCATATTAAGAACAAGCAACAACAGTAAGATAACAAATTGCACATAACAATGTCAAATATCACAATTATGATTGTATCTGACGGAGTATTACCATCATTTTTCAGTTGGGCCATTGATGTCAAGGATACTTGGAATACTTGAAGAAGCGATTGATCTCTGAAGGAGCAAGCCACCCTACGATGCTGTGCTGATGGCAATCCAGGACTGGGCTGGATATTTTGCAATCAAGAAAATGTACAACCACACAAGTTTATTAGTTGTATGAACTGGCTGATTGAAAGAATGAGCAGGTTAAAGACTTAAATCTACCCATTTATTAAGTCCATATCAGAATACTAGAAATCATAAGAAAAAGTACCTAGCTATAAAATTGCAACAACTAGCAACATAAGATTCAGCTGATAATTTTCTCTTCAACTCATAAACAAAACTAAATTCCAAAATAATGATCTCAAGAGTCCCCTGAATTAAACCAGGAGCTTGACTAAAAGGTAGAATTAATAAGATACAATCAAGTAATTTGACAGCAAAGGGGGAACAAAAAGCAATACTATATCAGTGTCAAAATCTAGGGACCTTTGCATGTTAGAAGACTTCTGATAAATCACTTTAAAAGAGTTACAAGATAGCGAACATTTTTTATGTACATAAATTGTAACACCTCAGAAATAGACAACCCATTAGGAGATTTAGGATATGTCATTCGGCACCAATATATTTTTAAAAGCTCACAACTGTAGCAGTTGAAATATCACATGATATCTCCTTTGCTAGTTTCCCTTTCTTTCTTTTTTTGATAACTGTGGTATTCGGGCCAGCTTTCGTGCACCTCGACTAACACATAGGATACCCTTCTTAAATTTCATCTACATGGTTTTGACAGGAATATGACATCAGTCAGTTAAAGTCATATTAAGACATATAAACCTTATGAGATACTAACCTGATTCATCTCTGACACGAGTTGATTCAATATCTTCAAACCAATTGCATAATGAGATTCTGTCTGAGGCATAGATACCACACATCACAAAAAAAAATCTATTAGAAACTTATCACCAAATTGGCAAATAGCAAGTCATACACTAAAATTAAAGAGAGAGAAGGCGACACACAAAAATCCATCAATCTTCACGGACTATAAGCTCACATTGTGTTCTCACCAAAACTTGGACATCCATAAAAAAAAAGTTATGAACATTCTTAAACCCTCTTAAAAGATGAGAATAATAAGTACAATCGTGCCAAAAATGATGAACAAAGTCTGATAACCAAAATAAATCAGTTTCTACGTTCCACGTCATATTACTTATATTCTGCAAACCTCTTGAAAAGATTCTGATACTCCTTAAATATCAGTCTTGTTAATTCGTCACTCACATCAATATCATCTTCTTCTGGACTCCGCTACATAATTGCAATTCTGTTGTGAACTCTATTAGGGATTTCTTTGCAAACAACTACGTAACAAAAACTAATCACATACCGCAATCAGATCCACGAGGTCAACTGGAAGTGTGGGATAAGTCAGCAAATGCAAAGTTCTATGAGAAGTATGATTTTCTTTGAAAACTGAGTTTGATGATTCCTATTAAGGATTTTACTTACAATATGACTCTACAACTATGAACCGTTATTTCTGATGATTTATTATGACAAGTATGAACACCATGGTTTTTCTCAACGGTAGAACTTTACTATTTTTGAGGCTGGTAAAATTAGTCTATAGATATCCACAGGTATATTACAATCCAAAGTGTAGTTCCCATTCAAAAAAAAATATTACATCTTACAAAATCTTTTACTTAATTAATTGATGCCTATAAACGATCTAGTACATCAAAGATGTCTTCTGTTCTAGCTAAAATATCTTGTTTACACAAAAAATAGAAAAGAGTTAAGCAATTCAATTTAATCTGCTGAAGGCTACTCAGTACATTCTCAAAGCTCCTATTGTTCCTCTCTTTCAAAATTGTCCACCAAACGCATGCTGGGACAAACTTCATCCCTCTTCCTTTGAAGCATTGCATCCCTAATCCAGCTACTTAGAACACCTTTGATGCTTCCTGGTTTTACCCACGTAATTCCTTTCAGGCAAATGAACATTCTCCATAGCTACTCAGTCCACCTACAGTGTAAAAAAAGATGGTTGATTCTCTCTGCTTGCTCTCCACATAGAATACATCTAGAGGCAAATTGATATCCTCTTTTCTTCAGATTTTCATGGGTCAGAACTGCTTCTTTTGACAGCAACCACAAAAGGCTTCACTTTGTAGGGCACCTTTGGTTCCAGATCATCCTCCATGGCCAGTCTGTCTCTTGGTCTGTAGTCTTGTTGTAACGACCTGTTTAGTCGTTTTGAGCAGCAGATTTTATTTCTGGAAAAACTGGCTGAGACGACGGTCACCACGACGGACCGTCATGGGCACGACGGACCGTCGAGGGTGTCTCGTCCCAGAACACCTAGAATTCTGAAAATTGTGTTCTAAAATCGACTCTCTGTAAATTGTGACGGACCTGCAGGACGGACCGTCACAGCTACGACGGACCGTCGTGAGCTTCCGTTGCAAAACACTTCAACTCTTGAGAATTTGGTACGGGGAACGAGTTTCTGAACGTCATGACGGAAGAGCAGGACGGACCGTCACAGGTGTGACGGACCGTCACAAAAATCCTTAGAGAAAAATGGAATGTTAAGAGGTTGCGACGACCTGCGTGACGGACCGTCGCAGGCACGACGGGCCGTCACAGGTTGCGTAAGCCCAGTCAGAATCGGATTTCTTTACACGTTTTAAGGGACGTTTTAGACTATTCTTTCCTTAATTATAAAGTTAAAGGGTTATTATTAATAAGTCTAATTACTTGGGGGTTAAAAGAGGTAACCTTAAGTTAATTAGTGGGGTATTATTGCCATCTTTTATTCTTAATTATATACTAATTAGGGTAAAAGGAAGAGGGTTTGGAATAAGAAAAAGAGAAAGAATAGAGAGAGAGAGAGAGAGCAGTCGATCAAAGAGGAAGGAAATCAAAGCTTGGGAAATTGCTTGTTGATTCCAATTCTTCGGTGGAGGTAGGTTATGGTTGTTTTACG